>OX439486.1:8838887-9160332 GCA_949320155.1 Melangyna quadrimaculata
AGTGACAAAGTGTGTGTGCAAACTTAAAAAATACCATTGATAAACCATTCAAAAGACACAAATCTTTCGTACGCTTTACCCCTCAAAACCCATTTGTTTGCATTGTTGATTTTGTACTTTAATTTTGTATCCATGAGTAAATGTGAAATTCATCAACAAAGTTACGCGGAGAAATTAGTTTTGTTTGACAGTTCGTTATTTTTTTATTAAACTGCTGTGGTGAGAAATTTATAACTTTCCATTGGAAGTTATTGTAATTGGTGCGATTTGTCGAATTGAAAATTTTGACATATTTTCACGTTTTAAGGTCTCTAATCAGAATCCGTCGTTTTTATCAAGATGTCTGTATGTACGTACGTTCGAGGTACTTTTTTCGTCCACCATATCTCGAGAACGAATAAAGATATCTACTTCGGCTGAATTTTATTTTACAGATAATATATTCATAACGTGCTGAAAAGGATTTCTAACAAATTCGATAAACCGTTTTTTTACTACAGAAATTTAAAAGCTAGCTGTAAGATTTGTTATTTTTCTCCAACGGAACGGAAAAACATTTTGGGGGCGTATTCATAGTCATTTTAGAGCTGGGTCTAAGTTAAACATAGGTTAAGTTGAATTTTCGGACGTTGATTCTATTTTTTTTAAGTTTATCATTTCCAAATATTTGAAGCTATTTGTGTAGTATACCAAGTTAATTATCTTATAAAAATATAAAACCAACAATTTGTAATTAAAATCGGTCTGTATTCATTGAGCCAAAATTGTCTTAAACTGTAGTTTAGTTAAACCTGGGTCTATCTGCGACTATGAATATGCACCATTCACTTCAGACTAATTTTATTTTACACATAATTGCGCAGTACAAAATTCGTAAACATTTAAAAAAAACTTCAACGGACACTTTTTTTTGAACTAAAAAAAGCAGTTGAAAAATAATTTTCGTCTCAAATATTTCAAGTATAAGTTTTTCAACTCAAATATTTTGAATAAAAAAAAAACAATGAAATTGGTTTTTAAATTTTAACCAAAAATATATACCAATACCATGTTGTGTAATTTTGAGAATTATAAAACCACAATTTAAAAAGATTAAAATTAAAATGTTGCAAAAAAAACTTTTCCAAAATGTTTTAATTCGAAAAATTCTTACACTCAAAATCGCCTCAAAATCGAAATTTGACATATGACATTTATTTACCTTCTTATATTCTTTCAAACCATGTATTTTTTTTTTAAGGTACACTCCCCTGATTTTTGTTTTTTTTTTTTAGCCAATAGATTGTTTTGAAATAATTGACTAAAATAACTAGTACCTCCATAATGAGAGGAGCTAGGAAAAAAAGTTAAACAAGTAAGATCCTAGAATTTTATAAGCTATTTAAAAAAAAAAAATATCAAATTTTTACTTTTATTAAAAGCTAAAGTACAAAATATAGGTAATGCCACGTTTTGCCCTGTATCTCTATATTTTAACTAGTAAATAATAATAAAATTTTTGAAAAATAGCTTAAATTCCACTTTGAGACGGTTAAAATGTCTCTGAGGGTCACAATAACTGATACCAGGCTTATTGGTTGGAGAATGAATACAAACAAATAAAAAAAGAAGAACGGATATAATTTTTTCACCAAATTCTAATACCGTAAACCGCGGTTGCTTTGCACCGATTTTTTGAGTTTTTTTTGAAAAATCTCAAAAATATCATAAAAAATAGTGTCGAATGATTATTCTCTTTTAGAACTCTTGTACTTAGGACATATACGAATGTATCTATTTAATACTCATTTAAAAACCCATTTTAAATCAATTTTTACTTTGTTGAAAAGTGGTGCAAAGTTGTCCAAGGGAAGGGGTTACTTTGCTCCGCCCGAAATTTTCTATGATTGTGCTTGTATTTGAAATGCTGGACCAAAGATATTCATACACTTTATGAACATTGCTCCAAAGATCGTTTCTGTGCAAAAGTTAACTAAAAGTAACACATACTTTTTTTTACAGAATAATTTTTTTAATAAAATACAATTTTTTCAGCGTTATAAATAAAGGAAAATAGGAGTTTTTATCAGGTAAATCAGTAGCAATAAATAATAAAACATAAAACGTATTTAAATTTATTTAAAATAAAAAAAAAAACCTAATAAAAATTAGGTATTGTGTAATCAAATATAGACTTTAGTGCTGGAACAGAGAATGTACCTCTTTTAGAAATTGCTTTTGGTGGCATAATAGAGCCTAAAATCTCTGACCATGAATAGATAGCTCATTTCTTACTATTGGAAATTTCCATAGCTTCAATGATTTCTGCATGGAGTTAATTCTTACAGTTCATTCATCAAACGAGACAATTTGTCCTGGATGTATTTGTCCTTCATACAAAAACACGACAAACTTTCGGACAACTTCTTGGAAACAGAAATTGCGACTCGCCTTCCAAAATGTTCACGAATTGGTTTTCCATTATTTCTTCGTTTTCTATTTCATTAAAACTTACATTATCAGAAGAGCTGTCGTCAAAAGTCATATATCTGTACTAAGGCGAGAAGTAGTGGCCCTTTGGCCAGAAGTACTTGGCTGATCATTATCTTCATCTCTGTACCCAATGGGTTCGATTGCTGAATTCTCTTTTCCAGCCACTGCTTCCTCGGCGGAGACACTTTTCCCAGCTGGACAGTTAATTTGTTTGCGTCTTTTTAGAATCACATTTGTAGCCTCTGCCCTCTTTCCTTCCAAAGCTTTGAGAAACTCTGACTGCACGGTATTTCCATGGCAGGACAAAGGAAACTAGAAACAAAAACATATTTTGGAGCAAATTTGGTCCGGAGTAAAGTAGCCCCAAATTAACTTTCGGGGTTACTTTGCTCCAGTGCAAAGTTGCCCCAAAATGACGAAAAATTGCATGTATCCACAAAAAAAAAAAAAAAAATGATACGTCAAGACCAAGAAGGTTAACTTTATAAAAAAAAATAAAAGAAAAAAGGACATTAAAACAGGTACCTACACAAATACTTTCTTTGTATATTCCGATACACACACCTTGGTACTTCAAACTTTCCACTACATAAAAAAAAACATAATTAAGCCATTCGTCTTCAGAGCACCATGGTTGACTGAAAATTAAGCGTAGACATGCAGCTACACATGGTTTTGCGCACAAATACATATTGTGTTATATTACAGTTAGACCGGTGAGCAATATTCAACGCGTCTGAGCATGAAACAAATATTAAACTTTTTCTGACAATGGCGCAAAGTAACACCCGCTGGCGCAAATTAACCCCGTCTTACGGTACCCAAATTTGCCATTTCAAACCAAAAAAAAAAAAAATTACAAAAAGTATTTATTTACAAATAAAGAAAAGTAAAATTAATTTCATAACTATTAGTATTTGTTGTATTTTTCCTTTTGTTTTTTTCTTTATTGAAAGTGGTTGATAATACGAAAGGTTTTATTTTGTTTGCTAGTTTGTGATACCTTAAAAAAAAACACCAACATTGAGACGGAGCCCCCCAAAAAATCCTGCGTACGCTACTGCGTCCTCATTATGTTGATTTGCGTGTATATCCAGTGCTGATCAACAATGTTGAGTTTATGTGTACCTACATGTAGATCAACATAGTCGATCAACTTTTGTTTTCCCGACCGTAACCCGACTTAAATGGATAAAAAACAACAATGCTGGCCAACACAACTATCATTTGTATTACCCAAAAAAATCGTCGCTATACATTTTACAACATGTGGCAGTCAATTTTACAACAAATGCCAAAATTGTATAATAAACAGCAAACTTATTCAAATTCACAATTAATTGTAACTCTTACAGCAATTGCTTTAGTTTTTGCACCAAATACGTAGAAACAACTGCAAATTTTAGACGTAAGAACTACAGCGCGTTGTTGAATTTAATTGTGAAAAGTACAAATATTAATTCGTTGTATCTGCATCACAAAAGTGTTGAATCTACAACCAATACAGAACAAAGAATGTAGCAACCACAATATGTTGTAGATTTCACAGTTCATTTACTAAGATCCACAACCACCCAAACAGCCCATGCCATTACTGACATTAAAATATGTTCATTTCACAACAAATGCATTCAAATCTACAACCATTAGCTGTGTAAGTAAAAAAAGTTGTGAATGTGACATCTGTATTGAACCATTTTCAGTTTCTCAGTTACCCAGAAAGAAGTTTTTATTTTTTTATTCGCATTCGTTCATCCTGTTACAGACGAATAAGTCGCAGTTCATATTTGTGCACAAATAGTTTAATTTTGAGTGATAATAATTTTTTTTAAATGGATGATGAGCTTGTATTCGCACTAGAAAATGCTAATTCGAGCATTTTAAATACCATTCCTGATGAAATCAAGCCACCTGTGGAAAATAACCCTGTGGATAATGTTGAGTACAATGATGCAATGCTATTAGACGTGTATGAAATTGTAAATAATTTCACATTGTGCAAAAGTGTTGCGCCATTTTTAGCGGGTAAGTTTTATTTTCCTTGTAATAAGCATTTACCTAAAAAATTAATGTTTTAAAGGCCGTGGATTGACAAAAAAGGAGTTTACTGCTCCTTAAATCGGAGCACTTATCAAAAATATTTCCTGACTGCGAACTAGGTCTTCAATTGGAGTTTGAATACGAATTGGAGAAGTGTATAAAGGTACTCGTTATAAAGTAAAAAACAACTTAAATATAATAAAAACTAATGAAAAACGCTTTTTGAGATACTTCATATTATTACTGATGAGAATAAAGAAGTATATTTAATATGCTATGAATATGAAATATTGAATTTTAATTTTAGTTGTAATGTTGTGGATATGTCCAAAATAATTAGAAATAATGTTATTTTAGAAATAGGTAATTTTACAAGTCCACCTATCCATCTGTTGCAATATTTCCCGAATTTAACAGAAGCTATTTATGATGATTAGGAAGACGAATTATAATACTTAAAAACCGCGACTTAGGATTATACGAATCCCATTAATTATTCAATAATATAATAAACGAATTAGTTTAATTATTCTGTGCAACCGGCACACGCGAAAGTTAAAATCGAAATGAGAAATGTCAATCAAATTGACGAAAGACGATTAAAGGGGAATAGGGAGAAAGAAATATTGCAACACACTACAACTACGATGCAGCCAACCGGCTAGTCAGCTGGGGTGGGTTCGTTGAATTAGATATGAACAAAAAAAAGTAAACAACCCGAATCGAATAAAAAAAGAACTGTGTGTTAAAAAAATGAATAGTACGTATGTGGGTATGTACATATGTATAATAGGGAAGAATTATTAAATTATGTTGTAAGTACAGTGACGTACTAACGTGGTAGGGTGGGCGCCAGGAAACTTTTTATAGGGTCGTTTACCTTGACCGGGTGCTGAAAATTTCGTCTTCAATTTATGAAGGAAACACAAAGTATTATTCCCAATGGGAAGCTTAAAATATTTTTATTGATAAATAATGTCTGGGAAACCTTGGCTTTCGCCTGGATTAAAGCCCAGAATCTTTTCGTTGTGAAGTTAATTATAAAATGTTATATATTTGAAATGTCGAAGGACAATTTCAGTAAAACTGGTAAACTATTAAAAAATACCTTGAAAAGAATGGTACATTGATGAAAATTTGTATAAATATTCAATTTGGCATTCGACAAATGAAACATTTTTAAAAAATTTCATCCCATTCATGGGATAGGTGTTATGATCAAAATTTCATACCTTCTCTTTCCCTTAAGAAAAACACCCTTTCGTCAAAGATATTTTAATGTACTCTCTTTATCCTTTATTCTCATGCCAAATTGAATATTTATACAAATTTTCATCAATGTACCATTCTTTTCAAGGTATTTCTTAATAGTTTACCAGTTTTATTGAAAAACAGTCATCTCTGTATAAAATGGACCATAACTTTTTTTTAGGATTATTGTATCGCCTTAATTTTGATGCCATTAGATTCAGAATTTAAAAATACCCTAAAATCATGTATCATATGTCCAAATTGTATCAACATAATTTTTTAATTTCCATAAGTAATACCTCCCCCTTTCCCCCTCCAAAAAGCACCCGCGGGATACAGATATTTTTATGGACTCTTTTGATTCTTTATTTTTTTGGTTAATCCGACATTCCCACCAAGTTTCAAAAATGTAAGAATTTTTTCCGCATGTTTATCCTATTTTAACTGGTTACTGAAATAATAATTTAGCCGGATTTGTCTTATTTTTATGAAAAAGCTGGTTCATTTACTTTTTAATATCTTAAAAAGTAAAAGTCTTAGAACCATCCGGTTTTCAGTTTTTGACTACAAATTGATAAGGGCATTGAATTTTGGAAACAAAAATAGTACTTAACTACGTGAAATTTTGCGAAAAAAATATTTTTTACCATTTTTTTTAATTTTTTGTTTTCAAAATTTTGAGTTCAAACATTAATATTTCAAAAACTATTCATTGAAAGAACTTTATTTAAAAAGGAAATGAAAGAAGAGACTTCTAACCTTTCATTAAAATATAACAGGGTATTGTACATGTTACCGTTGTTTTTTTAATAATTGTTTTTCTGTTTTAAGTCAATTTTTTAGAAAATTGCCCCTCCCACCTTACAGCCGCCACCAGGGACTGCCAGACTTGCATTTCTTTTATCGCCTTAATACACCTTTCGACTCATATAATTTTTGTTTGGTTCATTTTCGTACGCCAAATCTGCTGTGGGCTCTTGGTCTATTAGTAATATAAAATTCTTAAATCTAGTATATAGTTATTACAAATTTAAATTATTTTTGACAATGTCTTTCGATCTGTCAATGAATACTTCAAAACATTAAAAACAATAGCCACGTTCGGATACGTAACCAAAGGTATCTGGATTTGTTTGTGTTGTTGTAATGCCTAAGGAAAAACCACCTGACGAACCAAACAGCTGAAGTCAAAAAGAAATCTGAAGCTATCCCAAAAATGTTCGGATTTGTTTGGATAGCTGACATCTCATCTCTGTTCATTTTCTTGGTTTTGTTTGGTTTGGTTACGTATCGGTTCGAAAACATATCAGATTCTAACGTATCTCAGATACGTATCTGCTTACCACCCGAACGTGGCCAATAACACAAGGTAGAAGTTAGCACTGATTATGTTGTGCAATGTTTACACGGTGTGTGTCTCGTTGCGATTATTTGTTTGTGTTTACACGATGTGAGGCTCGTGAATTTTTCCATTAGCATATGAGATGAGATTGACGTATGTATTTGTGTAATATTTTTTGACTTCTACCTTGTGTTATTGTCTTTAATGTTTTGAAGCATTCATTGACAGATGCGAAAGTCATTGTCAAAAATAAATTAAATTTTTGATTACTATATAGTAGGTACACTGTATACAATTTTATCATTTTAATATTTATTGATAAATTTTATATTACTTATAGTATTTTTGTTGCTTTTTATTGTTAGATCCTGATGATGGCACTTAGTGCCGAAATATATAGATCTCAGCAAAAATAAACTTATGAGTTTTAATCGGAATGTTTTGGAAGCTAAACAACATTAATACAATAACATTAACCTTATTCCGGCAATACAAAATCTTAAATAAATGTGAAAAAGTGTTCCATCCAAGTAGCTTTTTGAGCTTGAGAGAAGCCCAACATCACGGCAACAAAAGATTATAATTTGTATCGATATTGCATGTACCTACTATACCTACATAGATTTTTTGCCTCCATTGCATTGGAAGGCACATGACAAATGTCACATGACAGTATACACTTCAACACGTACACACTAGCATGTTGATCGATAGTGTAAATCAACGATGTTGATCGGCATAATGTGCAAAAAAATATTGTAGAATTAAAATGAAGACAATTTTATTTTCTATCACTATATTGGGCATCTATATACATTTACACATATATTAGTATTACAGTACGAAATTCACAAAAAATCGCATCCAGCGTAGCCTGTTTTTTAATTTACATATTGTAGTAGAAAAAAAAAGGCAAACATAAAAGAAAAGTTAACACTAGACTACGTGTCTATAGAAAACATATAATTTCGTCGTTTTCGACACATACAGTAGATGACGTCATTGTCGTTAATTTTCAGGATAACTGGCTGGACACAATGAAGACGTAGCTACGTTTGCAATCGCAGCTGTTTATTTACGTATCCATAGAGTTGAAAATGTGCCTAATCTGAAAAAATGATTTTCGTTATTTAAATATTGACTGCAATGTCAAACAAGTTGGTTAACTTTTAATGGTCCGCGCACAATTAATGGTATGGCCAGTTAGTTCTGTGCGAAAAAAGTGTGTAGACTTCTCCAAATAATCTGCTACAATTATCGATTTCGCTCACTGAACAGCTTACTGCAAAACGAAAAGCAGAACGAAATTTTTCGTTTATGATTTCGTTGTGTCATTTTTGTATACGGATTTTTCGTTTTGCATCAGCAGCGTACTAGGCTTAAACAAGGAAATCATATACGAAAAATTTCGTTCTGCTTTTCGTTTTGCAGTACGCTGTTCGATGAACAAAATCGAATTTGAGAGTTATTCGTGTTTAATAAGGTTGTTTCATTCATTGTGATTTGTTTGCGTTTGCGTTTTTTTTGTTTGAAACTGGTTACATTTACGATAGGTAATTTGTCGCTGTGATTTCCGTAAGCATTTCGCTGTCGTCTTGGAGACCATCGATTCGCATCATCAGCGTACTAGGCTTGGACCTTTTGGAGAGTTTTTTTTTTTGTTTTGTTTTGGTAAGAAGACAGAATGACTAACATTTGCAGTTTGAATAAAAATCTGAAAATGCAGGTGTTCTAAAGTGCATTTTAATTAAAAAAAATGGTTTTCCCACATTGCTAGGTTTCAGTTCGGCCAGACCGGAAATGTACGAAATTTAAACATTGCTTGGACACGTACCGTGAATGTGTAGTTGTGTAGACAAAAAAATTATCAAAACCGGATGTGCAATAAAAAACGATAATTTTTAATTAATAAACTTGCGTCAATCAATATTATAGTAATATAAATGAAATGTAGACATTAATAAAAAAAATAAAAAAAAAATAGCATGTATTACTTGTCTTGTTGTCTTAATCTATAAACTTCTTTCAAAAATAACCATTTTTTGTGTTATCTTAAGTTCTGATAACAGACAAAAACCTAGATACCGCCATATACTCATTCGAGTAGGTATGTATACCTAAATTCCTACGTAGTTAAATCTTAAACAATGTTCGGGAAAAATTAAATATATAATTAAAATAAATAGTACATATCGTCAATATTGGCCGAAATGCAACCATTAACCGTTATGTCCCTTAACAGCTACATGCTAACATGGTTTATCATTTATAATTCGTATTCTATTAATTATATAACTTGAATGATATTTTTCTTGAAAATGTTCGTTTATTTATATTTCCAACTCTTTTGTTTTCAATTTTTCGTAAAAGAGTGTCCTAACATATATTTTAGAGAACTCAATTTTCTACAACAAATTTTCTCAAATTTGTTTCGAAAGACTAACGGTTCTAGAGATATGGCGGATATCCTGGCTGAAGATAACCGTCGTGCAAATAGGGGTACTGTTAATGCGCATGACCAAAGATCAATGCTTGGAAAATCATGTACGTCCTGAGCTATGAGTCAATTTATGTTTGAATTCTAAGTGGGCTTTAGGTCTTTTTTTTTTAAATTGTAGCCATTTAGTATAATCTTCCTACTGCACATGCAGCATAAGAAATAACCACTGGCATTCCCCTTAATAATTTCAAAATAAATTCAAAAAAAAAAAATGCCATTTCGATATTCAGAGGTTCAAAACCAATGTGCATCGGTATCTCCTTTTAAATCCTTTCCTATTTTCCTAACGCTCGCACTGTGTTTAAACATTTCAGGGTAGTAAAAACCCCTTAAGTGCGCGCTTAATATAAAAAAAACAGCATTTTTAAGGTATTTTGTGGGTACTGGCTTTTCGATTGTGTTTTTTTATTGATTAAATATTAGTTCTTGTCTTAAATTTTGGAGAAAGACATCTATTGAATGAGATTCAATACCGCAATATTGAGAGTATTCGAATGTTGTCATTAACGGCTCATTGTACAAGTCGACTTTTTTTTATCGAGGTTATGAAAGTCGATATTATAGAGTCAATATTTTAAAAGTCGACATATCTTACCCAATACTTAATTTTCTATATTTTGCTCACATTTTTTCAAGGCAGTTGACATATTGTCAAGTCGAGATTTCATAACATCGACATTTAAATTTAAAAAAGACCAGTTGACATTTTGTTTGTCGGTCATTCGTACGTAATTGTTTGTACTGGTGGTGGTTAAAGCTGTCATTTAAACAACAAAAAAATCATCTTAACAAATGCATTAAAAACAGCATATATTACATAAAGTTTACAGGATATTTATAAAGGAAAGCTTTTTTTATTTCCTGAGATATAAAAATTTTTTTGTTGAACATTTACTTAACGCGTTAGCGACTTGACAAAATGTAAATCAGTTTTTCCCAATGACTGGCTAGTTAAGTAAGGTTAAGTCAAAACATCAACAGCTACGCCAAATAATTTTATGGTCATATTTTACCAGTAAAGCCTAGTACGCTGCTGATGTGAAACGAAAATTCATACAAAAATGACATGACGAAATCATAAACGAAATTTTCGTTTTGCTTTTCGTTCTGTCGTATTCGACCAGTGAAATTGCTGATTATACCAGGTTTTTTTGACAAGTCTCCACTCTCTTTTAAGTCTAGTACCCTGCTGAAGCCTAGTAAGCTGCTGATGCGAAACGAAATTTTCCTGCGGTCTCCAAAAAGACAACGAAATGCTTACGAAAACACAGCGGAAAAATATCCATGGAAAGTTTAAATAAATTGGAAATAAATAAATCTAAATTTTTCGAAAAAATAAAACAAAAACAATGCTGTAATGAAATAATCAACAAATAAAAACACGGACAAACTCAAATGTCATTTTTCCGCACAAAATTAATGGTCCGGGCAATTAATTCATTGCGAAAAGAGAGTGGAGACTTGTCAAAACAATCTGGTATAATCATCAATTTCGCTGGTCGAACAGCGTACCACAGAACGAAAATGTTCGTTTATGATATCGTCATGTCATTTTTGTATGTGATTTTTCGTTTCGCATCAGCAGCGTACTAGGTTTGATGTGAAACGAAAAATCCCATACAAAAATGACATGACGAAATCATAAACGAAAAACTTCGTTCTGCTTTTCGTTATGTGGTACGCTGTTCGACCAGCGAAATTAATGATTATACCAAATTGTTTTGACAAGTCTCCACTCTCTCTGTTCGCACAGAATAAATTTCCCGGTCAGTTAATTGTGTGCGGAAAAATGACATTTGGGTTTGTTCGTGTTTTTATTTGTTGTTTCTTTCATTATAGCATGGCTTTTGTTTTATTTATTCGTTAAATTTTGTTTTATTTATTTGCAATTTGTGATTCTCTCCACGAATATTTTTCCGCTGTGTTTTTGTAAACATTTCGTTGTCTTTTTGGTGACTACAGGAAAATTTCATTTCGCATCAGGAGCGTACTAGGCTTTAAGTTTACAGCCTAGTACGCAGATCGCGCTAAAATGTATCTTCCATACAAACTTTCTCCGAAGATAAATTTTAGTGAGGATTCTCAACCTGGCAGTATGCAGTTCACTTTATATCTAGACATAATGTCCATGGACCTAATGTCTGTTTGTGCAGAATAAAGGTCCATGGACATTATGTCACCCCACCAAACTAAAATTGTATTCCAGTCCTTTTTCAAAAAGTCTCTACTTTTTTTTAAGCGTGTGAAAGAATGTTCAATACATTTTTCACAGATAAATTTTGCCATTTATACCATTTTGAGTATTTCAACGGAAAAAATATACTTACAAAATAATTTTTTTCAAATGGATTTTATAATTGATTACTTGGAAGAAAAAAGGATGGTTATTTGCAGCTTCTCTTGGCAACAATAGCATTTATAGTTACCCTAGCACACACAATAATTAAATCTTCAATAATTTTCATGTCTATTTCAAAAAAATTAAATTCAGAAAAACGTTTTTCAAAATTGAATAAATAAATCAGCTCAGTTTAGATTTCGATTTATCTCTCCAACTCCAAAATTTATACAACTGATGAGAAGAATAGCCACTCATCAGCGACACCCCGAGCCGAGATACGTCAGTTCGATGGAAATCCTGGTATACAACATCATCACGGACAACGAGCCAACAGTTTCGTTCTATGCTGACACAGGGTCAGCATATCACCGCGGCTAAATGCCAACCCATCCCCCCACCAAAACCACAATTTGACAACCGGGACGGAACACCCCGAGGACAATAAAGTCAGCCGACTTTTAGATTTAATTTTTTGACATGTATTTTATATTTTATAATCCTTTAAACTGAAGACAAATTATAAGATTAGGCCCCCTATGTGCCAATAAATGTATAATATCATCGCATCTAACTAGTTATTATAAGTCAAATTGTAAATATTATTCATATTATTCAATAAATATATATCTATATATCAAAATTTATAGAGACTTTTTGTAGAGATAAAAACTGTAGAGATAAAACTGAGTTTAGCTTGAGCTGCATACAACTTAGTTTAGCTTGAGCTGCATACCGGGCTTATGCAAGGTTTTATGTACAATCTTATTTAAGTATCTGTCATCTGGCTTTCCGTTAAGTTTCATAAAGTCTCGATCGGTCTTAGAAGGGAACCAAAAACATTGTGTTGTTATTTTTTTTTTTGAACAGGGTGAAATATTATCAAAGATAAACATTGCGCTTAACTTGTTGAACGATAAGTTTTTGGAAGAGAAAATGCGATGACAACAATGACGCGCTAATCAGACTTTCACACAGCAACCTAAAGCTTTAGCATGATCTGTCACAACGATAACCACATTATGACGCCGTCGGTCAATTTTGGTGAGAGGTGACAGAAAAGAGCTGATGGAAGGAGAAAGGGGGAGGGGGAAGATAAGGGGTTGGTGAGTTGAAAATAACAGAAAATAAACGAAAAGCCAATTTCATTTATTAGATATTGAATTCCTTTTTCATCCCCAAAATTTTGTATTGATTGTTCTAAATGTTTGCAACTCCTCTTTTACCCCAAATAACTATCTAATAAATTGAAAGCTTGCGTGTATGGATGTAAATTGTATACGTTTATCGATGTATTTAAAGAGGTTTATAGATATTTGCAACCACACGTGATCGGTATCAAAATTGCAAGGAATTTTTCTGCGATAGAAGAAGAAATTATATAGAAATTATGATTTATGGCTGCCGCAGCTACTGCTGCTGCCTTGGAAGATAGGTAGGTACATTTTGGCTTTTCCAAAACCAATTAGGTACCTCTCTTTTTCGAGTCTAGCTTTTAGCAATTTTTTTTTTTTTTATAAATTGAAAGTATTTTTTCTTATTTAAACTTACACTTCATCTGGCGGCGGAATTCGGGATTTTAATTCATAAAATTCCAAATTAGGTGCATTTAAGCCATTTGTTGCTGTTATCGTAGTCATTTCTTCAAGATAATCGATATCGAAATCGAAGCCTAAATCAATTCCAGATTCTGCCATAATTGTAGTTTTGATGATTTTAGTGCTGAGAGATGAATAATTTAAAATTTCAAGCGGCAGATAGGTACACCGGCCTTTTGGTGAATGTATCTTCTAGGCACTTTTTAGTTGTTTGTTTTTTGTCGGGATGACATTATACTAATCTTTTTTTTTTTTTTGTTTAATTAACAAACACACGCGAAATCAAGTTTTATCCAAAAACAGATGATCAAGAGAAAAAAGAAACAAAAAAAAAATTAAAGGTACAACATTACGCGCTCCATAAAAACACTGATGAATTTCACCAATCGTCGAATTTATTTTTCACATAAGATACAAATAACGAAATAAATGGTGATTCTCTCTCTTTTTCTATGATTTTTCTTATTTATTTATTTAAACATTTGTTATTTTTCTTTTGATATTATGCGCAAAGCAACCACGATCATCAAAAACCAACTAGAAATCGAGACTTCCTTCGATACCCCGATGAGGCAGGCCGATGGTGGTGGTGGTGGTCAACAGTTTCGACAGTGTAACTCTTTTGAGATACACTTAACGAAAAGGGAGAATTATACACAACACAGCAAATAGAAAAAAGTCTCAAACTTAATATCACACAATACCAAACAAAACGAAACCATTGCCGCCGCCGCAAATATACAATCAGGCTGAACGCTGTGCAGGCACAGTCAAGGCAGACATTCAGACAATCAGTGGTTATAGATAGTTGACGGAGTTAAGCGTTATAATAAGCGTAGTGGAACGGTGTGCTACAGCGCAGCGGCGTGGCGCGACGATGACGCGACGCGCTTAGGTTCGATAATGTCGTGTAACAGCAAAAGATGTAGAATAAAATATTGGAAAATGACTGAAGCTATCTGTTTTCATAGCAAATTCTTTCAAAGCAGCGCCATCTATGCGTATATAAATTTTAATCATTGCTCTTTCAATGAGAATCAAATGAGAAAATAAACAATTTGTTTATATAGGTATTAATTAGGGTTTAATTATAACAATCAACACAAAACAAATATATACGTAATGTAGAAATATATCACAGCAACAACAGAGAACACAATTCTACGATTCGACGACAAACACAACCAAAGAAAAAAAAAATATAATTTTCTCGATGATGGTTATTTAATTTAAATTGTTTATAAGAGAAGATACTTTTTCCGTTTTGGGAACAATTCAGAAAAGATACAGAAACACAGTAAGAGCATATCTATACACAGAGTTGAATTTAAAAAGAAGATAACACAAAAGAAACTTCTCTATTTTTCAGAGTGAGGACTGCGGAGGCGAACTGAAAAGGGAAGATTTTTAAACTAAGAGAAAAATATTATCTGTTGAAATTAACAACAAACAGAAAATTAGCTTGATGAACAACAATGACTGCATCTTGATTTTTTTGTTTTCCTTTTTTGAATTTGTGTGTCGTTTGATTTGAGCTTCTACTGATTATCAGAGATCAATTTAATCCTTCTCGAATAAAAATGTAAAAGCGGTTAATACTAAATTTGTTGCCAAAAAACTTATAAGATATTTTTTTATTTGTAAAGAGTTAAGATGTGAGTGTTAATTATTAATTATTATTTTGTTCCAAGATTCGGTTGAATAATTCGATCTTTCTTCAAACTTCATAAATAAAGTGGAACGGAGCTACAATCTCATTTTCAAAAGCTAAGTAGCTTTTTAATTTTATATTTTTTTTTTTAAATAAATGACATTTTTCGAGTTTCGAAAATTTAGTTCTAGGTATTAAAATATTTATTTTAAATTTAAGAAATTCTCACAAAAATATTTAAATAAGGAATTACATTTTTAAAAAAATAAATTTGCACCTTCTATAATTCTGTAAACAAAACAAAAAATCTAGTAGGTACAAAGTACAAAGCCTGAATGCCAAAATTGTCTAACTAATAGATTAAACTGTTTACCGATACATAAAATGTGTATTCCCGAAAATACTGATTGGGTTACACATGCTCTCTTTGCCCCCTATTTAAAGCCGCTTATGCATTTAAAGCTATAAAGCTTTCGATTATTATACTTCGGCTTCTTATCAGTTTAATTAAGATACAATTTTTCTCTTACCTACGAGTATGTATCTTTTTTATTTTTCTCAGTTTTAAATCAGTATGTTTTAACTAGCCAAGCGGAAAGCTATTTATAAGTTTTAAGCAAATATTTTATATGATTTGTTGCTTCAATTTTGACTGTTTTTCTTTTGTAGGTTTTTTTGTATATCATTTACGGAACCTGTTGTCATACTCACATTTTGAGTCCCAAAAATATGAATCTCTTGATTATAAGATTGTTAAAAAAATGTCAACTACCATCCAAATATTTATTTGAACTTCCTGACATTTTTTACAATTTTAGGCAACTTCGCATGTTTTAAAATTCAAAATTCACCACTCTCATAACCAAAAATAGTTTATTCTGTTTTCTGAATTTTGTGCGTCTGGAAAGTGTAAAACAAACCACACTGCGTTGCACAGTGGGGTCGATGTTTAAAACACCTCAATAATTAAGTCTAGATTTGCAGCGAATTTGACAAATTAGTCAGTGACCGATTCGAAAATAGACCAGCGTGTATGATATCTGGTGGGGGAGAGGGTAAGTGGCGTGGGACGCGAAGGCTTAAATAACGAAACTTAATTGCAGAACTTTCCCCTATTGCCTTTGAAACCCCACTGCACTCCAATAAATATGTCTGCACGATAGATTCCAATTGTTCGTTTTTAGTTTCAATTAATTTTATAGGAAAATATCACTTTATATGCTTTTATATAAAATTTATTTTTAAATTATGAAACTTTAAGAAAAAATCTAACAAACAAACGACCCAAAACCCGATTGTTGTAGGCTTGGCGTTCTTGCACAAAAGAGATCACCAACGTTTGTTGTCGCTGCTGGAAATGTTATAATTCTCAATTCACCAGTATCCGAAAATTGTAAAGAATTAAAATAATTAATATTCCCTGTTAATCCTGCCCAATTATTATTTGCATAGCCTTTTAAATACGATTGATTTTGTAACTCTCCCGAAATTGGATTGTACTGACTGCAACGTGCTTTAGCCAATATGCACGATGTTACGTTGGTGTAAAAATTTATACGATCTACATCGGATGTTCCAACTTCACGATTGCCAAGACTTTCTCTGTAGCATGTTGAAATCTGAAAACAAAAAAAAAAAATTTATCGTGTGTTAGTCAAAAACAATTAAATAAAAAGGAAGATAGAATCAAAATTTACCAATTTACGAGAATTTATTCTACGGATACATCGAACAAATTCACAATAGCCTGTGTAACAATATCCTGGGGCGTTTGCATCTGCTGTTGCACGAACACCATCTACTATTGACTATAAAGAATAAATTAAAAATACGTACGTCGTTACACTCTAAAACAATGTTATGGAGAGTTTCGCTAATTGTAAACAAATAAATGTAAATATACATAATTCACAAAAATGTTTTTCGCATGGACTGTAAATTCCGAATGGTTCCAAAGTTTGACGTTTTATTAACATGAGTGGTCGCCGAGAGCTACGGATTCTTATGAAACATAAGCATGTAGAAATGGTAATTCAAGTTAAATTTGACATTTGAGTCAGTTAATTATTCGCTGGTTTATGTAACGCGTCCTGTCATAGATTTTGCAAATATACAGTTGACAGTTCGCAGAAGCTTGTTGTTGGCTGCGTACAAAATATTAAAATGTAATTTTTTGTTATTTGAACAAATTTCTCGTAGTATTTTCTTTTTAATTTTTGTAAATAAGATCATTTATTCAAATCGTTGAAAAGTTAAAACAAAAATAAATCATTATTTCCTCTTGAAATTGCTTAAAAAGATTTATTCACAGTTCACAGCTCATGTGCAATGGTCTGGGAAGTGAATTCCGTGTGCTCTACACTTAAAACTACTATAGGTTTTTGGTGCAATATGAAAAATCTCGTTCGAAAATGACACAACGAAATCTTAAACAAAAGATTTCGTTGTGCTTTATCTTCTGGAGTACGCTTATCGACGAACAGAATTGATAACTAGATTATGGGCCTCATTATGAACAGCAAATCGAACGTTCGCCTAAAGTCGAATGATATATCGAATTTTACTTACACGGTATTATCGATAGCAAACTTCCAGATTCGCTTCAGAAATCAATGCTGCCAACAGTTGCCAAATGAATTTACACATGTAAAACGTGAAATGTCTTGACTTTTGATTTCCGTTTGTGAATTGTGATTATTTGTTTGTTAAAAAAAAAAAAAAAATAATACTGGCTGGCTTAACTTTCCAATGGGTAAGTAGGTAGGTCTAGGTAGAGATGGCGGTCACAAGCATTCTCGCTCCATGAACCAATTAACGCTGTAATGCGCCATTTTGATACCATAACTCGTTTGACCTGTGGATTAAAAGAACATTTTTTAAGAAAATGAGGGTTTTTAGTGATCATCGCCTACGCCCAAGTTCGGCTGCAATATGCTAAGCTATGCAATTTGCTGATTTGCCCAGGACGCATACGATCTTATCCCTTAAAAGCCATTCATATGAAGCCCCGAACTGCGTCTGCGAATTGCGAACGGTCGCAGAATTTGACATTACATTCATATGAGTGGTCGTAGTTAGCTGCGAAATGTCACAAAAAATGTGAAGTTTCAGATAATAAGAAAAATGTATTGTCTGTTTTTAGAAAGCAATAAACAAAGATATTTAATTATTTGCAAATAATTTTCCCCTTTTTTCTGAGGAGTCACTAATTTTTTTAGCATCCAAACCAAACAAAACGAGTGACACCAGACATTTTATTTTTGAGGTTAAATTCGAGCAAATTATTTGTTCGCAGCTTTGTAGAATGCGTCTTGTATATGTGGACTGTGAATTTTCATTTGACAGTTCGCAGGTCGCAGTTGTTGGTCGCGTAGAAAATATTAAAATGCGTTTTTTTTGTAAGTTTAAGCGAAAGTTCGCTATTTGTAATACAGCTATAATCAAATTCGCTAAAGTTTTGACATTTGAAGCGAACTTAATTTGAGCGAATCACTAGTCTTAGTACAAATTTAGCGAATTCGCAGTTTTAAGTTCGATTCGCTATTCATTATGAATGCGTCTTGTATATGTGGACTGTGAATTTTCATTTGACAGTTCGCAGGTCGCAGTTGTTGGTCGCGTAGAAAATATTAAAATGCGTTTTTTTTGTAAGTTTAACTAATTTAACGCAATATTTTCTATTTGAATTTTTAAATATGATCATTTATTCAATTTGTTAAACAACTTGAAGAATAAGTTAATATTTGCTTCAGAAATAGCTTTAAAAGAATTATTCGCAGACGCAGTTCGCAGCTCATATGAATGGCAACTTAGGGTGATCATCTAGACTCACACTCGGATATAGTAATCTTTGTACACCTCCGTCTGCTTACACAGCATTACTTGTGGTTACGAGAAAATACCACCCGCCTGTATGACCAGACGCTTTTATTGGATTTGGACATGATAAAAAACTCAATAAGGATTTGGACATAGGAAAAACACCCGACTGGACCAAAGTTCGCAACTAAAAGCCATCTACCCTGTGCCACCTAGGCAACTTAATGACTGGTATTGAAGCGGACATCGGCCCAATCGTGTGATCGTCCGGTCCTCGTGCACCATGAGAAGTGGCGTATCGTGGGTTTTTGCCGCCCGGGGCAGACCCAATTTTGGCCACCCCCCCCTGAATTTTGTTTCCAGCTTTAAAAAAGTAGTTACCAATTGAAACGGCAATAAAATGATTTTAATGTGTATTTGATTGAATAAACTAAGAAATTAATGATAAAATATGAAAAAACAGTAAAATTGTATAGCAGCTTTTAACCTGTTACAAAAAAAATTTAAAAAAATTTGCCGCCATGGGATATCCCTATTATGTATTTAAAAACACTGGCTCGCGGCAGGAAAATTTTAAAACTAAATTTTCGAGAGTGGGCAATTTTTACCCTGCATTTTTGAGAACATTTTATTTATTTGGCACATACATTTATTGATCAATTTCCAATTATTTAATCTTCATCCATCGATAAATGACCCACTCTTATTCGACAAATCTAGCGAATTTTCAACCAATTTAAAAAATCAGCGAACCAACGTTACTTCATAATAAATTGAATAATATTTAAATTGAAATTCTGAAAAGAAATAGGATACGAAATTTTTCTAATTCATTTTCTTTTTAATAATTGTTTCTGAAATCCCGAGTGTGAGGTCACACAAGAAGCATATTTACCACTGGGGAAATTTTGAATTGGATTCTTTGGGCTCACCAAATCTATTAATTTAAAGAATAAAGGATTTTTTTAATTTCTTGTCGCCGATTTTGCCGCCCCTGGCAAACTGCCGCCCGATGTGGTATTTTTGTTCAGCAACATAATTAATGTCCGATTATTGACTATGCCTATGAAGTATTTTTACCACTAGGGAAAATTTTGAATTGGATTCTTTAAGCTCAACAAATTAATTAATTTGAAGAATAAAGGATTTTTTTAATTTCTTGTCTCCGATTTTGCCACCCCTGCCCTGGCAAAGTGCCGCCTGGGGCCTGTGCCTCCCTGCCCTCCCCCCACACGCTACGCCACTGACCATGAGCCTTCAAAAACCAATAGTCTGCTAGCTCGCAGTCATAGGAGATTGCGGAAGAAGATGGTGCAAGAGGAAACCAAAGTAAATCCTAGATCCATTTCTTCGCGTTAAGGAAAGAAGTCAAATCTTTGATCTTCATTCCGGAGAGTCCTTAAGGTCGTCAAAAAAGGGCTTCCCAAAAGATTGTCTTGACTTTCCAATACATTGTAAAGATTTCAAAATAAAATTTCGTGTCTTGAAATTTTTCCAGAACCATACGGTCGTCATATTAAGAAGAATACCTTCAGTGCGAAAGTTCTAATTAATTTCAGCTCCCAGATTATTTGCATTCAGCAACTGTTTGACCAATTTCGGAATAGGGTTCATATTTCTTCCTTTTTTCAATGTTCTATCTTCGCATATTATAGCAAAGACGCATTTGTGTTTCTAATTGACAAAATAACATTTCCACATTCATGTTCATTATTCATACAAAGTTAGTGACTGATTCCGTGTCCCTTCCTCAAATAAAATGGCTTTTTCAAGTTCAGGAAAGTGGATTTCACTTTCAAACATAGCTTCGACTAGACGGATGTGAGCTAGCGAGTTACAATTTTTATTGGTTGCTCATTATTTATTACAGTGATACCTTTAATTCCACGCGGAAGACCTACAAATTTGGAAATCGATTGGAATTTATTTTAAAATAAATATCAATTAATTTATTTTTTAAGTTTTGCCTAAAATAAACAATAACAAATAATTTAAGGGTCTATAACTTTTAATTCGATAGTGTTATCACATAGAATTTTTGCTCGATAAGTTTTGACTAATTTTAGCGAACAGATAAGCGAAAGTTCGCTATTTGTAATACAGCTATAATCAAATTCGCTAAAGTTTTGACATTTGAAGCGAACTTAATTTGAGCGAATCACTAGTCTTAGTACAAATTTAGCGAATTCGCAGTTTTAAGTTCGATTCGCTATTCATTATGAGGGCTTATTTGTTAAAATGTCCACTTTTTTCACTTTCATTGCAGTATTGCTTTTTGTTGTTGTTTATAGTTTTTTTTTTTTTTTTTTTTTGAAAATGTGGATATTTTCCATCTGTACTTCTTTTAGCATTTCTTTGTCTTGAAACTTTGAGTTATTGGCTGCATTTTATTTAAGCGAGTTTTCAGTGGATTTGATTGCACGGAGCTTAATGATCTTCATTTATTTATTTCATGTACATAAACCTTTGTATTTGACATGAACAATATTATTTACGTTTAAATCCAAAATAAAATAAATGAATACCTGTAAGTTTCTTGCACACTCTCCATAATCAGTATTGGCAATATAAAGCTTAGAGCATTCATTCAACGATGTTAGCTGTGTTGGTCCATTTATAATGCTTCCAGCACGAAAAAAACATCCATAGCAAGCATCACGCATTTGTGTCGAAGTTGTTTGTGTCGTATTGCAAAGTAAATTCAATAAAGACAAAAGTTTTACACTAAAAACAAATAAAAAAAAATAATAAATAAAAAAAGATTTATGTATGTAGAGTCACGAACTTTTGTACGACGCACTGGCTTTCGGGAGTTAACTTATTCCAAACTCCAAGTCCTCCGAAAAGTTTTGACTGGGTACTCTAAAATGTAAAACAATATTGTATAGAATTCTTTTCGTTAGTTATAAAAACATAGAATTTCGAGTTTTGTTTGTTATACCAAGCAGACACAAGAAAAACCCAAAACCCACGACAAAAATAACCGCGTATCTAACTGCATATTGACGGTGTTCCTAATAAACTATCTGTAACCTCTCTGACAGTTGCGGTGATTTGAAAGTTCAATCCGAAAGTGTGAATGACACTCCTGTTGACACTATTTTTTCTATTTGGCGATCTCCATTATTAGATAGTTCTGATGGCTGACCACAAAATACCAGAAAGTGGACACAGAGAGTTGCGGCATCACAAAATCAAAAGCATTAAATGATCATGAATGCAGAATAAATAATTGCTTGCTTCCGTTTGTAGGGAATAAAAGTGTTTCGTTTGGCTGGTTCTCGAAAATAGGTTTGAATGTGAATTATAAGCCGCAATGGGTAATGCATTCTGATAATTTTATAATTAATTACTTATGTACTTAGTTATTTTTTTTTTTTTGTTAATTTGTGTTGCTGCATTATCAAATTTAACTTGAAAACATAAATAAATATCAAATCAAAAGATCACCGTAAAAAAATTAATAGAACTAAAATAAGGCCGAATTTATTTTTGTACATAAACAATCGAGTAACACAAACATCGAATAGTTACATACCTACTCAATTATTATTTTCGTAAGTCTGTCTGCTGCATTATCAATTTTAAATCGAAAATATATACATACATGTTGAATTATAAAAAAAAAGACAATACAAATTGTAAAAATATCGAAATAAATAAGCCGGTTGTTATATTTGTTTTCAAAAAATATCGAAATATGAGTATGAAAAAAATTGTAACTTAATCAGCTGTATCGAGGTATCCGTTGGGAAAAAGTTTCGAAACGATAGCTTGTTCCGATCGGGACAAAAAAAATAAAGCATACAATCGCATTCATTTGGCAAATACGTCCGTATTAGTTCAATAAGCGAAAATGTTTGTGATGTTAAAAAGTTTATAAATTCGTCCACAAAAATGGAGTGTTGCTTTATCATCTATTTATTATTTCAACCAACCTCTCTTGCTGAGCCTTGTTTGTTGTTTATTGCACTAACGAAATAAAATTATATTTATTTAGGTATATTTGTTTGCTTACTTTTCTTAAAACATTCCGCAACCATTTTCTGTCGGAGAACTTCGGAAGAAATTTAACGCACAACTGTCAAAAATTCTGTACTGAACGCACTTCAACACTATGCGTTGATATTCGTTACATTTTATCGAAAGAATGTCCGATCTGTCAATCGGAGCGGATACCTCGGTAGAAAATTCTCCGATTTCGAACGTACATATACCTCGAAAGGGCTGAATAAACAATCGAGTAACAGATACATCGAATAAATTAATATCGTGAACTTTAAAGTATAAAACGTAGATGTCAAATCGGCGTACTAAGTAACAAAACTATCTATGTCCCCTTAAACACAGGGAAACTGAGTTGCCAGAAACTGTTTGTTTGAAGGCGAGAAGAGTGTAACAGGAGGGACACAAATACAAATTTCCCCGTACGCCCTCCTCGCTAGGGTTTTCTTGGGCGTTGCCATTGCAAGACATTCTTTACCTCTTCTGTTCTGGCTACTATATATAGGTATAAATCATTAATTTCACCAAAGCTAGAGTATAACTCCCACATTTGGGCAGGTGCTCCACAAACTTCTTTACATCTCCTTGTTCGGCTCAAAACAAAGTGTTAAGATTAATAGGGAATAGCTATATCAACGCAGCCATAGGCACCCTTGAGCATAGTCGAAATGTTTCCTGTATCTACCTTTTTATCGCTTTTTTTTAAACACTTGTTCTCGTGAAATAGCCAGTTGCGTTCCTCCCCTGAAACAATTTTCACGCAACACCCGTCTAGCCAGGCATGTCCATCAGTTTACCCTTGAGCCCAACTTCGAACGTACGGTAAAAAATATAGAGACTCGTTCTTTAGCCGCACCACACGTATGTGAAATACCTTACCAAACTCGATATTTCCCACTCATTATAATAGTGAGCGAGCCCGCCATAGGACGACCTACCCTCATCTCTTTAGCAGATGAGAGGTATACAGTTTTGTAGATAGTGTCCGAACAAGGTCCATGATTGAGCGTGTGTAAGCTATATTTATATAAAAAAAATATAATGTGAAAGGAAATTTAATTTAAAAATTTTCAAATAGGGGATTTTTTGAAATTTTAAATTTAAGTAGGGTAATTTAGGATGAACGTATTAAAAGGTCGAAAACTTGTTTTCTAAACGGTAAGTCATAGAGAAATTACTTTTTTTAGCTCTATTTATAAAAAGCATTAAAAAAAAATTGTGTTACCATTTGCAGTGGCGTCTTAAGGTATGGGCCCACTGGGCCCGAGCTCAGGGCCCCGCAATCTAAGGGACCCCCTTAGCCGTCGCTGTAACAATTCCAACCAATCGCTTAGGTTCATTTAAGCTTGTAAACTCAGTTAAAAATTTGATTGCAAACCAACATTTGTATTATACAACACATAATTCACATGTGATTGTTCATAATATTTGTTTGGATAGGTAGGTATTTTCTATATTTACTTGCTCTGGGCAAGTATTTGTTTCGTTTCAAAAAGTCAAAACTCCTGACAGTCGTTTTATAAGTCCAAAAAAGTGATTTTCGTCAAGACATCCGTTGGTCTGTTTGTCTGTGCGTCCTGATGTACAGCCTTAATGGTTGGGCCGATTTGCTTAAAATTTGGTGTAAAGCGTTTTTATGTGATTCCCTAGAGGAGAAAATCGAATTTTTGTTTTAGCACAGCTAGAACGGTTAGAGTGCCCTACAACGATTTCAGTTTTATCAAGTCATCTTTAGACCAGCTCAAATAGTACTGCATACCACGTTATTACCAACAAATATGAATAATGTAAATAAAAATATGTATTTTTTTAAATTGCCTTTTTTATACTTATTTTAGTATATTCCCTCATATCTCGTCATTGAATTGATTGATTTTATCATTATTTTGCGATTCTTTAACTTCTAAGTTAAATATTGCATATAAAATTTGTAAAAATATTTTTTTTACGAAAAAATAAAATCAATGAAAAACTTTTTTGTTCAAATTTGTAATAAATCAAAAAAATTCAAAATTGCTATTTTAACATGTTTTTATTATTTTTTCGTTGACGTTGATGATATAAAAATATTAGTAAACTATCAGTATATCGCACCGGGAACGATACTAAATCCCGCCGCATAAAATCACGCGTAACGAAATCCCGCCGTTTAAAATTAAATTTTTTGATGTGACACACGCACAGAAAAATATTGGCGTAACGAAATCCCGCCGATGGACCGCGGGATTTTTTCGCTCCTATTTGGCGTGATTTCTAATACTTTTTGAAAAAGTACTTTTTGGTACTTTCTAAAAAAAATTTAGTAAAAAAAATATTTGTTTAAAGTTTTGGAAAAAAACTTTTTTTTAACAATTTTTTTTTGATTTTTTAGCAAAAAGTAATATCTCTTTGAAGAAAATTTGGAATTCTAAAAAGAATTTTTAATTCAAAGTGGCCCTAGACTGCAATCTGGGGCAACAATTTCAATTCAATTTCGACTGAATTTTGTTTTATTGAACATTAATATATACAATTTGGCTTATAACTAATAATAATAAGATTCAATGATTATATTTTCATTTGTTGGCACGTAGGGGCCTAACCAAATACAATGACTTAATTTTAAGGAATTATATATATATAAATTACATGTCAAAATTAAAATTAAAAGTCAGTTGACTTTTTTCGTCCTCAGGGTGTTCATTCCCGGTTGTCAGTGGTGATTTTGGTGGGGGTTGTTAATAAGGTTGGTGTCAGCGTAAAACGGAATTGCCTCCTCGTTGTCCATGAGTATGTTGTCGTCCAGGGTGTGAATTACACTGAGGTACCTTGGCTCAGGATGTCGTTGCTCGGTGGCCATCCTTCTCATTAGCTGATTCGGGTGATTGATGATGTTCCGTACTAGCTTCCTTGTTGAAAGCACTAGGCAATTGTCCAGCGGGATTACATTTGCTTTTGTGTGTAGATAGTCGTTCCTGTAGTGTTTACGACGCTGCTTGTCGAAATACAATCCGGTGCAGATCCTGAGTATCTTCCTTTCGAATACTTGAAGTTCCTTCATTTCTGTCTTTGAAATGGTGAACCAGACTGGGAAGGAATAGCTGATAACTGGTCGCAGGAGTTGCTCGTATATCAGTATCTTCGTCTGTTGGCTAAGTCCTGTTCTCCTTTTCATCAACGGGTGTAGACGGTGGAAGGCCCAGTTGGCTTTTTTGAGGAAATTTCTTGAGTGCGGGTTAAACCTTAGCAACTCATTGAAGTGGATCCCCAGGTACTTCACGTTCCGCTTGGCTGCTATGGTGGAACCATCTGGGAGTTTTAGAACCAGGTTTCTGCAATTGGCTGCGGTCTGACTACCTCTAGGTCTCCTAAAGCAGACGAGTTCTGATTTGGTAGTGTTGATCCGGATACCCCATTTCTTGTAGAGTTGAAAGAGTCCTTGGATGTGGGCCTCTACTTTTCGGACTGCGACTAGTGGTGACATTGATGTGGCGTAGGTGATCGAGTCATCCGCGTACAGAAGGTTCTCGCATCCAGTTGGTACGGGCTGGTCGGATGTCATCAAGCTAAAGAGGAAGGGGCCTAGTTATGAGCCTTGGGCGACTCCGGCTCTGATGTTCTTCATGTCCGATTTACAATTGTCCAGTTGTACGAAAAATTTTCTGAAAGAAAGAAAAGAAAAAACAATTTTTACTAGTGGTATTGTTAGATGTAGTAGATTAAGTTTGTGGATTAGGGCGTCTATCCAAACGCTATCGAATGCTTTCTCGATATGCAGAAAGCATCTGACGGTGACACGATGACTGTTGAGAGAGGTGGTTATGTCATGTTGGAGCTTTAGCAGTGGATGAAGTGTTGAGTGCTTTTCCCGCAAGCCGAACTGCATGTCAGGGATGATTGAATTTTCACAGCTGAATCTTTTTAGTCTACGCAGGATTACTTCTTCCACTATTTTGCTTATATTGTTGAGGAGCGATATCGGCCTGTAGTTGGACACTTGGTTGGAAGCACCTTTCTTCGGAATTGCATTTTTCCACTTCTGGGGGAAGTAACAGTTGTTGACGCAATTGTGAAGGGATCACACTAGCAACCATATAATTATCCATTTCATTCCGGTCATCGACATACACTAACCTTTTTTCTAATGCACTCGCATTTCATTCACTTGTCATGAGTATCAACCTCATGCACTCCATAGCCCAAATTTATGGTATAATAATTTCAATGCCACTGACGATGACGGAAAGCGACGACGCTTCAGATAACTTTGTTCAAGTGTATCTCTATACTCGCTAAAGTTCAATGCACTGCATGCTGTGTAGTGCATATGGCTAGATGTATTTGGATACATTTGTGCCTTGTAGAAGGGGCATGCATATTGGCTATTAATTTGATGACATAGCAAGTATGCTGCCCAATTCTGTTATTCGTCGATTTTGCAATAAAATATTAATATGTCTATGTGTATATGTCTAAGTTAGAATATGTATAGGCTTTAGTCATTAGTGTGTAAGCATATCAATTTTATATTAAAAGCTTAAGTTGTTTAGAATAAAGTGACCCTTTCGTTTAGGAAGTAGACAAGAACACTTTGGCTCCTCAGCCTGTTTTTAATTTACTTCAACACGGAATAGATCGACTCTTTAGCCATCATCCATATTCGGCTTGGGGAAGCTATTTAATATCCCCCATAGCTTAAATAGGTGAGGTAGTGTAGGCCCACATTACATGGCGATCTTGCCAGGAGCGCAGCTCTCTGAGTTGAATTAGAGAACATTACTTTGCTTAGTAATGATGAAAATTATCATCCTCAAATAATAACATTGGTGGAATAAAGTCTAAATACCAGTTTGAGAAAACCAAGGAAATACGCTTTGTGCTCAAAAATAACAACTGTGGTATGACAGCAATGTTTAAAAATTGGAGCATGTTGGACAATATATTCACTGGACTTATTCTAAAACCCGAGATTTTAAGCTAGAAGAAATCAATAGAACTACCGGAGCTACTAAAATTTTCCCAGAAGTACTCTTAATCCAGCAAGACGTGTAGACACATTTTATTTATATTGTGTGTAGTATGTTAAATAGTCTCGAATATTTAAACTGATTAAATATGGACATATAATAGAAGCAAACTAAAAAAAATTAAAAATTATGAGTAGCTAAACATACTATTAAAAAAAAAAAAATTAAAAATATTAACAAATTTGTTTATAAAACAAAAAAACAAATCTTTAAGAATAATGCGAGGAAAAACCTCCAAGGAAGAAGTCGTAGTGACCAACAATAGCAATAATAATAACATAATGAATTATAATTGACTAGTTGTAGACATTATTATAATAGTTTTGATAATACTGATAGTATATCTCTTTTCTAAAATTATCAAACATTTTTTTAAACAAAAAATTCAAAGAATTGTAACAAATGAAGTTAAAAATTTAACAGTATAAAAAAAAAATATAAATATAAAAAAATAAAATAATGATTTGTATATCTATTAAAAAAAAAAAGTTTTGAATGTATCCGTTTAGAAAAAACAATGTTAAAACAAAAAAAAAATAATAAATAATTAAAAATATGTTAAACATAGTAAAAACATTAAGAGATTTACTTGCAAACTTCAATAAAACTCCAAAAAGAAAATATTCTGAAAAATGTATTAATGAAAAACGAGATGAATTATTAAAATTAGAAAAAGAGTTTAATGAGAAATATGAAAAATTAGATAAGGACACAAACCAGCAAGCTTTAAGAAAGATTATAGATAACTTATTAGTCAGACTGAATCAAATATTAGATGAAAAAACAAAATTGGTAGGTGAAGAAAACATAGTAGAAGAAGAAGAGGATATTGAAGCTGAAGGGAAAATAGAAGTAGTTGAAAACATGGCAGAAGTATTCAATTTCAATATAGCTCAGAAATTGCCTACCCTCAACTGTGATGAGGATGGCAAGAGAACTGAACACATTAGAGATTTTATAAACAATGTAGAATTCTACCATGACAACCTTAATGAGACTTCAAAACCCACACTAATCATATTTATATTAAAATGCTAAATTCAAGGTAAAGCTCTTACTGAACTAGGTAATCAAAAACCAGAGAATTTTGCTTCATTTAAAAAATTTTAATAGAAAAATGTGGACCAAAAGAAACAATAGAAACGATACAAACCAAACTTAGTAAGACATATCAGGGTAATCGACCTGTACGAGAATTCGTTACAGACATTGAAACACTTATTACAAAGATGACTGAACTAGAAGTTTCTTGCCATGGTGAAGAAGCAAGGGAAATTCTAACAAAAGCTAATGAAAGAAAAGGTTTATTATTTCTAAAAAAGGGGGTAAACGATAGGTTAAAAATAGTATTAGATAGCGCCAGACACACTAATCTTCAAGACGCTATCCAGCATGTAGTAGAATTAGATCAAAGCTCTGCATCCACATGAAACACTGTAAGGTTCATGAATAATAGAGGTAGAAACTATCATGGACAAAATAATAATTTTATCAACTCTCAAGCTAGATTCTCGCATACTAATTTCAATAACCAAGCAAGAAGTTCGTACCCACAAAATAACCACTCAACTAGGCCTTCGTATCAAAACCAACAAAACTTTAGGGATCATAATAACTATAGAAATAATAATAATACCCATTATAACCACAACAACAGGTCAAGATATGCAAGCAATAATGATAGACAAAGATATAATAATAATAATGGTAATAATAACAGTAACAACAACAATAATACTAATAGATCGAATAATGTAAGTCAACCCAATAATAATAGAAATAATAATCAGGTGTTAGTAATGGGAAACGAGCAACCCACCGATGGGGAAGCCGACCCATTGGAGGAAATTCATTAAATCCGCAGATAACAGATGCCATTTGTACTGTTGGAATATCAAACGGCATTTACATACAAATACCATTAAAAAACAACATAAACAAACAATTCTTACTCGACACAGGAGCTTCATTATGCGTTATAAAAAAATGTTCACTTACTAAAAACATTTATATTGATGAAAGAAAAAAGACACAAGTATTAGGGATATCAGGAAATCTACAAACTTTAGGGACATGTATCTATGTGTTACAACTAGGAGAATTTTCCATTCCATATGAATTTCGTGTAGTAAGTGATTCTTTTCCGATCCCAGTTGATGGTATAATCGGAGCGAATTTCCTTACAGAATTCAGTGCCATTATAAATCTGGAGAAATTTTCGTTTGAGTTCAAAGTAGACGACCAACCAGTCATTCTACCTATATATACTCAAGGAAACATTCACGTTGTTTACTTACCTCCACGGTGTGAAGCAACTTATTGGATGCCTATAAAACATTCTGATTCTCGAATATTTTATCCACAAGAATTATGCGAAAATGTTTTCATGGCAGGTTCACTATCAACTGTTGAAAATGAAAAAATACCCGTAAAAATTCTGAATACACGTGATTCAGCTGTAACTCAAAAATGGATTGAACCCATATCATTCTCTCCTTAGGAACATTTTATTTTACATAAGAACCATATAGATAAGTCAATAAACAAGCGAGTTCAGGAAATTTTAAACCAAATAAACTATGAGACATTAAATAGCGAAGAAAAACCCGAGATTGAAGCAATATGTACAAAATTCCAAGATATTTTTCACGTAGATGGTGACAATTTTACGTATACCCATATTGGAAAGGCAGACATTAAACTTCAAAATGAATCTTCACCGAAATATACCAAGCCGTATCGATTACCACATACTCAGAAGGAAGATATAAAGGAGGAAATAAAAAAAATGTTGTCAGATGACATTATAGAACCATCCATCTCCCCTTGGAATTCTCCAATACTTATAGTGCCGAAAAAAAAGACCCAGTTACCGGCCTACAAAAATTCTGAATGGTGATCGACTATCGTCACGTTAACGATCGAATAGAAGATGATAAATTTCTACTGCCAAACATAACGGACATCTATGATATGGTCGGAGGTGCAACTTACTTCTCATGTATAGATTTAAGTCAAGGATACTACCAAATGGAGTTAGATGCCAATAGTAGACCAATAACGACATTCTCAACAGAGGATGGTCACTACCAGTTAAAGCGTCTACCAATGGGTTTAAAGATCTCACCAAGTAAGTTCTCAAGAATGATGTCTATAGCCATGTCAGGATTAACATATTCACGATGCTTCGTCTATCTTGACGATCTTATAATTTTTGGTAAAAATTTAATGGACCACAACAAAAATTGATCCAAGTCTTTGAACGTCTCAGAGAAGTAAATCTCAAAATATACCCGGGAAAATGTTCTTTCTTGCGAAAAGAAGTATTATACCTCGGACACCTTATATCGGACAAAGAAATTATACCTGACCCCACCCAATCGGCTGCAATGAAAAATTATCCAACTCCTACTAACGCGGATGAAGTAAGAAGATTCGTAGCATTCGCAAATTATTATCGAAAATTCATTAAAAATTTTGCCACCATTTGCATCCCATTAAATCGGTTATTGAAAAAAGACGTTGAATTCAATTTTAATAAAGATTGCGAAAAATCATTCAATTTGCTTACAGAAATCCTTATAAGTCCTACAATTCTCCAATTTCCAAATTTTAGTGAAGAATTCATTCTACGTACAGACGCCTCAGGTTTCGCATTAGGAGCTGTTTTGTCTAATTCCGATGACAGACCAATTGCTTACGCAAGCAAAACTCTTAATAAATCAGAAAAAAACTATAGTACCATTGAGAAAGAATTACTTGCTATTGTGGGCAGTAAAACACTATCGGCCATACTTGTTCGGAAGAAAGTTCAAAATTTGGACAGACCACAGACCTCTAGTGTACTTGTTCTCACTAAAAGAACCTAGAAGTAGACTAACTAAATTCAGGCTATTACTAGAAGAATACAATTTTTAGAATACGAGTAGAATCTGAAGAATTAAAACAATTATATATCTGTGTAGAGCCCAGTCGAAAGTAGATAATAAAGATGAAGATAAACCTAAAGATAATAAGATACAAACTAATGAACAAATTATAACAGAACTTTTGAAACCACCCGAAATTGGACTAAAAGTTATCGAGTTAAAAATCGTTGACAATTTTACGGAAGATTTAGTTAATTTCAAGGACGACATAATTATAGGACCAAACAAAGTTTTGGCGTATATTCCTAAAGGGAATTGTTTACTCCTAAAGAAGTCCAAGGACAGCTCTACAACTCAATCGACATTATTTGGCAAAATATTGTCGAGGGATGTGCAAAAACTCTGCGGACCCAAATCAATTAAGAAAATATATATTACTAAAAATGAAGTAAAGAAACTCTCAGACGGCCGTAGAGACTATAAAATGAATGAATTAAAAAATATAAATATATATAAAGTAATATAAAGGTATACCTCATAGATAATGTTATTGAAATTACCGATCCTTGTAAGAAGAAATTAATACTAAACGACTTTCACATACTTCCAACCAGTGGACATGCAGGTATAAGCCGCATGATTCAAAATATAAAGAAAAAATCCTTTGGGACAGGAATGCAAAACGATGTGACGACATTCGTTAAGCACTGCCCAGTATGTCAACGAAACAAATATAACAAACCAAAAAAACAACCAATGACTATCACATCAACAGCCGAATCAGGTTTTGACAAAATATTCCTAGACCTTGTAGGACCTTTAGAAGAATCTAAAGATGGATCTAAATACATACTCACCATTCAAGATGAGCTGACCAAGTTTATCGAATTTATACCACTCCCGAATAAAGAGCCAGGTACGGTAGCCAAAGCTCTAGTAGAATGTTTTATTCTAAGATACGGAGTACCACATACAATAGCATCTGATCAGGGAACCGAATTTTTAAACCGGGTTTTCAAGGGTATCTGTAAGCTTTTGAGAATAGAACAACTACAATCTACAGCGTACCATCATGAGAGCATAGGAGCTTTAGAAAATTCACATTAGGTTTTAGGAGCATATCTTAGAAGTTACGTTTCAGAAAAACACACGGACTGGAGCACTTGGTTGCCATATTACGTTTTCTGTTATAATACTTCCGTACACTCAGAAACGGGCTACACACCGTTCGAATTGATATTCGGAAAGCAGTGTAGCTTGCCCAAAAATCTGACAAAACAATTGGAACCGGTGTACAACTATGACGATTACGTAATTGACCTTAAACATAAATTACAAGTGGCCCATAGAGATGCCCGAGAAACGCTTATAAAGAAGAAAAATGTAAGGAAACAGATATGACAAAGAGGGACAAACAAAGAGCAGTAGTTTTGAAAAAGGAAGTTTAGTTTTATTAAGAAACGAAGCCAGAAAGAAATTAGATCCAATATTAATAGGACCATACGAAGTTTTGTCTCAAAATGGTGTAAATTGTGATATCCTTTACGATAATAAAAGAATGACTGTACACAAGAACAGACTAAAACCATTTTACATGTATTTAACTTTTATATAATCAATAATTAAATCCAAGTCTAAAAAAAAAGGGGAAGAGAGTGCCTCCGAAAATGTAAATAATAAAATATGTATATACAAGATTACTACTTCATTTAATTTTTAATAAGGCCGGCATAGGATTTAAGTAAATTATATTGTTGAGCAATAAATAAAACGCAACTAGAATATATAAGAAAAGAATTAAACAAGATAAAAATTAATTGTATGAATGAACAAAAAAATATATATACGTAACTAAATACATACAAACTAATTATGTACTATCACAATACACATAAAAGAAAATAATAACATAAAGAAAATTTTAGTCCGAGCCATATAAAAAAAAAAAAAAAACACAAATCCGTATTATACAATTTAATGTCGCGTAAAAGAAGAAATCCAGATTTGTCATGATTTCTCCTTTTTCCCCAGGAAGGGTGGTGTTAAGGGATCACACTAGCAACCATATAATTATCCATTTCATTCCGGTCATCGACATCCACTAACCTTTTTTCTAATGCACTCGCATTTCATTCACTTGTCATGAGTATCAACCTCATGCACTCCATAGCCCAAATTTATGGTATAATAATTTCAATGCCACTGACGATGACGGAAAGCGACGACGCTTCAGATAACTTTGTTCAAGTGTATCTCTATACTCGCTAAAGTTCAATGCACTGCATGCTGTGTAGTGCATATGGCTAGATGTATTTGGATACATTTGTGCCTTGTAGAAGGGGCATGCATATTGGCTATTAATTTGATGACATAGCAAGTATGCTGCCCAATTCTGTTATTCGTCGATTTTGCAATAAAATATTAATATGTCTATGTGTATATGTCTAAGTTAGAATATGTATAGGCTTTAGTCATTAGTGTGTAAGCATATCAATTTTATATTAAAAGCTTAAGTTGTTTAGAATAAAGTGACCCTTTCGTTTAGGAAGTAGACAAGAACACTTTGGCTCCTCAGCCTGTTTTTAATTTACTTCAACACGGAATAGATCGACTCTTTAGCCATCATCCATATTCGGCTTGGGGAAGCTATTTAATATCCCCCATAGCTTAAATAGGTGAGGTAGTGTAGGCCCACATTACATGGCGATCTTGCCAGGAGCGCAGCTCTCTGAGTTGAATTAGAGAACATTACTTTGCTTAGTAATGATGAAAATTATCATCCTCAAATAATAACATTGGTGGAATAAAGTCTAAATACCAGTTTGAGAAAACCAAGGAAATACGCTTTGTGCTCAAAAATAACAACTGTGGTATGACAGCAATGTTTAAAAATTGGAGCATGTTGGACAATATATTCACTGGACTTATTCTAAAACCCGAGATTTTAAGCTAGAAGAAATCAATAGAACTACCGGAGCTACTAAAATTTTCCCAGAAGTACTCTTAATCCAGCAAGACGTGTAGACACATTTTATTTATATTGTGTGTAGTATGTTAAATAGTCTCGAATATTTAAACTGATTAAATATGGACATATAATAGAAGCAAACTAAAAAAAATTAAAAATTATGAGTAGCTAAACATACTATTAAAAAAAAAAAAATTAAAAATATTAACGAATTTGTTTATAAAACAAAAAAACAAATCTTTAAGAATAATGCGAGGAAAAACCTCCAAGGAAGAAGTCGTAGTGACCAACAATAGCAATAATAATAACATAATGAATTATAATTGACTAGTTGTAGACATTATTATAATAGTTTTGATAATACTGATAGTATATCTCTTTTCTAAAATTATCAAACATTTTTTTAAACAAAAAATTCAAAGAATTGTAACAAATGAAGTTAAAAATTTAACAGTATAAAAAAAAAATATAAATATAAAAAAATAAAATAATGATTTGTATATCTATTAAAAAAAAAAGTTTTGAATGTATCCGTTTAGAAAAAACAATGTTAAAACAAAAAAAAAATAATAAATAATTAAAAATATGTTAAACATAGTAAAAACATTAAGAGATTTACTTGCAAACTTCAATAAAACTCCAAAAAGAAAATATTCTGAAAAATGTATTAATGAAAAACGAGATGAATTATTAAAATTAGAAAAAGAGTTTAATGAGAAATATGAAAAATTAGATAAGGACACAAACCAGCAAGCTTTAAGAAAGATTATAGATAACTTATTAGTCAGACTGAATCAAATATTAGATGAAAAAACAAAATTGGTAGGTGAAGAAAACATAGTAGAAGAAGAAGAGGATATTGAAGCTGAAGGGAAAATAGAAGTAGTTGAAAACATGGCAGAAGTATTCAATTTCAATATAGCTCAGAAATTGCCTACCCTCAACTGTGATGAGGATGGCAAGAGAACTGAACACATTAGAGATTTTATAAACAATGTAGAATTCTACCATGACAACCTTAATGAGACTTCAAAACCCACACTAATCATATTTATATTAAAATGCTAAATTCAAGGTAAAGCTCTTACTGAACTAGGTAATCAAAAACCAGAGAATTTTGCTTCATTTAAAAAATTTTAATAGAAAAATGTGGACCAAAAGAAACAATAGAAACGATACAAACCAAACTTAGTAAGACATATCAGGGTAATCGACCTGTACGAGAATTCGTTACAGACATTGAAACACTTATTACAAAGATGACTGAACTAGAAGTTTCTTGCCATGGTGAAGAAGCAAGGGAAATTCTAACAAAAGCTAATGAAAGAAAAGGTTTATTATTTCTAAAAAAGGGGGTAAACGATAGGTTAAAAATAGTATTAGATAGCGCCAGACACACTAATCTTCAAGACGCTATCCAGCATGTAGTAGAATTAGATCAAAGCTCTGCATCCACATGAAACACTGTAAGGTTCATGAATAATAGAGGTAGAAACTATCATGGACAAAATAATAATTTTATCAACTCTCAAGCTAGATTCTCGCATACTAATTTCAATAACCAAGCAAGAAGTTCGTACCCACAAAATAACCACTCAACTAGGCCTTCGTATCAAAACCAACAAAACTTTAGGGATCATAATAACTATAGAAATAATAATAATACCCATTATAACCACAACAACAGGTCAAGATATGCAAGCAATAATGATAGACAAAGATATAATAATAATAATGGTAATAATAACAGTAACAACAACAATAATACTAATAGATCGAATAATGTAAGTCAACCCAATAATAATAGAAATAATAATCAGGTGTTAGTAATGGGAAACGAGCAACCCACCGATGGGGAAGCCGACCCATTGGAGGAAATTCATTAAATCCGCAGATAACAGATGCCATTTGTACTGTTGGAATATCAAACGGCATTTACATACAAATACCATTAAAAAACAACATAAACAAACAATTCTTACTCGACACAGGAGCTTCATTATGCGTTATAAAAAAATGTTCACTTACTAAAAACATTTATATTGATGAAAGAAAAAAGACACAAGTATTAGGGATATCAGGAAATCTACAAACTTTAGGGACATGTATCTATGTGTTACAACTAGGAGAATTTTCCATTCCATATGAATTTCGTGTAGTAAGTGATTCTTTTCCGATCCCAGTTGATGGTATAATCGGAGCGAATTTCCTTACAGAATTCAGTGCCATTATAAATCTGGAGAAATTTTCGTTTGAGTTCAAAGTAGACGACCAACCAGTCATTCTACCTATATATACTCAATGAAACATTCACGTTGTTTACTTACCTCCACGGTGTGAAGCAACTTATTGGATGCCTATAAAACATTCTGATTCTCGAATATTTTATCCACAAGAATTATGCGAAAATGTTTTCATGGCAGGTTCACTATCAACTGTTGAAAATGAAAAAATACCCGTAAAAATTCTGAATACACGTGATTCAGCTGTAACTCAAAAATGGATTGAACCCATATCATTCTCTCCTTAGGAACATTTTATTTTACATAAGAACCATATAGATAAGTCAATAAACAAGCGAGTTCAGGAAATTTTAAACCAAATAAACTATGAGACATTAAATAGCGAAGAAAAACCCGAGATTGAAGCAATATGTACAAAATTCCAAGATATTTTTCACGTAGATGGTGACAATTTTACGTATACCCATATTGGAAAGGCAGACATTAAACTTCAAAATGAATCTTCACCGAAATATACCAAGCCGTATCGATTACCACATACTCAGAAGGAAGATATAAAGGAGGAAATAAAAAAAATGTTGTCAGATGACATTATAGAACCATCCATCTCCCCTTGGAATTCTCCAATACTTATAGTGCCGAAAAAAAAGACCCAGTTACCGGCCTACAAAAATTCTGAATGGTGATCGACTATCGTCACGTTAACGATCGAATAGAAGATGATAAATTTCTACTGCCAAACATAACGGACATCTATGATATGGTCGGAGGTGCAACTTACTTCTCATGTATAGATTTAAGTCAAGGATACTACCAAATGGAGTTAGATGCCAATAGTAGACCAATAACGACATTCTCAACAGAGGATGGTCACTACCAGTTAAAGCGTCTACCAATGGGTTTAAAGATCTCACCAAGTAAGTTCTCAAGAATGATGTCTATAGCCATGTCAGGATTAACATATTCACGATGCTTCGTCTATCTTGACGATCTTATAATTTTTGGTAAAAATTTAATGGACCACAACAAAAATTGATCCAAGTCTTTGAACGTCTCAGAGAAGTAAATCTCAAAATATACCCGGGAAAATGTTCTTTCTTGCGAAAAGAAGTATTATACCTCGGACACCTTATATCGGACAAAGAAATTATACCTGACCCCACCCAATCGGCTGCAATGAAAAATTATCCAACTCCTACTAACGCGGATGAAGTAAGAAGATTCGTAGCATTCGCAAATTATTATCGAAAATTCATTAAAAATTTTGCCACCATTTGCATCCCATTAAATCGGTTATTGAAAAAAGACGTTGAATTCAATTTTAATAAAGATTGCGAAAAATCATTCAATTTGCTTACAGAAATCCTTATAAGTCCTACAATTCTCCAATTTCCAAATTTTAGTGAAGAATTCATTCTACGTACAGACGCCTCAGGTTTCGCATTAGGAGCTGTTTTGTCTAATTCCGATGACAGACCAATTGCTTACGCAAGCAAAACTCTTAATAAATCAGAAAAAAACTATAGTACCATTGAGAAAGAATTACTTGCTATTGTGGGCAGTAAAACACTATCGGCCATACTTGTTCGGAAGAAAGTTCAAAATTTGGACAGACCACAGACCTCTAGTGTACTTGTTCTCACTAAAAGAACCTAGAAGTAGACTAACTAAATTCAGGCTATTACTAGAAGAATACAATTTTTAGAATACGAGTAGAATCTGAAGAATTAAAACAATTATATATCTGTGTAGAGCCCAGTCGAAAGTAGATAATAAAGATGAAGATAAACCTAAAGATAATAAGATACAAACTAATGAACAAATTATAACAGAACTTTTGAAACCACCCGAAATTGGACTAAAAGTTATCGAGTTAAAAATCGTTGACAATTTTACGGAAGATTTAGTTAATTTCAAGGACGACATAATTATAGGACCAAACAAAGTTTTGGCGTATATTCCTAAAGGGAATTGTTTACTCCTAAAGAAGTCCAAGGACAGCTCTACAACTCAATCGACATTATTTGGCAAAATATTGTCGAGGGATGTGCAAAAACTCTGCGGACCCAAATCAATTAAGAAAATATATATTACTAAAAATGAAGTAAAGAAACTCTCAGACGGCCGTAGAGACTATAAAATGAATGAATTAAAAAATATAAATATATATAAAGTAATATAAAGGTATACCTCATAGATAATGTTATTGAAATTACCGATCCTTGTAAGAAGAAATTAATACTAAACGACTTTCACATACTTCCAACCAGTGGACATGCAGGTATAAGCCGCATGATTCAAAATATAAAGAAAAAATCCCTTGGGACAGGAATGCAAAACGATGTGACGACATTCGTTAAGCACTGCCCAGTATGTCAACGAAACAAATATAACAAACCAAAAAAACAACCAATGACTATCACATCAACAGCCGAATCAGGTTTTGACAAAATATTCCTAGACCTTGTAGGACCTTTAGAAGAATCTAAAGATGGATCTAAATACATACTCACCATTCAAGATGAGCTGACCAAGTTTATCGAATTTATACCACTCCCGAATAAAGAGCCAGGTACGGTAGCCAAAGCTCTAGTGGAATGTTTTATTCTAAGATACGGAGTACCACATACAATAGCATCTGATCAGGGAACCGAATTTTTAAACCGGGTTTTCAAGGGTATCTGTAAGCTTTTGAGAATAGAACAACTACAATCTACAGCGTACCATCATGAGAGCATAGGAGCTTTAGAAAATTCACATTAGGTTTTAGGAGCATATCTTAGAAGTTACGTTTCAGAAAAACACACGGACTGGAGCACTTGGTTGCCATATTACGTTTTCTGTTATAATACTTCCGTACACTCAGAAACGGGCTACACACCGTTCGAATTGATATTCGGAAAGCAGTGTAGCTTGCCCAAAAATCTGACAAAACAATTGGAACCGGTGTACAACTATGACGATTACGTAATTGACCTTAAACATAAATTACAAGTGGCCCATAGAGATGCCCGAGAAACGCTTATAAAGAAGAAAAATGTTAGGAAACATAGATATGACAAAGAGGGACAAACAAAGAGCAGTAGTTTTGAAAAAGGAAGTTTAGTTTTATTAAGAAACGAAGCCAGAAAGAAATTAGATCCAATATTTATAGGACCATACGAAGTTTTGTCTCAAAATGGTGTAAATTGTGATATCCTTTACGATAATAAAAGAATGACTGTACACAAGAACAGACTAAAACCATTTTACATGTATTTAACTTTTATATAATCAATAATTAAATCCAAGTCTAAAAAAAAAGGGGAAGAGAGTGCCTCCGAAAATGTAAATAATAAAATATGTATATACAAGATTACTACTTCATTTAATTTTTAATAAGGCCGGCATAGGATTTAAGTAAATTATATTGTTGAGCAATAAATAAAACGCAACTAGAATATATAAGAAAAGAATTAAACAAGATAAAAATTAATTGTATGAATGAACAAAAAAATATATATACGTAACTAAATACATACAAACTAATTATGTACTATCACAATACACATAAAAGAAAATAATAACATAAAGAAAATTTTAGTCCGAGCCATATAAAAAAAAAAAAAAAACACAAATCCGTATTATACAATTTAATGTCGCGTAAAAGAAGAAATCCAGATTTGTCATGATTTCTCCTTTTTCCCCAGGAAGGGTGGTGTGAAGGGATCACACTAGCAACCATATAATTATCCATTTCATTCCGGTCATCGACATCCACTAACCTTTTTTCTAATGCACTCGCATTTCATTCACTTGTCATGAGTATCAACCTCATGCACTCCATAGCCCAAATTTATGGTATAATAATTTCAATGCCACTGACGATGACGATGACGGAACTTGACGACGCTTCAGATAACTTTGTTCAAGTGTATCTCTATACTCGCTAAAGTTCAATGCACTGCATGCTGTGTAGTGCATATGGCTAGATGTATTTGGATACATTTGTGCCTTGTGGAAGGGGCATGCATATTGGCTATTAATTTGATGACATAGCAAGTATGCTGCCCAATTCTGTTATTCGTCGATTTTGCAATAAAATATTAATATGTCTATGTGTATATGTCTAAGTTAGAATATGTATAGGCTTAAGTCAGTGTGTAAGCATATCAATTTTATATAAAAAGCTTAAGTTGTTTAGAATAAAGTGACCCCTTCGTTTAGGAAGTAGACAAGAACACTTTGGCTCCTCAGCCTGTTTTTAATTTACTTCAACACGGAACAGATCGACTCTTTAGCCATCATCCATATTCGGCTTGGGGAAGCTATTTAATATCCCCCATAGCTTAAATAGGTGAGGTAGTGTAGGCCCACATTACACAATTATTCAGGATGATTGTGAGGAACATCATTACTGCTTGTGGAAGCCTCTTCAGGATATAGTTGGATTCTCCATCTGGTCCAGCTGATTTTTTTGGCTTGGAATAGCTGATGATCTCTGCTACTTCCTCAAGACTGCACAGATGTGGGCTATCGACTGGGTTATTTGCTGGATTGGCGTTGTTGAAGTTGACTTCATCCGGATTTCGCTGCAGGGTCCGCTGAATGGATGACTCGACTTCTTGTAAAAATGTCGGGTCAGCGGGTGGATTGGGTATGAAGTTTCCTTCGAAGTAGTTGACGAACGCTTCTACTTTGTCCTGGGTTGAGGTTGCTTCGATGTTGTTGCAGATGATGGTTTCCGGGATTTGTGGATGTTTTCCAATGATCCTATTGATGTTTTTGAAGGCGTCAGGTCCTGGCTTAATCGCTTGTAATCTCTTCTCGTATTGATTATTGTTGTGGTGCTGAATGGAGTTCCGAAACATGATGTTGATTTGTTGCAGCTCATTCCAAACAATTCGGTAGTTGCTGTTGGTTGTGTGTAGCTCGCTTTGGTGAATCCTTTGGAGTCATTTTCTTAGTCGCTGCCTGTGTGCATACAGGTTCTGGACGTACTCGGGAAGGTGCTGGTACTTATCCTTGGATGTCTTAGGCCGTTTTTGCTTGTCCAGTGCTTCAGATACAACATGTTCCAGGTTGTCTATTGCTGCGTCGATTTCGCTATCCATCAAATTCCTGTTTGGGGGGGGAAGTGTTAGGTTGTCATCAATGTCTCTATAAAGTTTTTCAATGTCCAACCGCCTGTAGTTGATGAAGTTCGCTGGTGCTTCTGTTGCTAGGAGTAGTGGTTGGTTGAGGTTGATCGATAGTTGAACAGCTTCAGGGTCCGAGTCACTATTTACTGTTGTGCACATATAGTTCTGCAATTCCGGTAGAATATTCACCAGGTTTGAAGAAGCCAAGAAGAAGTCCAATGTCGATCGTGTTCTGGGAAAGGTTGGTTTGGGTTTGGATATAACCACCAGTGAATGTTCGTTGCTGTTGAGATCCACTATTGCCTTTCCTACATTGTTGGTTGTTGTGTCCTGCCAAAGGTGATGCCTCGCGTTAAAATCGCCGCCAATGATGCCAAAGGTGCTATGTTTCAGGATGTCGTTGAGGACGTGTAGGTCACTTTGTATGTTCGTAGCAGAGGAAGCGCACTTGAAATAGACACTGATGATTGTAAGGGTCTCGCCTCTTCCTTAGTTTATAATGACGGCGGTGGCTTCACTGGTCCGTAGTTCTGGAATGATGACTTTGCTTGTGTTCGGGGAGAGTTTATCTTTTACGTAGATTGCCGTCCCTCTGCGATGCTCAGTTTTGTCCTGGCGGAAGGTTTTAAATCCCTTGATGTTGTTCCGTTTAGTAACGTTCGTCTCGCCGATGAGGGCAATATCCGTGGTATTATTTTTTAGAAAAATATTAAATAACGTCCTCTTGTCCAGGCTTCAGTTCCTTCATGGCTGTCTTTGAAATAGTGAACCAAACTGGGAAGGAATAGCTGATAACTGGTCGCAGGAGTTGCTTGTATATCAGTATCTTCGTCTGTTGGCTAAGTCCTGTTCTCCTTTTCATCAACGGGTGTAGACAGTGGAAGGCCTAGTTGGCTTTTTTAAGGACATTTCGTGAGTGCGGGTTAAACCTTAGCAACTCATTGAAGTGGATTCCCAGGTACTTCACGTTCCGCTTGGCTGCTATGGTGGAACCATCTGGGAGTTTTAGAACCAGGTTTCTGCAATTGGCTGCGGTCCGACTACCTTTACCAATTGAAGGTCTCCTTAAGCAGACGAGTTCAGATTTGGAAGTGTTGATCCGGATACCCCATTTCTTGTAGAATTGGAAGAGTCTTTGGCTGTGGGCCTCTACTTTTCGGACTACGACTAGTGGTGACATTGATGTGGCGTAGGTGAGCGAGTCATCCGCGTACAGAAGGTTCTCGCATCCAGTTGGTACGGGCTGGTCGGATGTCATCAAGCTATAGAGGAAGGGGCCTAGTGTTGAGCCTTGAGCGACTCCGGCTCTGATGTTCTTCATGTCCGATTTACAATTGTCCAGTTGTACGAAAAATGTTCTGAAAGAAAGAAAAGAAAAAACAATTTTTACTAGTGGTATTGTAAGATGTAGTAGATTAAGTTTGTGGATTAGGGCGTCTATCCAAACGCTATCGAATGCTTTCTCGACATCCAGAAAGCATCCGAAGTTGACACGATGACTGTTGAGAGAGGTGGTTATGTCATGTTGGAGCTTTAGCAGCGGATGCACTGTTGAGTGTTTTTCCCGAAAGCCGAACTGCATGTCAGGGATGATTGAATTTTCCCAGCTGAATCTTTTAAGTCTACGCAGGATTACTTCTTCCAGTATTTTGCTTATATTGTTGAGGAGCGATATCGGCCTGTAGTTGGACACTTGGTTGGAAGCACCTTTCTTCGGAATTGCAACGATCTTCGCTTGTGTTCGGGGAGAGTTTGTCTTTTACGTAGATTGCCGTCCCTCTGCGATGCTCCGTTTTGTCCTGGCGGAAGGTTTTAAATCCCTTGATGTTGATGTTGTTCCGTTTAGTAACGTTCGTCTCGCTGAAAAGGGCAATATCCGTGGTATTATTATTTTTTAGAAAAATATTAAATGACGTCCTCTTAACCAGGCTGTATAATGAATTCACATTATACGTCAGGATGTGGATCTTCTTTAGTTGCATATTTGGAATATGAAAGTGGCCAATGCCACGGACTTCTCTCCCTCGGTCAGTTGACTATAGTTGGCTGGTACGGCATTTCGGGCTTTCTCCATGACGGACAGGAGATTGGATCCGAAGATACGCTGGACTTCATTGTTGAGGTTCAGAGGTTGGTTCGTTGATGAAGGCCTGGTTACTTTCGTAGGTGCTGTCTTCAAAGGAATAGTTTTGACTGGAATTCTTGGCTGCTGTTGGTGCTGGTTCATTGCTGTTGCTTGTCTGGGTGTTGTGTTTTGTTTGGCAATTGCTGCGTAGCTGATCGTTGGGCGAGTAACCACGCACGCTGATTTTGTGACGAACTCCTTATGCGCTTTTGTCTCGGCTATCTTCTGTTCCGCTCAGTTAGTCTTGCCTTTAAAGTTGGGCATCCCTTGAAGCTGGCAGGATGACCTTCTTTCTTACAGTTGGCGCACCATACGTCCATTCCTGTATTTACTATCCTTTTACACTCTCCGGGTTTATGGTCCTCCTTGCACTTGACGCACACATAATTACTTCCGCAATTGGTGGCTACATGTCCGAAGCCTTGGCAGTTCCGGCACTGGACGACGTCATTAGATTTTAGTCGTTCCCAGTGCAACCTCTGGTTCATTATCAGCGTCTTGGTGTAGACTTCGTTGATGTCACATGTCTTCGGTACCTCGATGACAAAGTTATTGTACACTTTTCCTCGTGCCTTTTTTGATTGAAACTGCGTCACCTTCAGGATTGGGATTCCCTCGATGCGGAGTTCATCTTCCACTTCAATGGCGGTATATGTGTGGTGGATTCCTTTGAGCAGCAGGAGGTTCTTCCGGTCTTCCTTAGGCGTGAAAGTCGTGAATTGGATTTTCACTGTCTGAAGATATTTTTTAATTCCTTCAAACGATGGTCGGTCCCCAGCGTTGACGATGGTCGTCTTTTTGTTCCGGTTTTTAAAGGTCACTGAAAAGTTTTCACTCTTGCAGTGTCTCCTAATTTCAGCTAAACTGCCGGAGTTGCAAAAAATCGGCGGCATTCCTGGTCCTTTGGCTGGTTTTATTTTTTCAGCTGTCTTCGATGGCTGGACTGGAGCAGGTTTGGGCGCTGCGAGCACTTTGGCGGCTGTTGATGTTGACGGGGCATCATCTTTGTCCTGCATTGTCGGTGACTCCTCTAGTTGAGGTCGCTTAGTAGCGTTGACCTTTTCCTCGGCCTTTCCCTTTTCTTTTTTTCTGTGCCTTTTTTGGCCTGGTAGAGGTGAATCGCTGAAATCTTCCTCTGAGCTGGTGGTTTGTTCTGGCGGTAAATCACTGACGTCCTCCTCTTCTTCAGTGCTCTCGTCCGTCGATTCCTCTGTTGATTCCTCCACACTGCTGCTGCAGGAATCCTCATCGCTATCCATGGCTTCTGTTTCCATGTGATTATTGTTGTCGTTTGTCTTAGGTGGTGAGACAATTTTTTGGAACGTCTCGTTGAGCCTTGGTCCATACTCTGCTCCAAGGTTGCTGACTATCGTGAGGAGCAGCGCCTCAAGAGACGCAAATGCTGCCTCCGGATTAAATTGTTCGCCCATTTCCGGTCTCGCAGTCGGATTGTTTTTTTTTTTCACTTGATTAATTTGCACAACACTTATTTTTAAAAAAACTTTTGTTCCGCGAAAAAATCAGCTTGTAAAATTTAAGCGCAGGTAGCCCGCAGGTATACCTGTTTTTGCACTTGTGTATAAATTTTAAATTTTAGTCGTGGATTTAAATATTCCGCTCTGTCTATGTACTGTCACTGGTGGTTGAACACTGACTGTGAATGACTGAATGAATCAACTGATTAATTTCCGAAATTTCATTCGTTTATATACCCCCTGTTGGACGGCGAATTTTTAGTTGGTTGCGATTGCCTGTCTTTATTTGAATTTTATGTTCGTTCTTGTCGATTCTCACAGAATCGAGTGACTAAAAGTAAAAGTATTGACATTGCCAATTATGTGCTGTCTTCAAAAAATGGAAAAGGGGCGGAGCGATGATTTTGATTGGCTAATATTGCAAAGGAATGATTTTGATTGGCTAATATGAAATTTAACCACAGCGCCGTCGTTTAGTATCGGAAACGGCGGGATTTCGTTACACGGGATTTTGTGACACGGGATTTCGTTTTGCGGGATTTCGTTTTACGGGATTTTGTGCCGCGGGATTTCGTTACGCGGAATTTCGTTACGCGGGATTTTGTGACGCGGGATTTCGTAGCCAACCCTATCGCACCCCCAGAATAAAAGTGACCTAACTCAAAATTCCTGTAAATTCAGATTTTTCAATAAACTGACCTTAAAAAGGGATCTCTAAAACCCTGTGTTGAAAAAGGTACCGAATGATGAGTAAGAAAGGGGCAGTCTTTACATCGGTCACTTTAGTTGATCAAGCTTTTCACCTATGTATTTTATTTGAAAGAGACCAAATCGGTTTTGCGTCAGAGGGGTTTGCGAGTGGATGTGTGCTAAATCGACGGATCTCGAATTGTGGTAGTTAATTGAAAATACTGTGAAGGTAAGTACATTACATTTTGTGTGCTAAGCTGACTCTTTTTTGATATAAGTCTGTTTTTTTACAAAATATTTATAAGATTTTAGTGACCGTTTTTAGATTGAGTCTCAGGAGTTGTGGCATCTTGCGTCTTAAACATGCTGAACTCGTAAAAAGTTCCAGAAACACGGAAATATTTTTGGAATACTATGACTTCATTTGAAACGGTTTTGTATTTTATCTCAAAATATATATTTAAAAATTATTTAAATTGAATTTTATATTAGCATTTTGTGCATAAGCGATTAATAAATAATTCCGCAAAGGATCAATAATTTCCAATGAAATATGTAAGAGATACTTATTGATACTATCTGGCTGCTGGTTGTGTGCAAGAGGCAACAAGTTTTCTTCAGATGGTTCAGAAGCTATAATTTTTTTTTCGAGGTCTACACATCGCTGGAATAAATAAACAGAATATTTAGGTTCAAATAAAGTTCGTAAAAGTCTTTCTGAATCGCGGTGGTCTGCAGGAGCTGATGCAGTAACCGAACTTCACAAAATCCTGAAGTCCAAATAAAGGCTTTTCGCCACGAAAAAGATCAAGAAGCTCACGTATGACATTTTTTGACGGTTCTGCGCCATCTGTGCAGCGCAATAAATTATTTGTTTTTTTGTTTTGTTTAAAAACTTTAATTTAAACTCTGAGCAATGGTTGTGAAGAAATTTAAATTTCTAGGACTTACCACAAGGACATACCTAAGGGCAGATGAGCTTGTGATGGAATTAGTAATGTATTTGAAGAAAGTCCAGTTATATGAAGCTGTTTGCTATTTCAGAGCTATACAATCTTATAACAGTAGGTAAAATCGAAAACACTTTGCCAAATATTGAAACAGCGTGTAGATTTATTCTATCAATGTTGGTATCAAACTGCAGTGGGGAGCATTCCTTTTCCGAATTAAAAAGGATAGCTACTAAGAACTAAGAGGTTAAATACTTCAAGAGATACGTAAAAGCTTGTCGATTATATCAATTGAAAATTATGTGCTTCAAGACTTCGATAAATACATTCAAGATTTTGCAAATGAAAAAGCCAGAAAAGTATCTCCTATGTAAGAATTTATTTTAGGTATTCCTGATTCTTGTATAAGATTCTTTTACTAAAAATAACCACTCATTGATGTAAGACTTGTTTTTGAACTTTTCCATTATTTTCAGGACAACGGAGTTATTAAGCTAGAATATTTATTGCAACTTATAATTTTATTTGTTGTAAGCTGAAATTTAACTAATGACGGATGACAAGCTTAAAGATTAACAATACACTATTTACAAAGGGCCCCCATTTCCTAAAAGGGCTAGGGCCCCTAATTGTCTTAAGACGCCTCTGACCATTTGCTCAAAAACTATCGAAATATTCGATAAATTTTATATGTTTGGAAAGCCATAGGTGCGGAGATCTGCAGAATATACCTGAGGCACGCATTTGCACACTGTGGGTCATTTTTGTTTTTGCACTGTCGATCACTGTGTATATTAAAAAAAAAAAATTGAAACTAAAAAAAATGTTTTGCGATTTAATTTTTAAAAATTTTTTTTGACTTTAGCGTTTGTGAATGTGAGTTTTAGGAAGTCGAATTTCGGCCAGTGAGCGATACTAGTTTTATTAAATACATGAAAGTTATACATGACATAAGCAAATTGTAGTAGTAGTATCAGTAGTAGCCCGTAGCGTAATGGTTAGTGCGTTCGACTGTCACGCTGGAGGTTCGCTTCCCAACCTCGTCCACCTAAAAAACTAAAAAGTTTTTTTTCAGGGCTACTGCCTCTTGCGAGGAATTGACAAATTCTCCAAGAGTATTACTTGTCACGAAGAAGTGCTTCTCGTCTAGCCGTTCGGATTCGGCATAAAATTGTAGGTCCCTTCCATTCGTGTCGAAAGGCGTACACAGGAATGGTTGCGAGTTGTTAGTCACTAGGCCCCGGTTCTTCATGAGCCGTTGTGCCACCCGATTTTTTTTTTTTTTTATAAACAAATTGTCAAAAATCTCCAACTCGAGATATGAGCGTTTGAAAGTCAAAAATGGCGAAAAAGCTCAGTCGATATTTACAAAAAAAAGGGCTTAAATCCCAAAGTGCGACGTAGTTCTGCATTTTTGATATGGTGTTGGGGCATGTTAGGGCAGGCGCCCACATGCTACTTTCAGTCACGAAACTGCTTGGTTGCTAAAATGAATCATATGCATTTATATGTGCATATGATTATAATGCATATGATTCATTTTAACAACCAAACAGTTTCGTGACTGAAAGTTGCATGTGGGCGCCAGACCTTAGAATAGCCTGTAGCAAAGTTTGCAACTTCGAAAAACCTGTGCTCGCTGCAGGAAAAATGCAACAGTGAAAAAAACACTAAAATCACCCGATTTTGTCCGACATTTTCCTTTATAACTTTGGATATATGCAACTTAGAAAAAAACACCCACTATAAACTTGTTTGTTATAAAATTTTCTATAAGAACACATTAGTTTTAAATTCATGCATGTTATATTTGTTTGAATTAAACAAAAATTCAGAAAAACTAAACTAAAAATTTGGAATCAAATAGTCTAGAGTATAACAAAACGAAACTCGAAAATTCTATCCAAATCGGTGAAATAGTTTTGACAAGAAACAGGATGTTAACTAAGTGCAACAAGCAATATTTGCATCATTGCTGTGATCAAAGTAGGACACTTAAGTTGCCACTGATTTTTGTACACGTGCTTGGAACTTGGAAAATAATTTCTCAAAAACAAACGACTAAAATAACTTTATTTAAAAAATAAATTCAAGTTCGAAACTTATTTAATTAAACAAAAACAGTATGTTAAAATTATTGGCAATCAGGCAGACGGCAAGGTCATACTGTATTGGTTGTATTATGCATATACATACATATATATATAATAATATAGGCATCTGTATGGTACAGAGTAGTACATACCTGTTTTCTCTGACGCAAAGACGTATATTCAAGTGCGGCGACCCTGAGTTCTAACCAGGCTTTTGTAGAAATCCTTGTGCTTATAGGAGTACCAGAAGACCCGTGTGAAAATTTCGCACATTCAATATATAAGGCTTTAGATTTTCAAATAGAATGTTTGAACAAAATAAATAAAATCTTTTTATTATTGATATGAACATATTAGTTTTACAAAACCTCTTTTTTTAAGGGGGCCCCAGCATTTAGTTATCTCACTGCATTCCGACCCTGTGTGAATGCATTTGTGTTTGTGTAACTCACGCTATTTTGCAAAAAGCCTCACTTTTTCCTCGATATGACCGTTCCTAACAAACAACAGACGTAGGTAACAAATATGTTTCTCCACCACTCACTCAATGTGCAAGCGAAAAAAGAGGATTATACATTACAAAATTAATAAATATGTTTCTTTCATTCATGCATGGTGTATTTAAAGAATGTTTCTCCCCCACTCACTCAAGGTGCAGCGAAAAAAATAAGAGAATTTTAAATTACAGAAGTAATACATATTTTTCTCTTTCACTCATTCAATGGGTTAAAAGTGAGGTATTCTTTATGTCAAATTTTCCATTTATTGAATTATTTTAAATTTCCGAAATTTATAGAAAATAGTGTGGTGTAACATAAAGATTTTGTGCAATGTCATGATAATATGTAAATTCCTATTCAGTGATACCTATTTTAGTGGATTTGACTATTTTATAAATGAGAGATAAGGAGCTTGACAACAAAAATAATATATATGCTATCTACATTTTGATGTTAATTTCAATGAAAATACATACCAAAGGGTACAACCCATAAAGTGAAAAGTTAGTGCGATGGACTGTCACGCTGGAGGTCTGGGTTCACTTTCCAGCCTCGTCCATCTAGAAAACTAAAAAGTTTTTTTTTCACGGCTACTGCCTCTTGTGAGGAATTGACAAATCCTAACAGAGTATATCTTGTCGTGGATAAGTGCTAAAATTGAAGGTTCCTTCCATTTCTGTCGACACTCGCACACAAGAATGGTTGCGAATTGTTCGACACTAGGCCCTGGTTCTTCACGAGCCGTTGCGCTACCGAATTTATTTTTTTATTTTTATATAAATTTAAAAAAACATATACCTATTTTTCAAAAATTCACCTAGCCAAAACCAAAACCTCAATCAAAAATTTGGCAGTGTCTCTCTTATATTTTTTTTGTCAGATATTCAATATGGGTATCCTGGATCTTGTAGAAGATACCCACACAAGTATTTCTACGTCCCGGAAATTTTTAAAAATTGTAATTCCATGCCCCGCGGCCTTTTTTATGAAAGGAAAAAAAATACGATTTCTTGTGCTGAACTCAAATTCCGCTAATGGCTCTGGTTTTCGAGATAACCCAGTCTGAAACTGGAATATAACCATTTTTTCCCCTATTTTTGAGATTTAGAAAAATCCGAAATGCTTTTTTCAAAGTATTGCACTATAACTCTTGTTCATGGATGAATTGGCGCATTTTGCTGAAAAGAAAGCATTTCGAATGGTTGTATTCCATTTTCAGGCTGGAATAAACTCAAAAACAAGAGCAAATAGCGGAAAATGGATGACAAATTTAAGTTCAGCACCCGAAACTACCTCTAAGAAATACTTTTTTGGGGGTTTTCAGTCATTTATCGAGTAAAAAAGGCATGCTTTTAAATTTTAAGGGACAGTAACTTGTGCTATTTTATTATTAGCATCTCTAGAGACAGAGAGCCAAAAGAAATCTTTTTAAATCGGTGAAACCACGTTTGATCCGCGAATTACTTGATCATTTTTTGAATTAAACAAAAAACGTTTTTTTTAATTAAAAAAAGGCCTGAAAAAGGTCTGAAAGTACTATTTTTAAACATTTCTGGGACGTAGAAATACTGGTGTGGGTAAATAACTGACAACAAACATTTTAGAGAAACCCCTAAGGTATCTTTTAATTTTATATTAATCAGCTTTATAATATAACATACGATATATTTCAATAAAACGGTTCATTGATATAAAGTAAATGATTTCTCAAACATTCATTTTGTCATTTTTGACTTTCAGACGTTCATATCTCGAGTTGGAGATTTTTGACATTTTTTTGCCATGTATAACTTTCATTTATTTAATAAAATCTATCGATTGCAAAAAAAATCATTTCTCTATGACTTACCGTTTAGAATTTACCCTACTTTAATTTAAAATCCCCTATTGGAGAATTTTTAAATTAAATTTCCTTTCATTGTTTTGCCCATGTGTTATGCCCACTTTTAGCTAAATAACCCATGCTGAAATTCTTTGTTTGGACACTATCTAAAAAAAAGGTTGGGGTCGAAATACTGTATGTGGCAAAATACTGTATTCAAAATACTGTATACTGTTTCGCTGACGATAGTACCCTCAGCTTCTCATATTCGTTTACAGATTCTCATCTATGGCCTTCGGATGTGGAACTTGAACGGCAGCGTATGATAAGCTCATTAAATTCTGATCTCGACAGCATTGTCCAATGGGGAATCAAAAACCGCGTAGAATTTATTGCTTCTAAAACTCAATGCTGTCTCCTGTCGTTAAAGCGAAATCCACCCCCAATGCCGCTATCCATGGATGGCACTTGCATCGAGGAAACAGAACAGCTCTCAATTCTCGGTCAGTGGCGATTCCTCCCAGTTAGCAGGTTTATCGCCGCTAAACCAAGAATTTAAATGAATAAATTGTATGATGTACTTTTTATTTTCAAAAAGTAACAAATGGCAATGTTGAAATAATGATAATGATTTCATACAATAATCAATACTATAAATACAAAAAACTACCCACCTACCCACCTACCTACCTACCTACCTATTTTCAAATCATATTTTCCTTCACACAACACAAAACTCCCATCTTCCTATCTGCCTCAGCGTTACAATATGCGATACCAAAACCAAATTCTCTACAAAGAGCATTGAAATAATTAAAAAAAAAATAGATACCTACCTAACCTACCCCCCCCCCCCATATTGTTCACAATTATATTTTCCTGCAGACACACAACATAAAACTCTCATAGAACAAGTCTCCCTTGAAACATTTTAGCTTGCAACATCTGCGCTGAACAATTTCATACAATTTTTAATAATATCTATACAAATTACCTACGCGTAAATGGGAGAGACGGCAAAGAGTAGCCTGCTTGGCTTTGGCTTATCACTTCCGAAGGTTATAACGCTCAAATTATGTTCTCCCACAATAGGAAGCTTCAAACGGCGTGCAAGTGTTGACTTAATAAACGACAACTGGCTTCCTCCGTCCATAATAATTCGAACGAACAAGGAAAAGGTGGAGATTTCACTGCTTGCATACGCACATGCTGTCTGTAAATAGGTTATACCTTTTTGCACTCGATCAGATGTGTACAAGTTCACTGTATAATCGTTGTTTGCCGTCACTGGTTTGACAATACCTTTTGATGAATACGAAGGGTCACACATGCTTGTAGAATGACGCCCATTACAAGTCCTGCAGATAATTCCTTTTACTCGGCACATCCTCGAGTTGTGACCTTTTTTGCAGCAACGAAAGCATCTTCCTTCAGTAACAAGCATTTTTTTCTTTTCAGTAATAGTTTTTGAACAGTAACAATCCTTGGCTTCATGGTTTGTGCTATTACAAAAGAAACAATGATTATTTTTTTTTTCTCGGATGTAAACAAACCAAGTGCAGTTTTGACAGGTCTTGAATTTGTATTTGCAGTCGTCGAGCGAGATAGATGTAACCTCGCCTCGTTTGCCTTTTCCATAGACTCAACTTCTCTTTTAAGAAACTTCAACAGGCAATTTACTTGTGTGTCACCGATTGTTTTCAAAGAATTTTCGGAGGCTGAAGAGACACTTGCTGCTTCGTCTTCATGCTCTTGTTGAGGATTTTGAGGATTTACATTTGATTCCTCGTAATAGTGATGAAAATCTACTCGTAACTCGTTAGGAATACAACAAAACAAAACGCCTTTCAACATAACAAAATAATTAGATGACGGAATGCCTAATGCTGAGAGCGAGCGTGTAGAGTCAAATTAAATAATTCTAAGTCTTCTACTTGGATGACGTATTTCAGTAGTATATAAAATTTGTATTATAAAACACACATATGTTAACACCCTATATTATGCAAAAACAAAAGTCAGCTGGCGACCGCGACGGCGAACGTGACGGTGACGGGGACCACGATGGCGACTGCGACCGCAACCGCGACTGCGACGGTGACGGCGACCGCGGCGTCAACCGCGACCACGACCGCGACGGCGACCGCGATGGCAACCGCGACCGCGACCGCGACGGCGACCGCGATGGCGACGGCGACTGCGACGGCGACCGCGACGGCGACGGCGACCGCGACGGCAACCGCGACAGCGACGGCGACTGCGACGGCGACCGCGACTGCGACCGCGTCCGCGACGGCGACCGCGACGGCGACCGCGATGGCGACGGCGACTGCGACTGCGACGGCGACCGCGACGGCGACCGCGACGGCGACTGCGACGGCGACCGCGACTGCGACCGCGACGGCGACCGCGATGGCGACGGCGACTGCGACTGCGACGGCGACCGCGACGGCGACGGCGACTGCGACGGCGACCGCGACGGCGACCGCGTCCGCGACCGCGACAGCGACTGCGACTGCGACTGCGACTGCGACTGCGACGGTGACTGCGACGGCGACGGCGACTGCGACGGCGACCGCAACAGCGACCGCGACCGCGACGGCGACGGCGACCGCGACAGCGACGGCGACTGCGACGGCGACCGCGACTGCGACCGCGTCCGCGTCTCGAGTTGGAGATTTTTGACATTTTTTTGCCATGTATAACTTTCATTTATTTAATAAAATCTATCGATTGCAAAAAAAATCATTTCTCTATGACTTACCGTTTAGAATTTACCCTACTTTGATTTAAAATCCCCTATTGGAGAATTTTTAAATTAAATTTCCTTTCATTGTTTTGCCCATGTGTTATGCCCACTTTTAGCTAAATAACCCATGCTGAAATTCTTTGTTTGGACACTATCTAAAAAAAAGGTTGGGGTCGAAATACTGTATGTGGCAAAATACTGTATTCAAAATACTGTATACTGTTTCGCTGACGATAGTACCCTCAGCTTCTCATATTCGTTTACAGATTCTCATCTATGGCCTTCGGATGTGGAACTTGAACGGCAGCGTATGATAAGCTCATTAAATTCTGATCTCGACAGCATTGTCCAATGGGGAATCAAAAACCGCGTAGAATTTATTGCTTCTAAAACTCAATGCTGTCTCCTGTCGTTAAAGCGAAATCCACCCCCAATGCCGCTATCCATGGATGGCACTTGCATCGAGGAAACAGAACAGCTCTCAATTCTCGGTCAGTGGCGATTCCTCCCAGTTAGCAGGTTTATCGCCGCTAAACCAAGAATTTAAATGAATAAATTGTATGATGTACTTTTTATTTTCAAAAAGTAACAAATGGCAATGTTGAAATAATGATAATGATTTCATACAATAATCAATACTATAAATACAAAAAACTACCCACCTACCCACCTACCTACCTACCTACCTATTTTCAAATCATATTTTCCTTCACACAACACAAAACTCCCATCTTCCTATCTGCCTCAGCGTTACAATATGCGATACCAAAACCAAATTCTCTACAAAGAGCATTGAAATAATTAAAAAAAAAATAGATACCTACCTAACCTACCCCCCCCCCCCATATTGTTCACAATTATATTTTCCTGCAGACACACAACATAAAACTCTCATAGAACAAGTCTCCCTTGAAACATTTTAGCTTGCAACATCTGCGCTGAACAATTTCATACAATAATCAATACTATAAATACAAAAAACTACCCACCTACCCACCTACCTACCTACCTACCTATTTTCAAATCATATTTTCCTTCACACAACACAAAACTCCCATCTTCCTATCTGCCTCAGCGTTACAATATGCGATACCAAAACCAAATTCTCTACAAAGAGCATTGAAATAATTAAAAAAAAAATAGATACCTACCTAACCTACCCCCCCCCCCCATATTGTTCACAATTATATTTTCCTGCAGACACACAACATAAAACTCTCATAGAACAAGTCTCCCTTGAAACATTTTAGCTTGCAACATCTGCGCTGAACAATTTCATACAATTTTTAATAATATCTATACAAATTACCTACGCGTAAATGGGAGAGACGGCAAAGAGTAGCCTGCTTGGCTTTGGCTTATCACTTCCGAAGGTTATAACGCTCAAATTATGTTCTCCCACAATAGGAAGCTTCAAACGGCGTGCAAGTGTTGACTTAATAAACGACAACTGGCTTCCTCCGTCCATAATAATTCGAACGAACAAGGAAAAGGTGGAGATTTCACTGCTTGCATACGCACATGCTGTCTGTAAATAGGTTATACCTTTTTGCACTCGATCAGATGTGTACAAGTTCACTGTATAATCGTTGTTTGCCGTCACTGGTTTGACAATACCTTTTGATGAATACGAAGGGTCACACATGCTTGTAGAATGACGCCCATTACAAGTCCTGCAGATAATTCCTTTTACTCGGCACATCCTCGAGTTGTGACCTTTTTTGCAGCAACGAAAGCATCTTCCTTCAGTAACAAGCATTTTTTTCTTTTCAGTAATAGTTTTTGAACAGTAACAATCCTTGGCTTCATGGTTTGTGCTATTACAAAAGAAACAATGATTATTTTTTTGTTCTCGGATGTAAACAAACCAAGTGCAGTTTTGACAGGTCTTGAATTTGTATTTGCAGTCGTCGAGCGAGATAGATGTAACCTCGCCTCGTTTGCCTTTTCCATAGACTCAACTTCTCTTTTAAGAAACTTCAACAGGCAATTTACTTGTGTGTCACCGATTGTTTTCAAAGAATTTTCGGAGGCTGAAGAGACACTTGCTGCTTCGTCTTCATGCTCTTGTTGAGGATTTTGAGGATTTACATTTGATTCCTCGTAATAGTGATGAAAATCTACTCGTAACTCGTTAGGAATACAACAAAACAAAACGCCTTTCAACATAACAAAATAATTAGATGACGGAATGCCTAATGCTGAGAGCGAGCGTGTAGAGTCAAATTAAATAATTCTAAGTCTTCTACTTGGATGACGTATTTCAGTAGTATATAAAATTTGTATTATAAAACACACATATGTTAACACCCTATATTATGCAAAAACAAAAGTCAGCTGGCGACCGCGACGGCGAACGTGACGGTGACGGGGACCACGATGGCGACTGCGACCGCAACCGCGACTGCGAAGGTGACGGCGACCGCGGCGTCAACCGCGACCACGACCGCGACGGCGACCGCGATGGCAACCGCGACCGCGACCGCGACGGCGACCGCGATGGCGACGGCGACTGCGACTGCGACTGCGACGGCGACCGCGACGGCGACGGCGACCGCGACGGCAACCGCGACAGCGACGGCAACTGCGACGGCGACCGCGACTGCGACGGCGACCGCGACTGCGACCGCGTCCGCGTCTCGAGTTGGAGATTTTTGACATTTTTTTGCCATGTATAACTTTCATTTATTTAATAAAATCTATCGATTGCAAAAAAATCATTTCTCTATGACTTACCGTTTAGAATTTACCCTACTTTAATTTAAAATCCCCTATTGGAGAATTTTTAAATTAAATTTCCTTTCATTGTTTTGCCCATGTGTTATGCCCACTTTTAGCTAAATAACCCATGCTGAAATTCTTTGTTTGGACACTATCTAAAAAAAAGGTTGGGGTCGAAATACTGTATGTGGCAAAATACTGTATTCAAAATACTGTATACTGTTTCGCTGACGATAGTACCCTCAGCTTCTCATATTCGTTTACAGATTCTCATCTATGGCCTTCGGATGTGGAACTTGAACGGCAGCGTATGATAAGCTCATTAAATTCTGATCTCGACAGCATTGTCCAATGGGGAATCAAAAACCGCGTAGAATTTATTGCTTCTAAAACTCAATGCTGTCTCCTGTCGTTAAAGCGAAATCCACCCCCAATGCCGCTATCCATGGATGGCACTTGCATCGAGGAAACAGAACAGCTCTCAATTCTCGGTCAGTGGCGATTCCTCCCAGTTAGCAGGTTTATCGCCGCTAAACCAAGAATTTAAATGAATAAATTGTATGATGTACTTTTTATTTTCAAAAAGTAACAAATGGCAATGTTGAAATAATGATAATGATTTCATACAATAATCAATACTATAAATACAAAAAACTACCCACCTACCCACCTACCTACCTACCTACCTATTTTCAAATCATATTTTCCTTCACACAACACAAAACTCCCATCTTCCTATCTGCCTCAGCGTTACAATATGCGATACCAAAACCAAATTCTCTACAAAGAGCATTGAAATAATTAAAAAAAAAATAGATACCTACCTAACCTACCCCCCCCCCATATTGTTCACAATTATATTTTCCTGCAGACACACAACATAAAACTCTCATAGAACAAGTCTCCCTTGAAACATTTTAGCTTGCAACATCTGCGCTGAACAATTTCATACAATTTTTAATAATATCTATACAAATTACCTACGCGTAAATGGGAGAGACGGCAAAGAGTAGCCTGCTTGGCTTTGGCTTATCACTTCCGAAGGTTATAACGCTCAAATTATGTTCTCCCACAATAGGAAGCTTCAAACGGCGTGCAAGTGTTGACTTAATAAACGACAACTGGCTTCCTCCGTCCATAATAATTCCTTTTCCATAGACTCAACTTCTCTTTTAAGAAACTTCAACAGGCAATTTACTTGTGTGTCACCGATTGTTTTCAAAGAATTTTCGGAGGCTGAAGAGACACTTGCTGCTTCGTCTTCATGCTCTTGTTGAGGATTTTGAGGATTTACATTTGATTCCTCGTAATAGTGATGAAAATCTACTCGTAACTCGTTAGGAATACAACAAAACAAAACGCCTTTCAACATAACAAAATAATTAGATGACGGAATGCCTAATGCTGAGAGCGAGCGTGTAGAGTCAAATTAAATAATTCTAAGTCTTCTACTTGGATGACGTATTTCAGTAGTATATAAAATTTGTATTATAAAACACACATATGTTAACACCCTATATTATGCAAAAACAAAAGTCAGCTGGCGACCGCGACGGCGAACGTGACGGTGACGGGGACCACGATGGCGACTGCGACCGCAACCGCGACTGCGAAGGTGACGGCGACCGCGGCGTCAACCGCGACCACGACCGCGACGGCGACCGCGATGGCAACCGCGACCGCGACCGCGACGGCGACCGCGATGGCGACGGCGACTGCGACTGCGACTGCGACGGCGACCGCGACGGCGACGGCGACCGCGACGGCAACCGCGACAGCGACGGCAACTGCGACGGCGACCGCGACTGCGACGGCGACCGCGACTGCGACCGCGTCCGCGTCTCGAGTTGGAGATTTTTGACATTTTTTTGCCATGTATAACTTTCATTTATTTAATAAAATCTATCGATTGCAAAAAAATCATTTCTCTATGACTTACCGTTTAGAATTTACCCTACTTTAATTTAAAATCCCCTATTGGAGAATTTTTAAATTAAATTTCCTTTCATTGTTTTGCCCATGTGTTATGCCCACTTTTAGCTAAATAACCCATGCTGAAATTCTTTGTTTGGACACTATCTAAAAAAAAGGTTGGGGTCGAAATACTGTATGTGGCAAAATACTGTATTCAAAATACTGTATACTGTTTCGCTGACGATAGTACCCTCAGCTTCTCATATTCGTTTACAGATTCTCATCTATGGCCTTCGGATGTGGAACTTGAACGGCAGCGTATGATAAGCTCATTAAATTCTGATCTCGACAGCATTGTCCAATGGGGAATCAAAAACCGCGTAGAATTTATTGCTTCTAAAACTCAATGCTGTCTCCTGTCGTTAAAGCGAAATCCACCCCCAATGCCGCTATCCATGGATGGCACTTGCATCGAGGAAACAGAACAGCTCTCAATTCTCGGTCAGTGGCGATTCCTCCCAGTTAGCAGGTTTATCGCCGCTAAACCAAGAATTTAAATGAATAAATTGTATGATGTACTTTTTATTTTCAAAAAGTAACAAATGGCAATGTTGAAATAATGATAATGATTTCATACAATAATCAATACTATAAATACAAAAAACTACCCACCTACCCACCTACCTACCTACCTACCTATTTTCAAATCATATTTTCCTTCACACAACACAAAACTCCCATCTTCCTATCTGCCTCAGCGTTACAATATGCGATACCAAAACCAAATTCTCTACAAAGAGCATTGAAATAATTAAAAAAAAAATAGATACCTACCTAACCTACCCCCCCCCCCCCCATATTGTTCACAATTATATTTTCCTGCAGACACACAACATAAAACTCTCATAGAACAAGTCTCCCTTGAAACATTTTAGCTTGCAACATCTGCGCTGAACAATTTCATACAATTTTTAATAATATCTATACAAATTACCTACGCGTAAATGGGAGAGACGGCAAAGAGTAGCCTGCTTGGCTTTGGCTTATCACTTCCGAAGGTTATAACGCTCAAATTATGTTCTCCCACAATAGGAAGCTTCAAACGGCGTGCAAGTGTTGACTTAATAAACGACAACTGGCTTCCTCCGTCCATAATAATTCGAACGAACAAGGAAAAGGTGGAGATTTCACTGCTTGCATACGCACATGCTGTCTGTAAATAGGTTATACCTTTTTGCACTCGATCAGATGTGTACAAGTTCACTGTATAATCGTTGTTTGCCGTCACTGGTTTGACAATACCTTTTGATGAATATGAAGGGTCACACATGCTTGTAGAATGACGCCCATTACAAGTCCTGCAGATAATTCCTTTTACTCGGCACATCCTCGAGTTGTGACCTTTTTTGCAGCAACGAAAGCATCTTCCTTCAGTAACAAGCATTTTTTTCTTTTCAGTAATAGTTTTTGAACAGTAACAATCCTTGGCTTCATGGTTTGTGCTATTACAAAAGAAACAATGATTATTTTTTTTTTCTCGGATGTAAACAAACCAAGTGCAGTTTTGACAGGTCTTGAATTTGTATTTGCAGTCGTCGAGCGAGATAGATGTAACCTCGCCTCGTTTGCCTTTTCCATAGACTCAACTTCTCTTTTAAGAAACTTCAACAGGCAATTTACTTGTGTGTCACCGATTGTTTTCAAAGAATTTTCGGAGGCTGAAGAGACACTTGCTGCTTCGTCTTCATGCTCTTGTTGAGGATTTTGAGGATTTACATTTGATTCCTCGTAATAGTGATGAAAATCTACTCGTAACTCGTTAGGAATACAACAAAACAAAACGCCTTTCAACATAACAAAATAATTAGATGACGGAATGCCTAATGCTGAGAGCGAGCGTGTAGAGTCAAATTAAATAATTCTAAGTCTTCTACTTGGATGACGTATTTCAGTAGTATATAAAATTTGTATTATAAAACACACATATGTTAACACCCTATATTATGCAAAAACAAAAGTCAGCTGGCGACCGCGACGGCGAACGTGACGGTGACGGGGACCACGATGGCGACTGCGACCGCAACCGCGACTGCGACGGTGACGGCGACCGCGGCGTCAACCGCGACCACGACCGCGACGGCGACCGCGATGGCAACCGCGACCGCGACCGCGACGGCGACCGCGATGGCGACGGCGACTGCGACTGCGACGGCGACCGCGACGGCGACGGCGACCGCGACGGCAACCGCGACAGCGACGGCGACTGCGACGGCGACCGCGACTGCGACCGCGTCCGTGACGGCGACCGCGACGGCGACCGCGATGGCGACGGCGACTGCGACTGCGACGGCGACGGCGACCGCGACGGCGACCGCGACGGCGACTGCGACGGCGACCGCGACTGCGACCGCGACTGCGACCGCGACGGCGACCGCGATGGCGACGGCGACTGCGACTGCGACGGCGACGGCGACTGCGACGACGACCGCGTCCGCGACCGCGTCCGCGACCGCGACAGCGACTGCGACTGCGACTGCGACTGCGACTGCGACTGCGACGGTGACTGCGACGGCGACGGCGACTGCGACGGCGACCGCAACAGCGACCGCGACCGCGACGGCGACGGCGACCGCGACGGTGACTGCGATGGCGACAGCGACGGCGACCGCAACGGCGAACGCGATAGCGACTGCGACTGCGACGGCGACCGCGACAGCGACGGCGACCGCGACTGCGACCGCGTCCGCGACGGCGACCGCGACCGCGATGGCGATGGCGACTGCGACTGCGACGGCGACCGCGACGGCGACCGCGACAGCGACGGCGACTGCGACGGCGACCGCGACTGCGACCGCGTCCGCGACGGCGACCGCGACGGCGACCGCGATGGCGACTGCGACTGCGACGGCGACCGCGACCGCGACCGCGACGGCGACCGCGACGGCGACTGCGACGGCGACTGCGTTCGCGACGGCGACCGCGATGGCGACTGCGACGGCGACCGCGACTGCGACGGTGACCGCGACGGCGAAGGCGACCGCGACGGCGACCGCGACAACGACGGCGACTGCGACGGCGACTGCGATGGCGACTGCGACGGCGACGGCGACCGCGATGGCGTCCGCGATGGCGACGGCGACCGCGACGGCGACCGCGATGGCGACTGCGACCGCGATGGCGACTGCGACTGCGATGGCGACCGCGACGGCGACGGCGACTGCGACTGCGACCGCGACGGCGACCGCGATGGCGACCGCGATGGCTACGGCGACCACGACGGCGACTGCGACGGCGACCGCGATGGCGACTGCGACGGCAACCGCGACGGCGACCTCGACGGCGACTGCGACCGCGACCGCGATGGCGACGGCGACTGCGACGGTGACCGCGAGGCGACTGCGACCGCGATGGCGACTGCAACGGCGACGGCGACCGCGACGGCGACCGCGACCGCGTCCGCGACCGCGACTGCGACGGCGACCGCGACGGCGACGGCGACCGCGATGGCGACTGCGACTGCGATGGTGACGGCGACTGCGACTGCGATGGTGACGGCGACTGCGACGGCGACCGCGACGGCGACTGCGACGGCGACCGCGACCGCGTCCGCGACTGCGACGGCGACCGCGATGGCGACTGCGACGGCGACGGCGACCGCGATGGCGACCGCGATGGCGACTGCGACTGAGATGGTGACGGCGACTGCGACGGCGACTGCGACGGCGACTGCGACGGCGACTGCGACCGCGATGGCGACTGCGACTGCGATGGTGACGGCGACTGCGACGGCGACCGCGACGGCGACTTCGACGGCGACCGCGACGGCGACTGCGACTGCGACCGCGACCGCGATGGCGACGACGACTGCGACGGCGACGGCGACTGCGACGGCGACTGCGACGGCGACTGCGACGGCGACTGCGATCGCGACCGCGATGGCGACGGCGACTGCGACCGCGAATGCGACGGCGACCGCGACCGCGACGGCGACCGCGATGGCGACTGCGATGGCGACCGCGACTGCGACGGTGACCGCGACGGCGACGGCGACCGCGACGGCGACCGCGACAACGACGGCGAATGCGACGGCGACCGCGATGGCGACCGCGATGGCGACGGCGACCGCGACGGCGACGGCGACCGCGACGGCGACCGCGATGGCGACTGCGACTGCGATGGCGACCGCGACGGCGACGGCGACCGCGACCGCGACGGCGACCGCGATGGCGACTGCGATGGCGACCGCGACTGCGACGGTGACCGCGACCGCGACGGCGACCGCGACAACGACGGCGACTGCGACGGCGACCGCGATGGCGACCGCGATGGCGACGGCGACCGCGACGGCGACGGCGACCGCGACGGCGACCGCGATGGCGACTGCGACTGCGATGGCGACCGCGACGGCGACCGCGACCGCAACGGCGACCGCGATGGCGACTGCGATGGCGACCGCGACGGCGACCGCGACGGCGACCGCGATGGCGACGGCGACTGCGACGGCGACCGCGACCGCGACGGCGACCACGACCGCGTACGCGACCACGACGGCGACCGCGATGGCGACTGCGACGGCGACCGCGACGGCGACCGCGACCGCGACGGCGACCGCGATGGCGACTGCGATGGTGACGGCGACCGCGTCCGCGACGGCAACTGCGACTGCGACGGCGACCGCGACAACGATGGCGACTGCGACGGCGACTGCGACGGCGACCGCGATGGCGATGGCGACGGCGACCGCGACGGCGACCGCGACGGCGACCGCGATGGCGACTGCGACTGCGATGGCGACGGCGACCGCGACGGCGACCGCGACGGCGACTGCGACTGCGACCGCGACGGCGACCGCGATGGCGACTGCGACTGCGATGGCGACGGCGACCGCGACGGCGACCGCGATGGCGACGGCGACTGTGACGGCGACCGCGACGGCGACTGCGACCGCGGCTGCGACGGCGACCGCGACTGCGACGGCGACCGCGACTGCGACGGCGACCGCGACGGCGACCGCGACAATGACGGCGACTGCGACGGCGACTGCGACGGCGACCGCGATGGCGACGGCGACCGCGACGGCAACTGCGACGGCGACCGCGACGGCGACCGCGATGGCGACTGCGACTGCGATGGCGACGGCGACGGCGACCGCGACGGCGACCGCGACCGCGACGGCGACGGTGACTGCGACTGCGACCGTGACGGCGACCGCGATGGCCACGGCGACCGCGACGGCGACCGCGATGGCAACGGCGACTGCGACTGTGACGGCGACTGCGACGGCGACTGCGATGGCGACCGCGATGGCGACTGCGACTGCGATGGTGACGGCGACCGCGATGGCGACGGTGACTGCGACGGCGACTGCGACCGCGACCGCGATGGCGACTGCGACGGCGACCGCGACGGCGACTGCGACCGCGACCGCGACCGCGACCGCGACGGCGACTGCGACCGCGACCGCGATGGCGACGGCGACTGCGACGGCGACCGCGACGGCGACTGCGACCGCGACCGCGACCGCGACGGCGACCGCGATGCCGACTGCGACTGTTATCTCACTGTTCGGTGAGATAAGCCATCAGATCACCAGTGGACCTATTGCTACGAAAGCCGTACTGCCGGTCATTAAGAAGCTTGCGTTCTTCGAGATATTTCTTGAGCTGAAAATTGATTAGTGTTTCCATGACCTTGGAAAGAAGGGACGTAAGTGCAATTGGACGATAGTTTGAGGGTGAAGAAGATACGCCTTTTTTAGGGACAATATTGTTATTGATTTGGATGTGGATTACTTTTACAAAGTAACCTATGAATCCCATAATGCCAATAGCTATTGTAAAGGAAATTTTTAGGAACTCCTTGCGGTGAATCGTTTGACCAGTCGGATGGAATTATTGACGAAAAGCGACTAGACTCGTAGAATATAACAACTTTGTCCATTATTTTTATCAGAAAGGCTTGCTGGTAAGAAAGATAAAAAGATAAGGTATATTTGATGTACATATTTATTTTGTAAGGTGCCTTTCACTTTTCCATCGGTGGCAGTCTTAGAGACATACATTTTTTTCAAATCAGAGGCATATCAAAATCACTCGTGAACTTTGTTCGCACTTTTCTTGAAAAGTAACGAAAACGAATCTTTTCAATTATAATACGAATATGTAATGTATTTGAGTTTTTCCACTATTGTAAAAAGAGCAATTTACACAAGTGGTCATTTTTGAAAATCAGAGCTATTGTTTTCATTTTCAGTAGTGAATATTTATATCTATTTACTAAAATTAAGAAACAGAAAACAGTGCACAATACCTATGATATTTTACTAATTTTTCCTGCAACTTCAATTCGCTGTTGTGTTGTTCCTGTAACAGTCAGGAATAAAAATGAAGAGCGCGCTAATAAAGGTTAGTTCGACTCAGTTGTTTATTTTAATTTTCTTTGGAACGAAAAATGAGGTAACTTTTGCAAATACCAAAAAAGTGTTTTCGTCTTAAATTTGTTAATTTTTTTGTATAGGTAGCTCATTTCATTTTGAATTGGCTTTGGCAGTTCGAAATATATATTTTTAACGAAATTGCCTAAGTTGGCGTAGTGAAAATTTAGTATTACATTCGTAGTCTGCTATTTCACGCCGACTTTTGATTCTTAACTGTCTTGAAATTAAATGAGTTAAGGTACGATATATTTTTCCAGGATATGAACGATTTTAAATTATTTTAACTTTTTTTTAACAAAGATAATGTATTATAGGGTTTCCGATTAAGGTCGGGTCGATTTTCAAATTGAATAAAACAAGATATCAATAAGGTTTTATCTTTATTTGAGAGACCTATTATAGTAATATAACATCGTTCAAATGGCCGCCCCCGGCTTCGCTGGGTGGCGCGGATTCGAAAGGTCCAGTTTTTGATGATTTTGGCGCAAAAATCAGGCAGAATTTGACCGATGACATCGATTATGTTGTCTTTGAGGGTCGAGGTGGTTTGCAGCTTATTCGCATAGACCTGCGACTTAAGAAAGTCCCACAAGAAAAAGTCCAAAGGGGTCAAAAATCACACGATCTTGGTGGCCAATTCACGTCGCCTCGGCGCGAGATAACCATGCCATGAAACCGCTCGTGCAGAATATCGATTGTGTCTTAAGCTGTGTGGCACGTAGCGCCACCCTGTTGAAACCATATATCTGCAGTGTACATATCATCCAATTTAGGCCACAAGAAGTTGGTGATCATCGACCTATAGCGATCGCCGTTGACGGTGATGGCCTGGCCAGCATCATTTTCGAAGAAGTACGGACCGATGACGCCTCCAGGCATACAGCCCAAAATCCACACGAAACAGTAACTTTATTTAGATGCATTGGCACCTCGTGAATCTCGCGTGGATTAGTGTCGTCCCAAATCCGGCAAATTTGCTTATTCACGTACCCATTCATCCAAAGCTGGGCCTCATCGCTAAAGATGATTTTTCGACCAAAATTGGGATAAACTTCTAACTGCTCTAAAACATTATTTGCACGTGTTGCTCGACGCTGTAACTCACCATGATGATTTGTCTGTAGTAACTGATTAAAAGACGACATTTTGACCGAAAGTAAAAGAAACAATATGGCCGCCACGAGCTGTCAAAATCAACCCGTCCCTATTGGAAAACCCTTTAGTATAGTTAATTAAGATTTTTTCCCTTTTCTTTTATATAGCTACGCACAATAAAATATGAAAAAAAAAAATATAAGGCACTTAACTTTTAACAAATATAAGTTCGTGTTATTTTTTTTGGCATGACCCCCCCCCCCCAGAACTAAAGCTGTATACGCCCCTGGTTTGTTTTACCATAATAATTTCTTAATATCTTACAATATTTTTTTCTTAAATTTGTAATCCCTAATAAAAAACAGTCGACGACCGGCCGCACCGGTTAAACAACTGCCAAATGATCAGCCAAATCGGATCGCAATATCCGACGGTAGTTTTACCACAAAATAATTAAATCGAAAAAACTGAACTACATTTTGTACAGTATGTAGTTTTAAATTTAAAGAATCGTAATAGTCTGAGAGCAAGTGAACATGAACATTTGCTCAAAGTGTTTTATACCGCTTCAAATTGTGTGGCAATGTCGTTTGTATCAGTACACACTACATGCCATCGCATCGGTCTGGCAGCGATATCACCGCCCTAACACCACTAAAATGAACTTTCAAAATGCAACAACTAAAATAATCCCCCAAAAGAGTTTTATACGGCTTCAAATGTACATCAATAAAGCCATGTATACCTATAATAACTAGAACTAGTACCGCCCAGTGGTCGAAATTCTACCATTCTCTATATACTTCAATAAAAAAGGTTATATAACACACTGAACAACGTACATGAATAATTGTTGTTGTACAACAATCGTACAGTCCACCATGACCGCCCTCATTGCATGCCCAACGCTAGTGTTGGTTAAGCATCGATACTCTATCGATAGTATCGATAGTAAAAAACTATCGCGTACATCGATAGTTTCTAAAAACTATCGAAAAAAACTATCGATAGTTTCAATACTTACAAATTTTGTATGATTTTCTTTAAAAGCTAAAATTATTTTTTTTGTCAGGTCTTTTTCTGCATTTATCTTCCTCCAGGTATACATATATAAACTCGCGAACAGATGGGTCAAATGTTTTCATTTTTTTTTTTTATTGTTTAGTATCTTTGGCAAGCTTGCCACATTAACTTGCCACCAAAAACATAAAGTGGTATTCGTCAAGCCTTAACAACATGGCCTACTTTTGTACAAAAGTACAAAAGTGAGAAATAAATATCTATTCTGAAGACACCTGCTTGCAAAAAACAATGGAAAATTGTGCATGGTGGTTTAATTTATGTGTCAGAACAATTTTCGTATGTTTTTTTTTTGAAAGCATGTTTCTTTAGCGAGCATTTTAATTCCTCACTTTTGTACTTTTTTACATAAGTAGGTCTAGAAGTTAAGGCTTCAGGCTAACCGAAACGATCTTTTTTTTGGATTACAATACATCTTGTTTTTTTCTATCCTAAAAAGCAAGTTATCAATTGATATGGTATATTTTTAGTTGCTTAAAAAAAGTTTTAAATTCAAATTTTCAAGTTTTTTTTATTATTGAAAAAATGCATACCTAATAAAAAAGCCTTTTTAATGCTTTTTAAGAAATTTGGTAAAACTATCGATAGTAACGATAGTGTTTTCCCAAAACTATGGATACTATCGGAAATGGGAACTATCGATGTTAAACCAACACTACCCAAAGCGCACTGATCGTTTCTACTCTGACATAGTGACAAAAATTTCATCAGGATTTTTCTTTTATCTTATATCCACGGTTGCCACGTTGGTAATTTGTGACCAAATTTGGTCATATATTTTACACTTGGTCATTATGTTCTCCATCTGGTCACTTTTTTTTGAAGAAGAAATATAAAAAACTCGACTTTTAATTTTCATTTTCACAAAATGAAGCACATTTTTTTTCATCGCCTAATGTAAACGATGCCGATGCATGTGTAAAATTGAACGCACTGCATTCCGTATCCACGACCACTTCATTTGACAGTTTATTGACAGATGGAATGTTTGAAATATTTTTGTGTTTAAACGTTTAAGCGTCTCCGTCTATTTCGCTTGTTGGTTTTGTTGGTTATTGTTGAAAACAAAACTTAAAAAATGGATAGGTAAGTAATAATATTTGTTAATAAATCTTTCTTGTAAAATTAGAACAACATTACTCAAGGTTTGTTATTGTCGTTACCACACAGCTGAGCTGCTGCTGAAAGAAAGTTTTATGATTTAAGTTTAATTAAAACTAAGTTAAGAAACAGACTTAACTTTGACACTATAGGTACATAATATTATGTTGTCTAAAGAGCTTCAAGATCAAAAACGTGTAAGCCATAGCGTTTGGTCGGCAGAAACCTTTTTTTAAATAAGTAGATATTATGTCTGTACATTTTAGTAGATTTAATTTAACTAAAGGTGCGCAATTTTGTATTGATTGATAACCTTTATGTTTAGTTATTTATGTTTCTTGTTATGTTGCCCTTAAAGTAATATTGTGAATTATATTGTACCTTTTTGTTTACTTATTTTTGTTAATTATTTTTGTAATTTTGTACTTGTTTTGGTCCTTTTTATTTTCAATTTTGGTCACAAGTTTTATTTCCAAGTGGCAACCGTGCGTATATCTTCAGTAAAGAATGTTTTGTCACTGATAGCTATATCAATTTGTATCAGAGATGAGCCTGAAATGATTGTTAAAAATGGACAAATCAAAGAACATGAAATCCTTTTAATTTAAACCATTTAAACAAAAAATGTTCTAAAACATTATCAAATAATTATGTGATCAGTTGTTATACGTTTTTATACCGCAGAAATAATTTAATTTGGAAATTAATTTTACTATTTTCATTTGGTTTCTGAATTTGAAAATTTGGTCTCTTTGCCCGAGAAGGTAATCGACTAGTACAAAGTTTTGGAGTTATAAGCTAATGAAGCTAGTCTTGAAGATATCTTTTAAACTTAAAAATATAGAAATGTTCTGGTTCAAGAAACATGGCACTAGTCAGTTTTCTTTAGGGATAATCTAGACGAGGAAAACTTGTCGAATATACGTCAAGCCCTTGCAAGTATTCAGTAAGTAAAATTTAGACGAGGAAAACGTTTCATACTTTCGGTTCTCGCTAGTAAGAACTTGTTGGACGATTTCGGCATCCTACCAGCACTATCGTTATTGATACATATGCAAAATTTCAACTAAACAAATTGAATCGATGAATCGAAAAATACAAATCTTTACTTTTATTATAATTTATTAGTTTTGGTTTATAAAAAAAGTTAAAAATTTCACGCTCTTGAAAATCCTACCAAGATAATCATATAGGTATTTAATTACGAAAATCTCTATTTTTAACCAACAATTATAACCAAAAATTATAATTTACTGCCTTAAACTATATTTACTTAATACCAGATGGTTCATCTCAAGTGGTTCATATCCGGTTGTTTTTGTGGTGGGATGTAGTTTAGATTGAGCGCATTTTTGCACACGATACTAAATCCAATAATATGATAATAAGAGTATTTTGCCCAGTATCATACTAGTTTGCTTTAATATCGTATTAAATTCATAAAAATTATTATTATTATTTTAATTATTAATTATTAATAATTATTTTAATTATTCGGGTTTTTATTTTTGATCCGAGTTATTTTACTATCGGATCATAACCGATACTAAAATACCCTTTTTTAATGTTTCTAGCAAATATATGAACAATTCTAGTTTTTGCTGGTCCGGGGCCTAGAGTGGTTTTTCTGACGGGGCAAAAGGGTTCATAATCGACAAGGCCCTAGTTTTGGCCATTACTCAGCTAGGACCTCCCCAGAATCTATTTAAAACTCTCTAGTGCCATGTCGAAAACTAGAATGTTTTTCTGCGCGGGTTCTTTCGGCTATAAATGTTTTAGATGCACTAAATTGTACTTAGAAGAATGGGTTCCTGATAATGTTCTCATAGAAAAGTATAGAGAACAAATAATTACTTATTTAGCTTTTTTTATATTTCTAATGATTACTTAGTTATGTTACCTAAACATGTACTTTAATATATGGACCTAATAATAAAAAAAATCAATTAAATGTTCTAACAAAATTTTTAAGGGACCTCTTTTTTTCTCTCGGACACCTTTTCTGACACTTTCTCAAAATGTTCAGAGGTAACACTGCTACCACTGCACTGACGTCTATTGGAAGATTGGAATATTGAATTCGCCGCACAAACGAAAAGTGATGGTGGCGGGCTGAGTTTGCAAGCGCGGGGGTGTTACAGCGAAAAACTATATAAACTTTAATTTAACTACCTTAGCGGCAAAATATAAACAAAATAATTAGCTTGGCATAAACGATTGGCTTTGGAAAAAAGCAACAAAAAAAAGACTGACTCATTTGTGTCGCCCACTGTCCGAAATTCGACCACAAAAAACTCACATTCACAGACTCTAGATTCAAACAATTTGTTTGAAAATTAAATCAAAAAACTTTTTTTTAGTTTTAATTTTTTTAGTATGCACTGCAAAGTGATTGACAGTGCAAAAACAAAAATGACACACAGTGTGTATTCTGCACATATCCGCACCTATGGCTTTCCAACCATATAAAATTTATAATAATCGGTTGGATACTTTTTGGGCAAATGGTACCACAAATTTTTTTTAAGGCTATTCATATATAGATATATACAGGGTGTCCCGTAAAGGATAATCCAAACTGAATATGGTGATAGGCCAGGTCATGCTTTTCAGAATTTGGTAACCGAACCATTACGGTTTTCGAGTAACGGCTGTTTTTTTTTTTAATTTGCCCGAACCTCTACTTTAGATCACTGTTTTGCTCACCCCGTCCATAATTGATTTTTATTTTTAAACTTAAACATTGACCAATAATAAGACTTTTTTTGTGCATTCCAATAATTTGAATTTTATACACAATTTAAATAAAATAACTAGATAAAGTCATAGTTTGATCAAAATTATTTTTTTACTTCAATTTTTGAAAGAGCATCCTGAAAAAACTCGTATGACTTAATACTTGTTCTTTCTTTTAAAAAATTGCCTTGCCTTCCGACTTTCTAAAAAGGTATACATTTTACTAATACAGTCTCTAAATCAGAAGTTACAACCATTTAAACTCAATCATTAAGAAAAATTAAAATTAATTACTTTTTTTTGTTAAGATATCAGAGTTAAGATATCACCAATCTAACTGGCGCCATTATTTGCACCTAGAACAAGAACCAGTGATAATCAATACAGGAACCATTTGCCCCATAACACAGACTATTTCTCCAATATTTCCACAAATAGTATACCTTGAGGTGGAAATACTCTACCTTAAGGAGTAAATGGTTCCAGTATTGATTATCACTGGTTCTTGTTCTAGGTGCAAATAAGGGCGCCACCTAGATTGGTGATATCTTAGCTCTGACGTGGTTCCTCTATGTGTATAAACTCAATGGTAGAACCATATTTGCCTCGTGTATTGTGTTGCTACAACACAACACACGACACAGATGTGGATCCGGCCTAACGCTCAACTGGACATTTTAGTAATGATCGTTTTTGGTTCGATGATTTGGCTAATTCTCGATGTCGTTATTTGCGATACTTTTATCTGCACTTGCAAAACACACCTCTAATAGGTAAATAACTTTTCCTTCCAATTTCAATATTCAAACATTCTAGACACAAATGTACATTATTATCTCCTACTTAATCTTCCCTCTGCTTCCTAAATGCTCGAACTGTGTTAAATTACAATATGGGCATAACTTTTTGCGGTGGTAACTCTGCTTTTCAACTGTGCAAACAGTTGCAGTGAGTCGGCTTGGGCACCCATAACGGGGGTATTGCATCTTTTTTGTGTACGAAACTCTGTTACGTAGATAGTATACCACGACAGTAACGCGAAAATTCGGCTGGAGGTTTAGAGGTGGTATGTGAAAAAGTCGTCAGCTTTTGAATTGAATATGGAAAGGGATATATTTTGTACTTTAGCTATTTATAATAGTAAAATTTCTATAATTTTTTTGTAAATAGCTTACAAATTCTAAGAATCTAACATATAAAACTTTTTTTCCTATTATTATTTAAGCCAATTATTTCAAAACAGACTATTGGCTAAACAAAAATACCAAAAATCGGGGGAGTGCACCTACAAAAAAAAAACATGGTTTCAAAGAATATAAAAAGGCATATTAAGTGTCATATGCAAAATTTCGATTTTGTAGCAATTTTGAGTGTAAGAATTTTTCGAATTAAAACATTTTTGAAAAGTTGTTTCTTGCAACATTTTGATTTTTAGCTATTTTAAGGGTGGTTTTAAAAACCTCACAATTACACAACATTTAGGTGGTATAGGTATATATTTCTGATAGAATTTTGAAACCGATATCATTGTTTGTTTTTCAAAATATTTGAGTTGAAAAAAAATTGTTAAGAATTTTTAATAGTTTTTGTTCCAGTTTTTTTGCTCTAAAAAAAACTACGTCATTATTTGTAAAAAAAAAATAGACTGGGTTCGGAATCATTTTTTGTTCTTGAAATATTTGAGACGAAAATTATTTTTCAACTGTTTTTCTTAGTTTAAAAAAAGTGTCTGTTATTTTATTTTTATTTTCCTGCAGACACACAACATAAAACTCTCATAGAACAAGTCTCCCTTGAAACATTTTAGCTTGCAACATCTGCGCTGCACAATTTCATACAATTTTTAATAATATCTATACAAATTACAAATACAAGCACAAATACAATACAAACTAGAATACAAGAGCGTTTTACTACACAATGTCCTAAGCAAAGCCCAGCTAAATAAATGAAAGCGTAAGCGTAAGTATGATGCGATAAGGCACGATACATTAGGTATGCAAGCAGCTCCAGGTACATTTTGGGTACGTTTTTTTTGTCATTCTCTTTTTTGCTTTCGTATATGTTTCTGGGAAAATGTGGTAGGAAGGATGAATGCATTGTTTTTTTATTAGTGATCTTTGATTGATATGAGTAAACATTGAGATTGAGTTCTTTTAGCACAGTGAATAATTACACAAAAAAAAGTGCTAAATTCGCAAAGCGCGATGTAGTTCTGCATTTTTGATATGTTGTTGGGGCATGTTAGAGTAGTATATAGCCAAGTTTGCAGCAACAGTGAAAAAAACGCTAAAATCACCCCTTTTTTCCGACAATTTCCTTTATAACTTTGGAAATATGCAACTTATGAAAAAACCGTCCACTATAAACTTGTTTTTTATAAAATTTTCTACAAAACAACATCAATTTTAAATGCATGTTATATTTGTGTTGCTATCTAACCATGAATTAAAAAAAATCTGAAAAAACTAAGTAAATTTGAAGCACTCAAAAAATATGTCAAAAATTGTCCAATTCTCCTAAAAATTTGGAATCAAATAGTCTAGACTCTAGAGTATCACAAGACGAAATTCGATCCAAATCGGTGAAATAGTTTTGGCAAGAAATATGATGCTAACTAAGTGCAACACAATTATGATGCAAACATTGCGGTGGTCAAAGTAGGACACTTAAGTTGGCACTGATTTTTGTACACGTACTTAGAACCATAAAATCATGAAATATAGTTATAATATATAATATGATAATAATTCTTCGTGACTCAGCAGCATATATGGTCAACTCATTGAAAGGCAATAAACTAAAACTTAGAATTTATATTTAACTTGTTTTGTAGGTTAGAATTATTTAAAATATTTTGAATTATTATTCAAAATATAATAAATATAGTTTGAAATATTTATTATTATTCGAACTTTTGATTTAAAAAAAAACGTCTTTTTCAAGACATTTCTTAATATTAAAAAGAATAATTGTAGTGTTATATGTTGTTGGTTAAGTGGTCCCTAAGTTTTTGGTATTTTAAGCGTACCATGCTATCAGTAATTTAAGCGTACTACGCTATATTGGATAGAGCGATTACTCGCCGCCAAATTAAGAAGTGATAGTTTCCGTGTTCAAAACACAAGTGTCTTTATTGAATCTTAACATTCCTTATATACTAATTTGTCTAACTGTTATAATACTTTTCTATCTTACTTCTACACATTCAATCTCACATTAAAACGTTATACTATTTTCTTATTCGCTACAATATTTAAATAAGGATCTTATTACTATTGAGTGACAATCAATGCAATCGAGTAGAATGCTGATGTTATGCTATGACTAACATACTCGATTTCACTTTACATGTTTTGTCACTCATTTGTTAAATGGGCAGTGGCGGCGCATATGTGGATACACTACACCCTCGCCCTTAAGAAAAATTTTGGTGGTAAAATTATATTTCGGAAATTATTACTCTATGCATAATTTGGAAAATTTACTTTTACACGCTAAAATTTGTATGTTCAATTAAATTGTAATTACTTTTTTTTTTTTTTTTTTTTTTTTTTTTTTTTTTTTTTTTATAAATTATAATTTGGTCTATATGGTTTCAGAAGGTTATTATGTATTTCTTTATTTATACCATTTTTATCAATTACTGAATTGACTCCTTTTCTTTCTATTATTTTAAATGGACCAATATAAGGTGATTGATTTTTCTTTCTATTTCCTACTTTTAGTAATACTAAGTCACCTATTCCTAGATCTAACCTATTATTGTATTTCTTATTTTCCGTTGCTGTTCTTTTTTCTTTTATTTTTATTTCCATTTCTCTGGTTTTGCTAAGTGCATATTGTAACCTGACTTTTAGCTCATGAGCATAGTTGTCATAGTTATAAATTTTTGTTTTATTATTTAACGTGTCTGCTTGTAAGCATGGTAGTTTCCCATAAACGAGTTCATATGGTGAATACCCAGTGTCTATATGTGGTGCTGTATTGTATGCAAATGTAAAATATGGAACCCATTTGTCCCATTCATTGTCATTGACATTTGATAAAAGAAATTCATTGAGTGTCCGATGATTTCTTTCAAGGGCACCTATAGTTTGGTGGTGATATGGAGAAGAAAATGTTTGCTTTATCTTTAATAGCGAACATATGTTGCTCATAAGTTCGTTATTGAATTCTGTACCTTTATCTGATTTTAGAATCTTAAAGTGTCCATATCTAAGAATAAATTCTTCCACTAAAGTCTTTGCTGTTGTTGTTGCGTCTTTTTATGTCATAGGGTATGCGATGACAAATTTAGTCAGTTCACATTGCATGGTTAAAATATATCTTTTTTCATTTGATATTCGTAATGGTCCGACTGTGTCAATTGACACCACTTCAAAACTGTTGCTTGGAGTGTCTGTAATCGTTTGTGGTTCTATTGTGTTTTCTGTTTGTTTATTTCTTACACATGAATCACAGTTTGTTATGAATTGTTTTACCATTTGATTCATCTTTCGCCATATGTATCTTTGTTTTAATTTTATTAGGGTTATCCGAATACCTAAATGTCCTCCGTGTGCAGAGTTATGAAATTCGTCGATTAGTTTGTATTTAGTTAAATCATCAAGTATTTGTTTCGGGGCATTATATATTATTATTTTTAGCTTAGGATTCTGGCCATTTATTTTTATGTTTGCATATGTTTCTTTGAATTTATCTTTTTCAAAATGCTTAAATATTTCATCATTGTTCCTAAGGGCTAGCTCGTTCATTTTTTCTTTATTCATTCTGCACCCATGTTCTGTAACTTGCGAAGCGATAAAACTTGTCGAGAAACGGTGAGAATTGAAACAAAACTCATTTTATCGCATCATCGGGTTTCTATAACTTTGACAGGCGATAATTTTATCGACTGGAACAAACGGAATAGAAATACTGGAAAAATGCGATAAAATGGGTTTCTGTATCTCTGAAGGTCGATAAGTTTATCATTTTAAACGTCAAATCTTATCGCTGACCTAAGAGATGGCGAGTAAACATAAATATAGAGAAAAATGGTAAGAAATTAAATTATTTTACAAAAAAAGGCCTTTTAAACTAAATTTAAACTTACTTTTATTTTATTGTAGCTTATTGACGATGAAGAAGACGCTGATTACGTTAAATACTATTAAATGAAATCGGTTCATAAGAAAAGAGTAACAATTGTTGCGAAACTTTCAAATTTACATTAATTTATTCTTGGATGTTCAAGACGAGGGCTAAAGGAACCTTAATACCTTGATTTAATAAGCTGTTTTAATATTGAAGCTCCCAAGGATACTATTGGCGTTCGAGTTAATACTACTCTTTGTTACTTTGCTATGAATCGAAAGGTACATTTTTAACTTTTGCTAAGAAATCTAAGATAATATATGAAATATATTTCCAGCTTCCTTCAGTATGGACAGAACTCTTCAAAGATAACAATACCTTTTCACTTATCTTCCCAACGGCTGTAGTCAATTTAACACAAACAAGACATCGCTGATTGTGATAATGCTAAACTATGAGAGAAAACCTCACTCAATTCAAGTGTTTTTGGTCCTAACTGCGTTATTTATCCAAAAAATATTGTAACCAATAAGGTTATTACGGCAAAAAAGAAAAATCTTTAAATTCTTTTTCGTGAATTTGATGAAAAAAGCTCTTAAAATATAACTGAACTATCATAAGAAACATCCAAAAAAATATGAATCAATAATGTAGCTTTAATAGTACATAAATGAATAAATATTTACTTTGTATCTATGATATATATAATATCTGATTATAAGCAATTAAAAATGTAATCATTAAAAACTTTCGTTTGATTTTTATTTTAATTCAATTTCCTAAATACAAGCCAATAATGACGTTGGTTTGCATGTAACACTTAAAAGAATTTCGAGCTAAATTCTTGTGTTACATACAAACCACTTCATTTCAAAACTACGTGCTTCATTTGGATTATTGAAATGGTGGTGAGTTTCAATTTATGTCACCTAAGTGTTCCTTACACCCATTTTCAATTTAAGGAATTTTAAAAAGTAATTCCCATGTAAAAGTATTTTCAACATTTTTAATTTTCAAAAAAAAATGTTGAAACGTTTTTTATATGGAAATTTTTTGAGATAATTTTTTGAATTAAAAATACTTTCCGGAACTAGTTAGAAGACACAAATTAGAACTCAGAATGGTTTCAATCATCCCAATGAAGCACGTAGTTTTGAGATGACAGTGGTTTGTATGTATCACTTACAAGAATTTCGTATGATTTTCTCTCGAAATTCTTGTAAGTGTTACATACAAACCACTGTCATTTCAAAACTACGTGCTTCATTGGGATAATTGAAACTGCTCTGAGTTCTAATTTATGTCACCTAAGTGTTCCTTACACCCATTTTCAATTTAAGGAATTTTAAAAAGTAATTCCCATGTAAAAGTATTTTCAACATTTTTAATTTTCAAAAAAAAATGTTGAAACGTTTTTTATATGGAAATTTTTTGAGATAATTTTTTGAATTAAAAATGCTTTCCGGAACTAGTTAGAAGACACAAATTAGAACTCAGAATGGTTTCAATCATCCCAATGAAGCACGTAGTTTTGAGATGACAGTGGTTTGTATGTATCACTTACAAGAATTTCGTATGATTTTCTCTCGAAATTCTTGTAAGTGTTACATACAAACCACTGTCATTTCAAAACTACGTGCTTCATTGGGATGATTGAAACCATTCTGAGTTCTAATTTGTGTCTTCTAACTAGTTCCGGAAAGCATTTTTAATTCAAAAAATTATCTCAAAAAATTTCCATATAAAAAACGTTTCAACATTTTTTTTTGAAAATTAAAAATGTTGAAAATACTTTTACATGGGAATTACTTTTTAAAATTCCTTAAATTGAAAATGGGTGTAAGGAACACTTAGGTGACATAAATTAGAACTCAGAGCAGTTTCTACCACCCAAATGAAGAACATATTTTTGAAACGATGGTAGTTTGTATGTAACTCAAAAATTTCGAGCGAAATAGAAACACTTCAATCATGAACCACAAATATCAATAAAGCTTAAGGAAAACCGTTCCAATAAAATAAAGACGCAAATTATTTTGATTATATTCTTTATTGGCAAATTGTTGACCTAAGCCGGTCACGTATGGTGGTTGCCACCCGAAGATAACTTGTTGATTGTTCCGTTTCCGGGTAAGGAATCTCTTCATTTTCTTGGACTGGATCGATTATATCATCTAAAAGTCCGTGTCTTTTTCTAAAGTTGTGAAGAACACAGCTTGCGTTTATTATTTTTCCTGCTGAATCTGGGGAATAAAATAGCCCAACTCGAAGGCACCGAAACACGGACTTCAGAACACCGTTTAATCTTTCTACACAATTCCTTGTGCGCGCATGTATAGTGTTGAAACATCTATCGACTGTATTTGACGTAGCACGGTATGGCGTCATTAGCCAAGGACGTAGAGGGTATCCCGAATCTCCTTTAAAGAAATTAAGATAAAAGCTGCTTAAAAGTTTAAGTTTTAAATAGAAACTATAATTACCTAAGAGCCATGAATTATGCTCTCCGGGTCCACATGCTTCATAACGCCTTTCTAGCAGCACATTTATTTGAGAAGCCTCCCAAATCTAGGCGTCATGGGCAGCACCTCCATATCTTGCGAAACCTCCGAGAATTTTTAGATCGAAATCACATATCTGAAAGTTCATAATTTTTGTTGAATATAGACGATAATTAGGTAAAGATTTTTTACCAATTGTACATTTTTCGAATGGAAACCTTTTCGGTTAAGGTAGCAGGCTTCAATGTCACGGCTTGGTTTTTGTATCCGTACATGGGTGCAGTCAATTGCACCAATCACCCCAGGAAAGCCGGTTTGTTCAAAAAACCTAAGATATGTATATTTAGTAAGTTTAGCGAACAAATATTTTTTATTCAATCAAAATCTTACCTCCGTTTAATGGCTTCGTAGTCTTCTATACTTGGAAACTTAATCCATTTGTTCATCAAATTATTTTGGAGAACTTTTGACACATCAGCTATACACCGTGAGATCATGGATCTGCTCATTGCTACGGAAAAATCATGGCCAATGTCTCTCTGGTAGGATCCCGTTGCAAAAAAGTGGATTGCCGAGCAAACGCGGAGGGGTATTGGGATAAAAGTTCTTCGTTGTCCCTGTGGCAAATATGGTCGTATTTCCTCCACCAAAATCAGCGCTGCATCACGGCTCAGCCGGAATACCTCACGGAAACGTTCCTCGGGCATTTCGAAGGGATTCGTACTATCTCGAAGCATGCGGCGTTCTATACGCATTTTGTTGCGGCGTTGGTAAGCTTCTTCAATGAAAACAGCGAACATTTTCAATAAAAATACACTATATAAATAATTTTAACAAAATCAAGAATAATAAATACAATTTGCATTTCACTTTCTGTTTTTTTCTTGTTTCAAAATGTCAATTTGACAGTTCTACTTATCGCCTTCCAATGGAATTTCCAGCCCAAACAAATCGAAAATCGAAGTTATCGCATTGAGTTACAGAAACCCAATTTTTTCCAGAGGCGATAAGTGGGGAACGAATCGTTTCATTTTTTTAACGATGCGATAACTTATCGCCTGAGTTACAGAACATGGGTCCTGGATGCTAATTTCTTCAGTGTCGACTCTAGTGTCGCTGAATTATCGTTAGATCCCGTATACCTATACTTATTTTCTTTGTTTATATCTGATGCAGGCTTCATCAGGTTCGAATCTGGATTCGACGATTTATCGCTGCATCGCACGTGTACAAAATGTTCATCAATATTTATTTTTGAATTCCTAGCATTTTTATCAATATTAAATTTTAATTTCTTTATATTTTTGACGTCATTAATGGATATGCATTCCCAGATTTGAAGGTGTACAGGCTTCTCTTGAGAATTGCATTTCTCCCTGTTGTTGTCCGTATTCATTTTTGTGGACATCCCCCTTGTGATAACTAATGTTCTTTTGACGGTTTCATCGATTTCTGTCGGTATCATTTGTTTTAATAAGTCCGAGTCGATTTTTATTCTAGATAGAGCGTCTGCGTTTGTATTCATTTTTCCTTTTTTGTATATTATGTCAAACTCATAATCGCTTAAGTCTAATCATATTCTAGTCATTTTTGACGATGGATTTTTGTGTGAGAATAGAGATACTAAAGGTCTATGGTCGGTGACAACAGTGAATTTTCGTCCGTATAGGTATGATCGGAAAAATTGTATACCCCAGTGGATTGCGAGTGATTCTTTTTCTATTACGGGTTTGTTAAGGTCATGTTTTTGCAGTGATTTACTTGCGTATGATATGGGAAGATCTGCGCCAATTTCGCCTTCGGAAAGGATTGCTCCTAGTGCATAATTTGATGCGTCAGTTGTTAGAATAAATGGTTTTTCGAAATTTGGATGCTGTAGTATAGGAGGTTCCATGAGTTTATTTTTTAAAGTGTCAAAAGCTGTTTGACAATTTGTATCCCACTTGAATTTCGTGTTTTTCTTTAAAAGGTTATTAAGGCTTTGTGCAATATCAGCAAAATTTGGTATGAACCTCCTGTAATAATTGCAAAAGGCTATAAATCGTCTAACTTCATCTGCATTTTTTGGAATTGGATACTCTTTAATCGTTTTGTGTTTTGCAGGGTCGGTTTTTACGCCATTGCTTGTAATTAAGTGGCCTAGATATATTACTTCAGGGCAAAGAAAATTGCATTTTTCTGGATTTAGCTTAAGGTTGTATTGTTTGAGTCGTTCGAGGATACGTACTAGATTTTCGTTGTGGTGTCTTATACTGCAACCGTAGATTATTATGTCATCAACATATAAGAATGCTTCGGATTCTAATCCAGCTAGAGCGATAGTAAGCATTCTTTGAAAACTGTTGGATGAAATTTTAAGTCCAAATGGCAGTCTCTTAAATTGGTAATGTCCATTGCTGGTGGAAAATGCCGTAAGTGGTCTTGAGTCTTTGTGTAGTCCTATTTGGTGAAAAGAACTAGTCATATCTAATGTTGAAAACCATTTTGCTCTTCCTAGTTTGTCAAGTACGTCTTCTAAACGAGTTAAAGGGAATTTGTCGTTCACTATTTTATCATTTAACTTTCTGTAGTCTACTACTTGTCTCCATTTCTTTTTGTCGGCTACATTTTTCTTTGGTACTAGTAATAGGGGTGCGTTGTAAGGGCTTTTTGAATGCTCTATTATGTTGTCGTTGAACATTTGTTCAACTTGCTCAGATATGACTTCTAAATGTGCATGTGGAAGTCTATAGTTTTTTATGTATGTAGGTGTTTTATCTGAAGTTTCAATTTTCTGAGTGTAAAAATTGTTTGTTGTAACTGGTTCGTTTTCTAAATGAAAAATTTCTTGATATTTTCTAAAGATGTCAATTAACTCCTTTTTTGCATGATCGTCTTTGCAGTCTACTTTTAGTTTTTTTATTATTTGTTTAAAACGATCCTCATTATAATTGATTTCGTTTTTATATTTCATTATGTCATAGTTATCAAGTGGTTCTGTGTCTAAGGTAATGTCGTTTAAAATTACTTCATTGTCGTTCGTGTTGAGCAATTTGATATGCGCCATGCCATTTTTTGGTACTATTGTGTTGCTTATGAATACACCTGACGCTATTTCTTTATTTGTAATAAGAGTGTCATGATTTAAATGAAGTTTTAGTGCGTGAATCATTTCTGTTCTTGCAGGTATTTTGATTCTAAGTGCATGTAATGGTTTTGATTGCATTGGCAAAGTTATTGTTTTTTCGTCGTCGCTTAATGATATTGTAAATGTTTCGTAGTCTATTTTGCAGAGAAATTTGGTAAAAAAATCTCTACCTAAGATACCATCTGTTTCGATAGGAAATTTTTCATCTACTAGTTGGAATTTCTGTAGATAGATAGTTTCACATAATTGGAGGTTTAGATCGAGTGTTCCTAAAGAGTATATTTCCTCATTAGTTATACCAGTGAGTTTGCATTTCTGTTTTGGGTCATATTCTTCATTCTCTAGTTTACTTGTAATTTTACAGATAGATATGTCTGCACCCGTGTCTATTAGAAATGTCATATTTTTATTTTTATGTTTTGCAACAATAAAATTTGTGTTGCTATCCGATATTCTATACACTTTTAATTTTGGCTGTCTGGAATATTCGCGTATTCCGAGCCGTATTCGTTTCCCTCTTGTCGCTCATTATGTAATAGTCGTATTTGCTTTCTCGTATTTCTGAATTGGTTTTGATTATGACCTTGGTTATTGTTTCTTTGAGCATTTTGGGTTCGGTTATCGTTTCAGTTATAATGTCGATTGAAGTTATTGTTTCGGTTGGAATTTCGAGTTTGGATGTTGCTGTTGTATTGATTTTGATTCATGTTTCTTTGGAATCTGTTACGGTCATTGCCATCTTGATTAAAGTTTTGTCTGTTTTGTCGATTAATGTTTTCTGGGTTATGTCTATAGTACATTAAAGCGTTAGTATTTGTTTTTTCTAATTCTATTGCGAGGTTTGATGCTTCTGTTAGTGATTTAGGTTGGGATGCAAAAATAGTTTGTTTAAAATTGTCGTTAAGACCATTTTTAAAGATATTTAAACTATAAATGTCGTTCATTTTCCTTATCACATTTTTTTCTTCTTTGGTAGCATTGCTGCCTAACTCTTTAATCTGAAGATTATTTAACTCTGCTATAGTGTTGAGTAATTGTATAAAATAAAATTGTATAAAATAAAATGAAGTCACTGAAAGATTTCTCTGACTAAAATTAGATAAGCTATTTTGAATCTGAGGAATGGTTGTACTACTCTTATATCTTTCTTCGAGTAAAGATTTAAGGGTTTCAAAATTATTAGGGTCTGTATTTCCTAGTGCTGTTTTTACATTGATTCCTAATTTTACGTGAAAAACGAATTCTATCAATTGTTGTGTACAAGTGGTTTTTAATCCCTTGTGGATTATATCAACTATTTTAAGAAAACTATCTAATTCTTTGAAGTTTCCTGAAAACATTGGGATTGCTTTCATAGCTATTCCTAAATCAAAATCTGCCATTTTATTGTTTATTTCTTTCTTTCTTTCTTTTTCAAAAGCTAATTTGTGTTCTTGCAGCTGTTCCTCTAGTATTTTTTTTAGTGCTATTATATAAACCTTCGAATTCTAGTTTGGGTGCTTTGCTATCTTCTATTTCTTGACTAGCTTCTAAATTACTAAATTTTTCTTTAAGATTTTCTATTTCTTTAATTTTTGCTTTAACAGTTTCAAATTTATAAGGTCTACTTGAACTCTTCTTAATATTTAAGAAAATGGTTTCTAAGTTGTTTTTTACTTCTTCCATTTAAATAAGTGAGATTTATAAGATTTTTTTTTTTTTTTTTTTTGTTTATACATTTGTTATTTGATTTTTGTGTTTATGTACATAATTCTTAAAATATTTGTTTATTTTGTATGCGGCGTAAAGGATGGTGATGATGACTGCGGCTGTTGCCACTGATTCTGGAATTATTGGCATGGTTATTTGTTCCTGGACATTGTTGTTGTTAACTATTGTTTCAGGTTTGCTCTGGCCTTTTCCCATAATGCTGCTTCTTTAGTGTTTTTAACTTGTTTATTAGTGTGTTTTTTTGTTTTTTGTCAGTTGTGAGGGTGATAATACGATGGAGATCGGCAATTTCCCTTCGTGCCCTTACTTGTTTTCCTCCACGGATTCGGTTTCGTTTTGGTTTTAACTGCTCTGTTTGTTGATGTTCCCTTATTTGCCTTAGAGCTTGTTTTTGGTTTTGTTGCCTCTCTTTATATTGAAGGATAGTAATGGGTTTTGGTCCAGCAGTCGTTAGTGTCGGTGTGTATTTTATTGGCGGTGTTGGGCCTTCGGGAATGTATTCTTCGGTCTTCTTCTTCTTCAATTCCTCCAGGTATTTTTCCCACTTGTTCACTATAGCATCTATTTCTTGCTGCGACATTTGGTAGTATTTGGCAGGATCGCCATGTAGTGTTATATGTTGTTGGTTAAGTGGTCCCTAAGTTTTTGGTATTTTAAGCGTACCATGCTATCAGTAATTTAAGCGTACTACGCTATATTGGATAGAGCGATTACTCGCCGCCAAATTAAGAAGTGATAGTTTCCGTGTTCAAAACACAAGTGTCTTTATTGAATCTTAACATTCCTTATATACTAATTTGTCTAACTGTTATAATACTTTTCTATCTTACTTCTACACATTCAATCTCACATTCAAACGTTATACTATTTTCTTATTGGCTACAATATTTAAATAAGGATCTTATTACTATTGAGTGACAATCAATGCAATCGAGTAGAATGCTGATGTTATGCTATGACTAACATACTCGATTTCACTTTACATGTTTTGTCACTCATTTGCTAAATGGGCAGTGGCGGCGCATATGTGGATACACTACAAGGGTTCAAAGTACGTGTACACAAATCAGTGCCAACTTAAGTGTCCTACTTTGACCACAACAAAGTCAGCGAAAATTTTTTTTCCGTCAAACGACGCGACGAAGCGAATTTATGTATCGATAAATTTTTGAACTTTTATTTTATACCTATAATTTATTAACGTTTTTTTATTAATTGTCGTTATCAATCAAATTAAAAAAAAAGTATGATTTTTTTTTTATTTTAACCTGCCCAGACCACCTAGCTCAACCAATACTAAGGACCAGGAATCGCCACTGTAGCGAACATGGCTACAACACCTCAAGAAAGACAACGCATACTCCGAAAAGCCTCAAATTCAACATTATCAGTTAGCAAAATCAATGGTAAAACCGTAGTTAAGCCACCAAAAATGGTTTTTATCAGATTGTCCGGGAAGCAACGCATTTTAATCATTTGAAAACTAAAAAAGATCCACCGAAATCAGGCTGGTACAGATCTCATACGTGAACTTTTAAAGTTGATTTAAACTGGGTATACTTAAAAGATGATTTTAGATAGTGTACCTAATTATATATCAGAAAACTCTTTATTTTTTCTTAGAATTAGCGTTAAAATTAATCTTTTTTTTTTAAATTGACCAAATAACGAAAGGGCATTCTAAGCCTAAATTATCTGTCAAATACTTCGCTATCACCCCTGTTCCGATTTTCAATCATGAATTCATAGCTAGTTGTTATTTATCAAACATTTGTTTTTATTCGGCATTGTGTTTTTCAATCTTGAATGGATAGTTGATTAATTGTGAATTTGTATCAATTCTCCATAGTGAATGAATAAATCGATGTTGTCAGTGTCAATTGTCATCGATATTCGCCAATTTTTCCTTCAATTGATTAAATTTAGTGGACAGAGAGTAAATTTGCACGAGACGAAAAAAATGTAAAGGTTGCGTAAATTTTCGAATTAAAGTTTAAGTTTTGAATAATCATTAACAGGACAAATTAGTAAGCAACAATAAGCAGTTGACCCGATTGGTTGAGCTAATGGATGAGTTTAGATTTTGCCAAAGAAATATGTTCTAGAGCTGCGTCAGAACAAAAAACCGCAAGAATTGGCTACAGAGCTAAATATTTTCGGTTCAACTGAACCTACGCGTAAATGGGAGAGACGGCAAAGAGTAGCCTGCTTGGCTTTGGCTTATCACTTCCGAAGGTTATAACGCTCAAATTATGTTCTCCCACAATAGGAAGCTTCAAACGGCGTGCAAGTGTTGACTTAATAAACGACAACTGGCTTCCTCCGTCCATAATAATTCGAACGAACAAGGAAAAGGTGGAGATTTCACTGCTTGCATACGCACATGCTGTCTGTAAATAGGTTATACCTTTTTGCACTCGATCAGATGTGTACAAGTTCACTGTAGAATCGTTGTTTGCCGTCACTGGTTTGACAATACCTTTTGATGAATACGAAGGGTCACACATGCTTGTAGAATGACGCCCATTACAAGTCCTGCAGATAATTCCTTTTACTCGGCACATCCTCGAGTTGTGACCTTTTTTGCAGCAACGAAAGCATCTTCCTTCAGTAACAAGCATTTTTTTCTTTTCAGTAATAGTTTTTGAACAGTAACAATCCTTGGCTTCATGGTTTGTGCTATTACAAAAGAAACAATGATTATTTTTTTTTTTCTCGGATGTAAACAAACCAAGTGCAGTTTTGACAGGTCTTGAATTTGTATTTGCAGTCGTCGAGCGAGATAGATGTAACCTCGCCTCGTTTGCCTTTTCCATAGACTCAACTTCTCTTTTAAGAAACTTCAACAGGCAATTTACTTGTGTGTCACCGATTGTTTTCAAAGAATTTTCGGAGGCTGAAGAGACACTTGCTGCTTCGTCTTCATGCTCTTGTTGAGGATTTTGAGGATTTACATTTGATTCCTCGTAATAGTGATGAAAATCTACTCGTAACTCGTTAGGAATACAACAAAACAAAACGCCTTTCAACATAACAAAATAATTAGATGACGGAATGCCTAATGCTGAGAGCGAGCGTGTAGAGTCAAATTAAATAATTCTAAGTCTTCTACTTGGATGACGTATTTCAGTAGTATATAGAATTTGTATTATAAAACACACATATGTTAACACCCTATATTATGCAAAAACAAAAGTCAGCTGGCGACCGCGACGGCGAACGTGACGGTGACGGGGACCACGATGGCGACTGCCACCGCAACCGCGACTGCGACGGTGACGGCGACCGCGGCGTCAACCGCGACCATGACCGCGACGGCGACCGCGATGGCGACGGCGACCGCGACGGCGACCGCGATGGCGACGGCGACTGCGACTGCGACGGCGACCGCGACAGCGACTAAGACGGCGACCGCGACTGCGACCGCGTCCGCGACGGCGACCGCGACGGCGACCGCGATGGCGACTGCGACGGCGACCGCGACGGCGACCGCGACGGCGACCGCGACAGCGACGGCGACTGCGATGGCGACCGCGACTGCGACCGCGTCCGCGACGGCGACGGCGACCGCGACGGCGACTGCGATGGCGACGGCGACTGCGACTGCGACGGCGACCGCGACGGCGACCGCGTCCGCGACCGCGACAGCGACCGCGACTGCGACCGCGACTGCGACAGCGACTGCGACGGCGACCGCGACGGCGAACGCGATGGCGAACGCGATGGCGACTGCGACGGCGACCGCGACGGCGACCGCGACGGCGACTGCGACAGCGACCGTGACGGCGACTGCGACTGCGACGGCGACCGCGACGGCGACTGCGACGGCGACCGCGACCGCGTCCGCGACCGCGACAGCGACCGCGACTGCGACCGCGATTGCGACGGCGACTGCGACTGCGACGGCGACCGCGACGGCGACCGCGACGGCGACCGCGACGGCGACCGCGACCGCGACGGCGACTGCGACGGTGACGGCGACTGCGACGGCGACTGCGACCGCGACGGCGAACGCGATGGCGACTGCGACTGCGACTGCGACGGCGACCGCGACGGCGACCGCGACGGCGACTGCGACGGCGACCGCGACGGCGACCGCGATGGCGACGGCGACTGCGACGGCGACCGCGACGGCGACCGCGATGGCGACGGCGACCGCGACGGCGACTGCGATGGCGACGGCGACTGCGACGGCGGCCGCGACTGCGACCGCGTCCGCGACGGCGACGGCGACCGCGACGGCGACCGCGATGGCGACCGCGACGGCGACCGCGATGGCGACGGCGACCGCGACGGCGACCGCGACAGCGACGGCGACTGCGACGGCGACCGCGACTGCGAATGCGTCCGCGACGGCGACGGCGACCGCGACGGCGATCGCGATGGCGACGGCGACTGCGACTGCGACGGCGACGGCGACCGCGACAACGACGGCGACTGCGATGGCGACCGCGACGGCGACCGCGATGGCGACGGCGACTGCGACTGTGACGGCGACCGCGTACGCGTCCGCGACCGCGACGGCGACCGCGACGGCGACCGCGATGGCGACGGCGACTGCGACTGAGACGGCGACCGCGACAGCGACGGCGACTGCGACGGTGACCGCGACTGCGACCGCGTCCGCGATGGCGACGGCGACTGCGACGGCGACGGCGACCACGATGGCGACGGCGACCGCGACGGCGACTGCGATGGCGACCGCGACCGCGACGGCGACGGCGACTGCGACTGCGACCGCGACGGCGACCGCGATGGCGACTGCGACTGCGACGGCGAGCGCGACGGCGATGGCGACTGCGACTGTGACGTTGACCGCGACGGCAACTGCGGCGGCGACCGCGACTGCGAACGCGATGGCGACTGCGACGGTGACCGCGACTGCGACCGCGACGGCGACCGCGATGGCGACGGCGACTGTGACTGCGACCGCGACGGCGACCGCGACGGCGACCGCGATGGCGACGGCGACTGCGACGGCGACTGCGACGGCGACCGCGACGGCGACCGCGCCGGCAACTGCGACGGCGACCGCGTCCGCGACGGCGCGACCGCGACGGCGACTGCGACGGCAACGGCGACCGCGGCGGCGAACGCGATGGCGACATCGACCGCGACGGCGACTGCGACCGCGACGGTGACCGCGATGGCGACGGCGACTGCGACTGCGACGGCGACCGCGACGGCGACCGCGATGGCGACGGTGACCACGACCGCGACCGCGACGGCGACCGCGATGGCGACTGCGACTGCGACGGCGACTGCGACTGCGACCGCGACGGCGACCGCAACAGCGACCGCGACGGCGACTGCGACTGCGACTGCGACTGCGACGGCGACCGCGACAGCAACCGCGGCCGCGACAGCGACCGCGACAGCGACCACGACGGCGACTGCCACGGCGACCGCGACGGCGACTGCCACGGCGACCGCGACGGCGACCGCGATGGCGACCACGATGGCGACCGCGACGGCGACTGCGACGGCGACCGCGACGGCGAACGCGATGGCGATGGCGACGGCGACTGCGACGGCGACCGCGACCGCGACGGCGACTGCGATGGTGACCACGACAGCGACCGCGACTGCGACGGCGATTGCGACGGCGAATGCGACCGCGACGGCGACTGCGACGGCGACCGCGACTGCGACGGCATCCGCGACCGCGACGGCGATGGCGACTGCGACGGTGACCGCGACAGCGACCGCGACCGCGACGGCGACTGCGACCGCGACGGCGACCGCGACCGCGACGGCGACTGCGACGGCGACCGCGACTGCGACGGCGACTGCGAGGGCGACTGCGAGGGCGACGTCGACTGTGACTGCGACGGCGACCGCGACGGCGACCGCGACCGTGACCGCGACGGCGACTGCGACTGCGACGGCGACCGCGATGGTGACGGCGACTGCGACTGCGATGGCGACCGCGACTGCGACGGCGACCGCAATGCGACCGCGACCGCGATGGCGACGGCGACCGCGACGGCGAACGCGACGGCGACCGCGATGGCGACTGCGACTGTTATCTCACTGTTCGGTGAGATAAGCCATCAGATCACCAGTGGACCTATTGCTACGAAAGCCGTACTGCCGGTCATTAAGAAGCTTGCGTTCTTCGAGATATTTCTTGAGCTGAAAATTGATTAGTGTTTCCATGACCTTGGAAAGAAGGGACGTAAGTGCAATTGGACGATAGTTTGAGGGTGAAGAAGATACGCCTTTTTTAGGGACAATATTGTTATTGATTTGGATGTGGATTACTTTTACAAAGTAACCTATGAATCCCATAATGCCAATAGCTATTGTAAAGGAAATTTTTAGGAACTCCTTGCGGTGAATCGTTTGACCAGTCGGATGGAATTATTGACGAAAAGCGACTAGACTCGTAGAATATAACAACTTTGTCCATTATTTTTATCAGAAAGGCTTGCTGGTAAGAAAGATAAAAAGATAAGGTATATTTGATGTACATATTTATTTTGTAAGGTGCCTTTCACTTTTCCATCGGTGGCAGTCTTAGAGACATACATTTTTTTCAAATCAGAGGCATATCAAAATCACTCGTGAACTTTGTTCGCACTTTTCTTGAAAAGTAACGAAAACGAATCTTTTCAATTATAATACGAATATGTAATGTATTCGAGTTTTTCCACTATTGTAAAAAGAGCAATTTACACAAGTGGTCATTTTTGAAAATCAGAGCTATTGTTTTCATTTTCAGTAGTGAATATTTATATCTATTTACTAAAATTAAGAAACAGAAAACAGTGCACAATACCTATGATATTTTACTAATTTTTCCTGCAACTTCAATTCGCTGTTGTGTTGTTCCTGTAACAGTCAGGAATAAAAATGAAGAGCGCGCTAATAAAGGTTAGTTCGACTCAGTTGTTTATTTTAATTTTCTTTGGAACGAAAAATGAGGTAACTTTTGCAAATACCAAAAAAGTGTTTTCGTCTTAAATTTGTTAATTTTTTTGTATAGGTAGCTCATTTCATTTTGAATTGGCTTTGGCAGTTCGAAATATATATTTTTAACGAAATTGCCTAAGTTGGCGTAGTGAAAATTTAGTATTACATTCGTAGTCTGCTATTTCACGCCGACTTTTGATTCTTAACTGTCTTGAAATTAAATGAGTTAAGGTACGATATATTTTTCCAGGATATGAACGATTTTAAATTATTTTAACTTTTTTTTAACAAAGTTAATGTATTATAGGGTTTCCGATTAAGGTCGGGTCGATTTTCAAATTGAATAAAACAAGATATCAATAAGGTTTTATCTTTATTTGAGAGACCTATTATAGTAATATAACATCGTTCAAATGGCCGCCCCCGGCTTCGCTGGGTGGCGCGGATTCGAAAGGTCCAGTTTTTGATGATTTTGGCGCAAAAATCAGGCAGAATCTGACCGATGACATCGATTATGTTGTCTTTGAGGGTCGAGGTGGTTTGCAGCTTATTCGCATAGAACTGCGACTTAAGAAAGTCCCACAAGAAAAAGTCCAAAGGGGTCAAAAATCACACGATCTTGGTGGCCAATTCACGTCGCCTCGGCGCGAGATAACCATGCCATGAAACCGCTCGTGCAGAATATCGATTGTGTCTTAAGCTGTGTGGCACGTAGCGCCACCCTGTTGAAACCATATATCTGCAGTGTACATATCATCCAATTTAGGCCACAAGAAGTTGGTGATCATCGACCTATAGCGATCGCCGTTGACGGTGATGGCCTGGCCAGCATCATTTTCGAAGAAGTACGGACCGATGACGCCTCCAGGCATACAGCCCAAAATCCACACGAAACAGTAACTTTATTTGGATGCATTGGCACCTCGTGAATCTCGCGTGGATTAGTGTCGTCCCAAATCCGGCAAATTTGCTTATTCACGTACCCATTCATCCAAAGCTGGGCCTCATCGCTAAAGATGATTTTTCGACCAAAATTGGGATAAACTTCTAACTGCTCTAAAACATTATTTGCACGTGTTGCTCGACGCTGTAACTCACCATGATGATTTGTCTGTAGTAACTGATTAAAAGACGACATTTTGACCGAAAGTAAAAGAAACAATATGGCCGCCACGAGCTGTCAAAATCAACCCGTCCCTATTGGAAAACCCTTTAGTATAGTTAATTAAGATTTTTTCCCTTTTCTTTTATATAGCTACGCACAATAAAATATGAAAAAAAAAAATATAAGGCACTTAACTTTTAACAAATATAAGTTCGTGTTATTTTTTTTGGCATGACCCCCCCCAGAACTAAAGCTGTATACGCCCCTGGTTTGTTTTACCATAATAATTTCTTAATATCTTACAATATTTTTTTCTTAAATTTGTAATCCCTAATAAAAAACAGTCGACGACCGGCCGCACCGGTTAAACAACTGCCAAATGATCAGCCAAATCGGATCGCAATATCCGACGGTAGTTTTACCACAAAATAATTAAATCGAAAAAACTGAACTACATTTTGTACAGTATGTAGTTTTAAATTTAAAGAATCGTAATAGTCTGAGAGCAAGTGAACATGAACATTTGCTCAAAGTGTTTTATACCGCTTCAAATTGTGTGGCAATGTCGTTTGTACCAGTACACACTACATGCCATCGCATCGGTCTGGCAGCGATATCACCGCCCTAACACCACTAAAATGAACTTTCAAAATGCAACAACTAAAATAATCCCCCAAAAGAGTTTTATACGGCTTCAAATGTACATCAATAAAGCCATGTATACCTATAATAACTAGAACTAGTACCGCCCAGTGGTCGAAATTCTACCATTCTCTATATACTTCAATAAAAAAGGTTATATAACACACTGAACAACGTACATGAATAATTGTTGTTGTACAACAATCGTACAGTCCACCATGACCGCCCTCATTGCATGCCCAACGCTAGTGTTCGTTAAGCATCGATACTCTATCGATAGTATCGATAGTAAAAAACTATCGCGTACATCGATAGCTTCTAAAAACTATCGAAAAAAACTATCGATAGTTTCAATACTTACAAATTTTGTATGATTTTCTTTAAAAGCTAAAATTATTTTTTTTTGTCAGGTCTTTTTCTGCATTTATCTTCCTCCAGGTATACATATATAAACTCGCGAACAGATGGGTCAAATGTTTTCATTTTTTTTTTTTATTGTTTAGTATCTTTGGCAAGCTTGCCACATTAACTTGCCACCAAAAACATAAAGTGGTATTCGTCAAGCCTTAACAACATGGCCTACTTTTGTACAAAAGTACAAAAGTGAGAAATAAATATCTATTCTGAAGACACCTGCTTGCAAAAAACAATGGAAAATTGTGCATGGTGGTTTAATTTATGTGTCAGAACAATTTTCGTATGTTTTTTTTTTGAAAGCATGTTTCTTTAGCGAGCATTTTAATTCCTCACTTTTGTACTTTTTTACATAAGTAGGTCTAGAAGTTAAGGCTTCAGGCTAACCGAAACGATCTTTTTTTTGGATTACAATACATCTTGTTTTTTTCTATCCTAAAAAGCAAGTTATCAATTGATATGGTATATTTTTAGTTGCTTAAAAAAAGTTTTAAATTCAAATTTTCAAGTGTTTTTTATTATTGAAAAAATGCATACCTAATAAAAAAGCCTTTTTAATGCTTTTTAAGAAATTTGGTAAAACTATCGATAGTAACGATAGTGTTTTCCCAAAACTATGGATACTATCGGAAATGGGAACTATCGATGTTAAACCAACACTACCCAAAGCGCACTGATCGTTTCTACTCTGACATAGTGACAAAAATTTCATCAGGATTTTTCTTTTATCTTATATCCACGGTTGCCACGTTGGTAATTTGTGACCAAATTTGGTCATATATTTTACACTTGGTCATTATGTTCTCCATCTGGTCACTTTTTTTTGAAGAAGAAATATAAAAAACTCGACTTTTAATTTTCATTTTCACAAAATGAAGCACATTTTTTTTCATCGCCTAATGTAAACGATGCCGATGCATGTGTAAAATTGAACGCACTGCATTCCGTATCCACGACCACTTCATTTGACAGTTTATTGACAGATGGAATGTTTGAAATATTTTTGTGTTTAAACGTTTAAGCGTCTCCGTCTATTTCGCTTGTTGGTTTTGTTGGTTATTGTTGAAAACAAAACTTAAAAAATGGATAGGTAAGTAATAATATTTGTTAATAAATCTTTCTTGTAAAATTAGAACAACATTACTCAAGGTTTGTTATTGTCGTTACCACACAGCTGAGCTGCTGCTGAAAGAAAGTTTTATGATTTAAGTTTAATTAAAACTAAGTTAAGAAACAGACTTAACTTTGACACTATAGGTACATAATATTATGTTGTCCAAAGAGCTTCAAGATCAAAAACGTGTAAGCCATAGCGTTTGGTCGGCAGAAACCTTTTTTTAAATAAGTAGATATTATGTCTGTACATTTTAGTAGATTTAATTTAACTAAAGGTGCGCAATTTTGTATTGATTGATAACCTTTATGTTTAGTTATTTATGTTTCTTGTTATGTTGCCCTTAAAGTAATATTGTGAATTATATTGTACCTTTTTGTTTACTTATTTTTGTTAATTATTTTTGTAATTTTGTACTTGTTTTGGTCCTTTTTATTTTCAATTTTGGTCACAAGTTTTATTTCCAAGTGGCAACCGTGCGTATATCTTCAGTAAAGAATGTTTTGTCACTGATAGCTATATCAATTTGTATCAGAGATGAGCCTGAAATGATTGTTAAAAATGGACAAATCAAAGAACATGAAATCCTTTTAATTTAAACCATTTAAACAAAAAATGTTCTAAAACATTATCAAATAATTATGTGATCAGTTGTTATACGTTTTTATACCGCAGAAATAATTTAATTTGGAAATTAATTTTACTATTTTCATTTGGTTTCTGAATTTGAAAATTTGGTCTCTTTGCCCGAGAAGGTAATCGACTAGTACAAAGTTTTGGAGTTATAAGCTAATGAAGCTAGTCTTGAAGATATTTTTTAAACTTAAAAATATAGAAATGTTCTGGTTCAAGGAATGTTAAAAAAAATAAAACATTTAAATGAAATTCTTTATTCAAATTTATATTAATTTGTAAGAAAATGTTGAATTTGCCTCACTGCAGCAATTGAGCCGTGAGAAAATTAAAAACATTTAAAAAATTACAACTTATATGAAAAATAAGCTGACTTACATTAAAAGCTGAAAATTTCGAATCAATGCCCGGCTGGAAAAATGCCCAGTTTCTGTCTAGTTTTGACATGGCACTAGTCAGTTTTCTTTAGGGATAATCTAGACGAGGAAAACTTGTCGAATATACGTCAAGCCCTTGCAAGTATTCAGTAAGTAAAATTTAGACGAGGAAAACGTTTCATACTTTCGGTTCTCGCTAGTAAGAACTTGTTGGACGATTTCGGCATCCTACCAGCACTATCGTTATTGATACATATGCAAAATTTCAACTAAACAAATTGAATCGATGAATCGAAAAATACAAATCTTTACTTTTATTATAATTTATTAGTTTTGGTTTAAAAAAAAAGTTAAAAATTTCACGCTCTTGAAAATCCTACCAAGATAATCATATAGGTATTTAATTACGAAAATCTCTATTTTTAACCAACAATTATAACCAAAAATTACAATTTACTGCCTTAAACTATATTTACTTAATACCAGATGGTTCATCTCAAGTGGTTCATATCCGGTTGTTTTTGTGGTGGGATGTAGTTTAGATTGAGCGCATTTTTGCACACGATACTAAATCCAATAATATGATAATAAGAGTATTTTGCCCAGTATCATACTAGTTTGCTTTAATATCGTATTAAATTCATAAAAATTATTATTATTATTTTAATTATTAATTATTAATAATTATTTTAATTATTCGGGTTTTTATTTTTGATCCGAGTTATTTTACTATCGGATCATAACCGATACTAAAATACCCTTTTTTAATGTTTCTAGCAAATATATGAACAATTCTAGTTTTTGCTGGTCCGGGGCCTAGAGTGGTTTTTCTGACGGGGCAAAAGGGTTCATAATCGACAAGGCCCTAGTTTTGGCCATTACTCAGCTAGGACCTCCCCAGAATCTATTTAAAACTCTCTAGTGCCATGTCGAAAACTAGAATGTTTTTCTGCGCGGGTTCTTTCGGCTATAAATGTTTTAGATGCACTAAATTGTAATTAGAAGAATGGGTTCCTGATAATGTTCTCATAGAAAAGTATAGAGAACAAATAATTACTTATTTAGCTTTTTTTATATTTCTAATGATTACTTAATTATGTTACCTAAACATGTACTTTAATATATGGACCTAATAATAAAAAAATCAATTAAATGTTGTAACTAAATTTTTAAGGGACCTCTTTTTTCCTCTCGGACACCTTTTCTGACACTTTCTCAAAATGTTCAGAGGTAACACTGCTACCACTGCACTGACGTCTATTGGAAAATTGGAATATTGAATTCGCCGCACAAACGAAAAGTGATGGTGGCGGGCTGAGTTTGCAAGCGCGGGGGGGTTACAGCGAAAAACTATATAAACTTTAATTTAACTACCTTAGCGCCAAAATATAAACAAAATAATTAGCTTGGCATAAAGCGATTGGCCATATCTTTGGAAAAAAGCAACAAAAAAAAGACTGACTCATTTGTGTCGCCCACTGTCCGAAATTCGACCACAAAAAACTCACATTCACAGACTCTAGATTCAAACAATTTGTTTGAAAATTAAATCAAAAAACTTTTTTTTAGTTTTAATTTTTTTAGTATGCACTGCAAAGTGATTGACAGTGCAAAAACAAAAATGACACACAGTGTGTATTCTGCACATATCCGCACCTATGGCTTTCCAACCATATAAAATTTATAATAATCGGTTGGATACTTTTTGGGCAAATGGTACCACAAATTTTTTTTAAGGCTATTTATATATAGATATATACAGGGTTTCCCGTAAAGGATAATCCAAACTGAATATGGTGATAGGCCAGGTCATGCTTTTCAGAATTTGGTAACCGAACCATTACGGTTTTCGAGTAACGGCTGTTTTTTTTTTTTAATTTGCCCGAACCTCTACTTTAGATCACTGTTTTGCTCACCCCGTCCATAATTGATTTTTATTTTTAAACTTAAACATTGACCAATAATAAGACTTTTTTTGTGCATTCCAATAATTTGAATTTTATACACAATTTAAATAAAATAACTAGATAAAGTCATAGTTTGATCAAAATTATTTTTTTACTTCAATTTTTGAAAGAGCATCCTGAAAAAACTCGTATGACTTAATACTTGTTCTTTCTTTTAAAAAATTGCCTTGCCTTCCGACTTTCTAAAAAGGTATACATTTTACTAATACAGTCTCTAAATCAGAAGTTACAACCATTTAAACTCAATCATTAAGAAAAATTAAAATTAATTACTTTTTTTTGTTAAGATATCACCAATCTAACTGGCGCCATTATTTGCACCTAGAACAAGAACCAGTGATAATCAATACAGGAACCATTTGCCCCATAAGACAGACTATTTCTCCAATATTTCCACAAATAGTATACCTTGAGGTGGAAATACTCTACCTTAAGGAGTAAATGGTTCCAGTATTGATTATCACTGGTTCTTGTTCTAGGTGCAAAAAAGTATGATTTTTTTTTATTTTAACCTGCCCAGACCACCTAGCTCAACCAATACTAAGGACCAGGAATCGCCACTGTAGCGAACATGGCTACAGCACCTCAAGAAAGACAACGCATACTCCGAAAAGCCTCAAATTCAACATTATCAGTTAGCAAAATCAATGGTAAAACCGTAGTTAAGCCACCAAAAATGGTTTTTATCAGATTGTCCGGGAAGCAACGCATTTTAATCATCTGAAAACTAAAAAAGATCCACCGAAATCAGGCTGGTACAGATCTCATACGTGAACTTTTAAAGTTGATTTAAACTGGGTATACTTAAAAGATGATTTTAGATAGTGTACCTAATTATATATCAGAAAACTCTTTATTTTTTCTTAGAATTAGCGTTAAAATTAATCTTGTCGGCGAAAATTTTTTTTTCCGTCAAACGACGCGACGAAGCGAATTTATGTATCGATAAATTTTTGAACTTTTATTTTATACCTATAATTTATTAACGTTTTTTTATTAATTGTCGTTATCAATCAAATTAAAAAAAAAGTATGATTTTTTTTTATTTTAACCTGCCCAGACCACCTAGCTCAACCAATACTAAGGACCAGGAATCGCCACTGTAGCGAACATGGCTACAACACCTCAAGAAAGACAACGCATAGTCCGAAAAGCCTCAAATTCAACATTATCAGTTAGCAAAATCAATGGTAAAACCGTAGTTAAGCCACCAAAAATGGTTTTTATCAGATTGTCCGGGAAGCAACGCATTTTAATCATCTGAAAACTAAAAAAGATCCACCGAAATCAGGCTGGTACAGATCTCATACGTGAACTTTTAAAGTTGATTTAAACTGGGTATACTTAAAAGATGATTTTAGATAGTGTACCTAATTATATATCAGAAAACTCTTTATTTTTTCTTAGAATTAGCGTTAAAATTAATCTTTTTTTTTTTTAAATTGACCAAATAACGAAAGGGCAATCTAAGCCTAAATTATCTGTCAAATACTTCGCTATCACCCCTGTTCCGATTTTCAATCATGAATTCATAGCTAGTTGGTATTTATCAAACATTTGTTTTTATTCGGCATTGTGTTTTTCAATCTTGAATGGATAGTTGATTAATTGTGAATTGGTATCAATTCTCCATAGTGAATGAATAAATCGATGTTGTCAGTGTCAATTGTCATCGATATTCGCCAATTTTTCCTTCAATTGATTAAATTTAGTGGACAGAGAGTAAATTTGCACGAGACGAAAAAAATGTAAAGGTTGCGTAAATTTTCGAATTAAAGTTTAAGTTTTGAATAATCATTAACAGGACAAATTAGTAAGCAACAATAAGCAGTTGACCCGATTGGTTGAGCTAATGGATGAGTTTAGATTTTGCCAAGGGAATATGTTCTAGAGCTGCGTCACAACAAAAAACCGCAAGAATTGGCTACAGAGCTAAATATTTTCGGTTCAACTGAACCTACGCGTAAATGGGAGAGACGGCAAAGAGTAGCCTGCTTGGCTTTGGCTTATCACTTCCGAAGGTTATAACGCTCAAATTATGTTCTCCCACAATAGGAAGCTTCAAACGGCGTGCAAGTGTTGACTTAATAAACGACAACTGGCTTCCTCCGTCCATAATAATTCGAACGAACAAGGAAAAGGTGGAGATTTCACTGTAAATAGGTTATACCTTTTTGCACTCGATCAGATGTGTACAAGTTCACTGTAGAATCGTTGTTTGCCGTCACTGGTTTGACAATACCTTTTGATGAATACGAAGGGTCACACATGCTTGTAGAATGACGCCCATTACAAGTCCTGCAGATAATTCCTTTTACTCGGCACATCCTCGAGTTGTGACCTTTTTTGCAGCAACGAAAGCATCTTCCTTCAGTAACAAGCATTTTTTTCTTTTCAGTAATAGTTTTTGAACAGTAACAATCCTTGGCTTCATGGTTTGTGCTATTACAAAAGAAACAATGATTATTTTTTTTTTCTCGGATGTAAACAAACCAAGTGCAGTTTTGACAGGTCTTGAATTTGTATTTGCAGTCGTCGAGCGAGATAGATGTAACCTCGCCTCGTTTGCCTTTTCCATAGACTCAACTTCTCTTTTAAGAAACTTCAACAGGCAATTTACTTGTGTGTCACCGATTGTTTTCAAAGAATTTTCGGAGGCTGAAGAGACACTTGCTGCTTCGTCTTCATGCTCTTGTTGAGGATTTTGAGGATTTACATTTGATTCCTCGTAATAGTGATGAAAATCTACTCGTTACTCGTTAGGAATACAACAAAACAAAACGCCTTTCAACATAACAAAATAATTAGATGACGGAATGCCTAATGCTGAGAGCGAGCGTGTAGAGTCAAATTAAATAATTCTAAGTCTTCTACTTGGATGACGTATTTCAGTAGTATATAGAATTTGTATTATAAAACACACATATGTTAACACCCTATATTATGCAAAAACAAAAGTCAGCTGGCGACCGCGACGGCGAACGTGACGGTGACGGGGACCACAATGGCGACTGCGACCCCAACCGCGACTGCGACGGTGACGGCGACCGAGGCGTCAACCGCGACCACGACCGCGACGGCGACCGCGATGGCGACGGCGACCGCGATGGCGACGGCGACTGCGACGGCGACCGCGACGGCGACGGCGACCGCGACCGCGATGGCGACCGCGACGGCGACCGCGACAGCGACTGCGACGGCGACCGCGACTGCGACCGCGTCCGCGACGGCGACGGCGACCGCGACGGCGACCGCGATGGCGACGGCGACTGCGACTGCGACTGCGACGGCGACCGCGATGGCGACGGCGACCGCGACGGCGACCGCGATGGCAACGGCGACTGCGACTGCGACGGCGACCGAGGCGTCAACCGCGACCACGACCGCGACGGCGACCGCGATGGCGACGGCGACCGCGATGGCGACGGCGACTGCGACGGCGACCGCGACGGCGACGGCGACCGCGACCGCGACGGCGACCGCGACGGCGACCGCGACAGCGACTGCGACGGCGACCGCGACTGCGACCGCGTCCGCGACGGCGACGGCGACCGCGACGGCGACCGCGATGGCGACGGCGACTGCGACTGCGACTGCGACGGCGACCGCGATGGCGACGGCGACCGCGACGGCGACCGCGATGGCAACGGCGACTGCGACTGCGACGGCGACCGCGACGGCGACCGCGACGGCGACCGCGACAGCGACGGCGACTGCGACGGCGACCGCGACTGCGACCGCGTCCGCGACGGCGACGGCGACCGCGACGGCGACTGCGATGGCGACGGCGACCGCGACGGCGACCGCGACGGCGACCGCGACGGCGACGGCGACCGCGACCGCGACAGCGACGGCGACTGCGACGGCGACCGCGACGGCGACCGCGATGGCGACGGCGACCGCGATGGCGACCGCGACGGCGACCGCGACGGCGACTGCGACCGCGACGGCGAACGCGACGGCGACCGCGATGGCGACTGCGACAGCGACGGCGACTGCGACGGCGACCGCGACGGCGACCGCGATGGCGACGGCGACCGCGATGGCGACGGCGACTGCGACCGCGACGGCGACCGCGACGGCGACTGCGACCGCGACGGCGACTGCGACGGCGACCGCGACTGCGACCGCGTCCGCGACGGCGACCGCGACGGCAACCGCGATGGCGACGGCGACCGCGACGGCGACAGCTACGGCGACCGCGACGGCGACGGCGACCGCGACCGCGACAGCGACGGCGACTGCGACGGCGACCGCGACGGCGACCGCGATGGCGACCGCGATGGCGACGGCTACTGCGACGGCGACGGCGACCGCGACGGCGACCGCGACCGCGTCCGCGACGGCGACCGCGGTGGCGACTGCGACTGCGACGGCGACAGCGACGGCGACCGCGACGGCGACCGCGATGGCGACTGCGACTGCGATAGTGACGGCGACCGCGATGGCGACGGCGACCGCGAAGGTGACCGCGACGGCGACTGCGACGGCGACTGCGACGGCGACTGCGACGGCGACCGCGTCCGTGACGGCGACCGCGTCCACGACGGCGACCGCGACAGTGACGGCGACCGCGACCGCGACTGCGACGGCGACCGCGACGGCGACTGCGACCGCGACGGCGACTGCGACGGCGACTGCGACTGCGACGGCGACAGCGACCGCGACCGCGATGGCGACGGCGACCGCGACGGCGACCGTGACGACGACCGCGACAGCGACGGCGACTGCGACGGCGACTGCGACGGCGACCGCGACCGCGACTGCGACCGCGTCTGCGACGGCGACAGCGACGGCGACCGCGACGGCGACCGCGATGGCGACGGCGACTGCGACTGCGACGGTGACCGCGACGGCGACCGCAACGGCGCGACAGCGACCGCGACTGCGACGGCGACCGCGACGGCGTCCGCGACGGCGTCCGCGACCGCGAACGCGGCGGCGACTGCGACGGTGACCGCGACAGCGACGGCGACCGCGACGGCGACTGCGACGGCGACCGCGACGGCGAACGCGATGGCGACATCGACGGCGACCGCGACCACGACGGCGACCGCGACGGCGACCGCGATGGCGACGGCGACTGCGACTGCGACGGCGACCGCGACGGCGACCGCGATGGCGACGGTGACCACGACCGCGTCCGCGACCGCGACGGCGACCGCGATGGCGACTGCGACGGCGACTGCAACTGCGACTGCGACCGCGACGGCGACCGCGATGGCGACGGTGACCACGACCGCGTCCGCGACCGCGACGGCGACCGCGACGGCGACGGCGACCGCGATGGCGACCGCGACGGCGACTGCGACTGCGACTGCGAACGCGATGGCGACTGCGGCGGCGACCGCGACAGCGACCGTGACAGCGACCACGACGGCGACTGCCACGACGACCGCGACGGCGACCGCGACGGCGACCGCGACGGCGACCGCGACGGCAACCGCGATGGCGACCGCGACGGCGACTGCGACGGCGACCGCGGTGGCGAACGCGATGGCGACGGCGACTGCGACGGCGACGGCGACTGTGACGGTGACCGCGACGGCGACCGCGACGGCGACTGCGACCGCGACGGCGACTGCGACGGCGACCGCGACCGCGACTGCGACGGCATCCGCGACCGCGACCGCGACGGCGAATGCGACGGTGACCGCGACAGCGACCGCGACTGCGACGGCGACGGTGACCGCGACGGCGACCGCGATGGCGACGGCGACCGCGACCGCGACCGCGACGGCGACCGCGACGGCGACCGCGACCGCGACCGCGACTGCGACGGCGACCGCGACCGCGACTGCGACGGCGACCGCGACCGCGACTGCGACGGCGACTGCGTCCGCGACGGCGACGGCGACTGCGACGGCGACGGCGACTGCGACTGCGACGGCGACCGCGACGGCGACGGCGACGGCGACCGCGGCGGCGAACGCGACGGCGACCGCGATGGCGACTGCGACTCTTATCTCACTGTTCGGTGAGATAAGCCATCAGATCACCAGTGGACCTATTGCTACGAAAGCCGTACTGCCGGTCATTAAGAAGCTTGCGTTCTTCGAGATATTTCTTGAGCTGAAAATTGATTAGTGTTTCCATGACCTTGGAAAGAAGGGACGTAAGTGCAATTGGACGATAGTTTGAGGGTGAAGAAGATACGCCTTTTTTAGGGACATGCTGGACAAATGTTATTTTCCATCCACTCGGAAAGAGACCAGTGGAGTACGAAAGATGGAAAAGCCAGCGTTGAAGAATCCGGGCCAGCGGATTTGTGTATATCAAGATCTTTTAGAACTCGGGCAACTGCACGAGCGCGAAAGAAGATTCATCTTGTAAAATCGTTTCCGCGCTCTCATAACACTTTCTGGTAACGTCAGATTAACAGCAAACTGTGCTGCAAGCAGATTGGCTTTCTCTAACGGGCTGACAAAAGGGGTGTCATTGAAGACGAGCGTTAGAACCGACGATGAAGTAGCAACAAATTACATTTTCGTACATATACAAATATTTTGGACTTACTTTCTCTTAGGGGCTTAAGTCGAGTTATGAAAAAATTGAGTTTTTGACATAATGGTGTTCAGGATATCAAAATCTATGCTCGCTCAATTTCTTACGTATATCTTTTTTTTTTGCACGGAAGTAATATGCAAACAACCTAATAACTTAAGTGAGTTTTTCAAGATAATCATTTGCCAAAACAACTTAACTCAAAAAAATATATAATTTTGTGTAACGTTGGTTTCATAACTTAAATTAGGTTTTTTAATAAGCTATAGGTAGTTTGTTTCAACGGCGTATACAGAGGGGGGGTCACGGGATCATGTCCCCCCCCCCCCCGAGAACTCAAGATTATTTTGTTGATCTGAAATAATTATTTAGTAACCACATAAAAAAAAAGAAAGTTGGTTACTTAGAAAGCTAGTAGGATTTTCGATTGTTAATTTAGAATTCAATAGAGAATTTGAATGTTGGTGACTTCAATTCAATAAGAAATTTAATTTTCATGGCAATGGAATACCTACTTTATTTTGTAGTCAATCAATGATACTTTGATTTTCTTCCCCGTACCTCAAATTTAACAAACTTCTCATATGATAATACATTCAAATCTTAAAATATATGCAAAGGCTAGTTTCCGTTTTGAGATGACAGCCAAAACCTATTAAACCAAACAGAAATCAAAGTGCGGAGTTGTTACCAAATTTTCACTCAGTAAAGTAAAAACTAATATATTTTTTTTCTGAAAATTAAATCTCTAAACACATTAAAGAACACATACAGAAATTGGTTTGTTTGATTTCTGTGTGACAGATTATTTTTAAAAGCAAAAAAAGTGATAACTTTCGATTTATAGTTATTCTAACCAAAAAAAATTAATGTTCACGATAAAAGACATAAATATATAAAACTATGATGAAAACCTATTATGAAAGGATTTTGTTTGCACTTATTCAACATTTACGATCGCACAATATTGTTATTGATTTGGATGTGGATTACTTTTACAAAGTAACCTATGAATCCCATAATGCCAATAGCTATTGTAAAGGAAATTTTTAGGAACTCCTTGCGGTGAATCGTTTGACCAGTCGGATGGAATTATTGACGAAAAGCGACTAGACTCGTAGAATATAACAACTTTGTCCATTATTTTTATCAGAAAGGCTTACTGGTAAGAAAGATAAAAAGATAAGGTATATTTGATGTACATATTTATTTTGTAAGGTGCCTTTCACTTTTCCATCGGTGGCAGTCTTAGAGACATACATTTTTTTCAAATCAGAGGCATATCAAAATCACTCGTGAACTTTGTTCGCATTTTTCTTGAAAAGTAACGAAAACGAATCTTTTCAATTATAATACGGATATGTAATGTATTTGAGTTTTTCCACTATTGTAAAAAGAGCAATTTACACAAGTGGTCATTTTTGAAAATCAGAGCTATTGTTTTCATTTTCAGTAGTGAATATTTATATCTATTTACTAAAATTAAGAAACAGAAAACAGTGCACAATACCTATGATATTTTACTAATTTTTCCTGCAACTTCAATTCGCTGTTGTGTTGTTCCTGTAACAGTCAGGAATAAAAATGAAGAGCGCGCTAATAAAGGTTCGTTCGACTCAGTTGTTTATTTTAATTTTCTTTGGAACGAAAAATGAGGTAACTTTTGCAAATACCAAAAAAGTGTTTTCGTCTTAAATTTGTTAATTTTTTTGTATAGGTAGCTCATTTCATTTTGAATTGGCTTTGGCAGTTCGAAATATATATTTTCAACGAAATTGCCTAAGTTGGCGTAGTGAAAATTTAGTATTACATTCGTAGTCTGCTATTTCACGCCGACTTTTGATTCTTAACTGTCTTGAAATTAAATGAGTTAAGGTACGATATATTTTTCCAGGATATGAACGATTTTAAATTATTTTAACTTTTTTTTAACAAAGATAATGTATTATAGGGTTTCCGATTAAGGTCGGGTCGATTTTCAAATTGAATAAAACAAGATATCAATAAGGTTTTATCTTTATTTGAGAGACCTATTATAGTAATATAACATCGTTCAAATGGCCGCCCCCGGCTTCGCTGGGTGGCGCGGATTCGAAAGGTCCAGTTTTTGATGATTTTGGCGCAAAAATCAGGCAGAATTTGACCGATGACATCGATTATGTTGTCTTTGAGGGTCGAGGTGGTTTGCAGCTTATTCGCATAGACCTGCGACTTAAGAAAGTCCCACAAGAAAAAGTCCAAAGGGGTCAAAAATCACACGATCTTGGTGGCCAATTCACGTCGCCTCGGCGCGAGATAACCATGCCATGAAACCGCTCGTGCAGAATATCGATTGTGTCTTAAGCTGTGTGGCACGTAGCGCCACCCTGTTGAAACCATATATCTGCAGTGTACATATCATCCAATTTAGGCCACAAGAAGTTGGTGATCATCGACCTATAGCGATCGCCGTTGACGGTGATGGCCTGGCCAGCATCATTTTCGAAGAAGTACGGACCGATGACGCCTCCAGGCATACAGCCCAAAATCCACACGAAACAGTAACTTTATTTGGATGCATTGGCACCTCGTGAATCTCGCGTGGATTAGTGTCGTCCCAAATCCGGCAAATTTGCTTATTCACGTACCCATTCATCCAAAGCTGGGCCTCATCGCTAAAGATGATTTTTCGACCAAAATTGGGATAAACTTCTAACTGCTCTAAAACATTATTTGCACGTGTTGCTCGACGCTGTAACTCACCATGATGATTTGTCTGTAGTAACTGATTAAAAGACGACATTTTGACCGAAAGTAAAAGAAACAATATGGCCGCCACGAGCTGTCAAAATCAACCCGTCCCTATTGGAAAACCCTTTAGTATAGTTAATTAAGATTTTTTCCCTTTTCTTTTATATAGCTACGCACAATAAAATATGAAAAAAAAAATATAAGGCACTTAACTTTTAACAAATATAAGTTCGTGTTATTTTTTTTTGGCATGACCCCCCCCACCCCCAAGAACTAAAGCTGTATACGCCCCTGGTTTGTTTTACCATAATAATTTCTTAATATCTTACAATATTTTTTTCTTAAATTTGTAATCCCTAATAAAAAAACAGTCGACGACCGGCCGCACCGGTTAAACAACTGCCAAATGATCAGCCAAATCGGATCGCAATATCCGACGGTAGTTTTACCACAAAATAATTAAATCGAAAAAACTGAACTACATTTTGTACAGTATGTAGTTTTAAATTTAAAGAATCGTAATAGTCTGAGAGCAAGTGAACATGAACATTTGCTCAAAGTGTTTTATACCGCTTCAAATTGTGTGGCAATGTCGTTTGTACCAGTACACACTACATGCCATCGCATCGGTCTGGCAGCGATATCACCGCCCTAACACCACTAAAATGAACTTTCAAAATGCAACAACTAAAATAATCCCCCAAAAGAGTTTTATACGGCTTCAAATGTACATCAATAAAGCCATGTATACCTATAATAACTAGAACTAGTACCGCCCAGTGGTCGAAATTCTACCATTCTCTATATACTTCAATAAAAAAGGTTATATAACACACTGAACAACGTACATGAATAATTGTTGTTGTACAACAATCGTACAGTCCACCATGACCGCCCTCATTGCATGCCCAACGCTAGTGTTCGTTAAGCATCGATACTCTATCGATAGTATCGATAGTAAAAAACTATCGCGTACATCGATAGCTTCTAAAAACTATCGAAAAAAACTATCGATAGTTTCAATACTTACAAATTTTGTATGATTTTCTTTAAAAGCTAAAATTATTTTTTTTTGTCAGGTCTTTTTCTGCATTTATCTTCCTCCAGGTATACATATATAAACTCGCGAACAGATGGGTCAAATGTTTTCATTTTTTTTTTTTATTGTTTAGTATCTTTGGCAAGCTTGCCACATTAACTTGCCACCAAAAACATAAAGTGGTATTCGTCAAGCCTTAACAACATGGCCTACTTTTGTACAAAAGTACAAAAGTGAGAAATAAATATCTATTCTGAAGACACCTGCTTGCAAAAAACAATGGAAAATTGTGCATGGTGGTTTAATTTATTTGTCAGAACAATTTTCGTATGTTTTTTTTTTGAAAGCATGTTTCTTTAGCGAGCATTTTAATTCCTCCCTTTTGTACTTTTTTACATAAGTAGGTCTAGAAGTTAAGGCTTCAGGCTAACCGAAACGATCTTTTTTTTGGATTACAATACATCTTGTTTTTTTCTATCCTAAAAAGCAAGTTATCAATTGATATGGTATATTTTTAGTTGCTTAAAAAAAGTTTTAAATTCAAATTTTCAAGTGTTTTTTATTATTGAAAAAATGCATACCTAATAAAAAAGCCTTTTTAATGCTTTTTAAGAAATTTGGTAAAACTATCGATAGTAACGATAGTGTTTTCCCAAAACTATGGATACTATCGGAAATGGGAACTATCGATGTTAAACCAACACTACCCAAAGCGCACTGATCGTTTCTACTCTGACATAGTGACAAAAATTTCATTAGGATTTTTCTTTTATCTTATATCCACGGTTGCCACGTTGGTAATTTGTGACCAAATTTGGTCATATATTTTACACTTGGTCATTATGTTCTCCATCTGGTCACTTTTTTTTGAAGAAGAAATATAAAAAACTCGACTTTTAATTTTCATTTTCACAAAATGAAGCACATTTTTTTTCATCGCCTAATGTAAACGATGCCGATGCATGTGTAAAATTGAACGCACTGCATTCCGTATCCACGACCACTTCATTTGACAGTTTATTGACAGATGGAATGTTTGAAATATTTTTGTGTTTAAACGTTTAAGCGTCTCCGTCTATTTCGCTTGTTGGTTTTGTTGGTTATTGTTGAAAACAAAACTTAAAAAATGGATAGGTAAGTAATAATATTTGTTAATAAATCTTTCTTGTAAAATTAGAACAACATTACTCAAGGTTTGTTATTGTCGTTACCACACAGCTGAGCTGCTGCTGAAAGAAAGTTTTATGATTTAAGTTTAATTAAAACTAAGTTAAGAAACAGACTTAACTTTGACACTATAGGTACATAATATTATGTTGTCCAAAGAGCTTCAAGATCAAAAACGTGTAAGCCATAGCGTTTGGTCGGCAGAAACCTTTTTTTAAATAAGTAGATATTATGTCTGTACATTTTAGTAGATTTAATTTAACTAAAGGTGCGCAATTTTGTATTGATTGATAACCTTTATGTTTAGTTATTTATGTTTCTTGTTATGTTGCCCTTAAAGTAATATTGTGAATTATATTGTACCTTTTTGTTTACTTATTTTTGTTAATTATTTTTGTAATTTTGTACTTGTTTTGGTCCTTTTTATTTTCAATTTTGGTCACAAGTTTTATTTCCAAGTGGCAACCGTGCGTATATCTTCAGTAAAGAATGTTTTGTCACTGATAGCTATATCAATTTGTATCAGAGATGAGCCTGAAATGATTGTTAAAAATGGACAAATCAAAGAACATGAAATCCTTTTAATTTAAACCATTTAAACAAAAAATGTTCTAAAACATTATCAAATAATTATGTGATCAGTTGTTATACGTTTTTATACCGCAGAAATAATTTAATTTGGAAATTAATTTTACTATTTTCATTTGGTTTCTGAATTTGAAAATTTGGTCTCTTTGCCCGAGAAGGTAATCGACTAGTACAAAGTTTTGGAGTTATAAGCTAATGAAGCTAGTCTTGAAGATATCTTTTAAACTTAAAAATATAGAAATGTTCTGGTTCAAGAAACATGGCACTAGTCAGTTTTCTTAAGGGATAATCTAGACGAGGAAAACTTGTCGAATATACGTCAAGCCCTTGCAAGTATTCAGTAAGTAAAATTTAGACGAGGAAAACGTTTCATACTTTCGGTTCTCGCTAGTAAGAACTTGTTGGACGATTTCGGCATCCTACCAGCACTATCGTTATTGATACATATGCAAAATTTCAACTAAACAAATTGAATCGATGAATCGAAAAATACAAATCTTTACTTTTATTATAATTTATTAGTTTTGGTTTATAAAAAAAGTTAAAAATTTCACGCTCTTGAAAATCCTACCAAGATAATCATATAGGTATTTAATTACGAAAATCTCTATTTTTAACCAACAATTATAACCAAAAATTATAATTTACTGCCTTAAACTATATTTACTTAATACCAGATGGTTCATCTCAAGTGGTTCATATCCGGTTGTTTTTGTGGTGGGATGTAGTTTAGATTGAGCGCATTTTTGCACACGATACTAAATCCAATAATATGATAATAAGAGTATTTTGCCCAGTATCATACTAGTTTGCTTTAATATCGTATTAAATTCATACAAATTATTATTATTATTTTAATTATTAATTATTAATAATTATTTTAATTATTCGGGTTTTTATTTTTGATCCGAGTTATTTTACTATCGGATCATAACCGATACTAAAATACCCTTTTTTAATGTTTCTAGCAAATATATGAACAATTCTAGTTTTTGCTGGTCCGGGGCCTAGAGTGGTTTTTCTGACGGGGCAAAAGGGTTCATAATCGACAAGGCCCTAGTTTTGGCCATTACTCAGCTAGGACCTCCCCAGAATCTATTTAAAACTCTCTAGTGCCATGTCGAAAACTAGAATGTTTTTCTGCGCGGGTTCTTTCGGCTATAAATGTTTTAGATGCACTAAATTGTACTTAGAAGAATGGGTTCCTGATAATGTTCTCATAGAAAAGTATAGAGAACAAATAATTACTTATTTAGCTTTTTTTATATTTCTAATGATTACTTAATTATGTTACCTAAACATGTACTTTAATATATGGACCTAATAATAAAAAAAATCAATTAAATGTTCTAACAAAATTTTTAAGGGACCTCTTTTTTTCTCTCGGACACCTTTTCTGACACTTTCTCAAAATGTTCAGAGGTAACACTGCTACCACTGCACTGACGTCTATTGGAAGATTGGAATATTGAATTCGCCGCACAAACGAAAAGTGATGGTGGCGGGCTGAGTTTGCAAGCGCGGGGGGGTTACAGCGAAAAACTATATAAACTTTAATTTAACTACCTTAGCGCCAAAATATAAACAAAATAATTAGCTTGGCATAAAGCGATTGGCCATATCTTTGGAAAAAAGCAACAAAAAAAAGACTGACTCATTTGTGTCGCCCACTGTCCGAAATTCGACCACAAAAAACTCACATTCACAGACTCTAGATTCAAACAATTTGTTTGAAAATTAAATCAAAAAACTTTTTTTTAGTTTTAATTTTTTTAGTATGCACTGCAAAGTGATTGACAGTGCAAAAACAAAAATGACACACAGTGTGTATTCTGCACATATCCGCACCTATGGCTTTCCAACCATATAAAATTTATAATAATCGGTTGGATACTTTTTGGGCAAATGGTACCACAAATTTTTTTTAAGGCTATTTATATATAGATATATACAGGGTTTCCCGTAAAGGATAATCCAAACTGAATATGGTGATAGGCCAGGTCATGCTTTTCAGAATTTGGTAACCGAACCATTACGGTTTTCGAGTAACGGCTGTTTTTTTTTTTTAATTTGCCCGAACCTCTACTTTAGATCACTGTTTTGCTCACCCCGTCCATAATTGATTTTTATTTTTAAACTTAAACATTGACCAATAATAAGACTTTTTTTGTGCATTCCAATAATTTGAATTTTATACACAATTTAAATAAAATAACTAGATAAAGTCATAGTTTGATCAAAATTATTTTTTTACTTCAATTTTTGAAAGAGCATCCTGAAAAAACTCGTATGACTTAATACTTGTTCTTTCTTTTAAAAAATTGCCTTGCCTTCCGACTTTCTAAAAAGGTATACATTTTACTAATACAGTCTCTAAATCAGAAGTTACAACCATTTAAACTCAATCATTAAGAAAAATTAAAATTAATTACTTTTTTTTGTTAAGATATCAGAGTTAAGATATCACCAATCTAACTGGCGCCATTATTTGCACCTAGAACAAGAACCAGTGATAATCAATACAGGAACCATTTGCCCCATAACACAGACTATTTCTCCAATATTTCCACAAATAGTATACCTTGAGGTGGAAATACTCTACCTTAAGGAGTAAATGGTTCCAGTATTGATTATCACTGGTTCTTGTTCTAGGTGCAAATAAGGGCGCCACCTAGATTGGTGATATCTTAGCTCTGACGTGGTTCCTCTATGTGTATAAACTCAATGGCAGAACCATATTTGCCTCGTGTATTGTGTTGCAGTGCGGCGCATAAAATATATGGAATGACAGCGCCACACGACTCTACAACACAACACACGACACAGATGTGGATCCGGCCTAACGCTCAACTGGACATTTTAGTAATGATCGTTTTTGGTTCGATGATTTGGCTAATTCTCGATGTCGTTTTTTGCGATACTTTTATCTGCACTTGCAAAACACACCTCTAATAGGTAAATAACTTTTCCTTCCAATTTCAATATTCAAACATTCTAGACACAAATGTACATTATTATCTCCTACTTAATCTTCCCTCTGCTTCCTAAATGCTCGAACTGTGTTAAATTACAATATGGGCATAACTCAGTTTCAGACTTGAAACCGTCCAATACGACTTGTATTGAACGGTCCGAAAGGTAATTTCTAATCCAACGAAGAAGAGGTTCATCGAAACCAAATGCGCGCATTTTCGATAAGAGAGCTTGGTGCCAAACTCTATCAAACGCTTTTGAAATATCAAGTGCAATAATCTTACTTTCTCCAAAACGATGTAAAGATTTGTTCCACTGTTCGGTGAGATATACCATCAGATCACCAGTGGACCTATTGCTACGAAAGCCGTACTGCCAGTCATTAAGAAGCTTTCGTTCCTCGAGATATTTCTTGAGCTGGAAATTAATCTGCGTTTCCATGACCTTGGAAAGAAGGGACGTAAGTGCAATTGGCCGATAGTTAGAGGGTGAAGAAGATACGCCTTTTTTAGGGACAGGCTGGACAAATGCTGTTTTCCATCCACTCGGATAGAGACCAGTAGAGTAGGACAGATGGAAAAGCTTACGTAGTGGTTTTGCCAGCGTTGAAGAACACCTCTTCAGAACAATGGGAGGGATACCATCCGGGCCAGCGGATTTGTGTACATCGAGATCCTTTGGAACTCTAGCAACTGCACGAGTGCGAAAGAAGATTTGTCCCATAAAATCATTTACGCTCTCAAGTACAGGAGGAGTCATAACACTTTCTGGCAGCATCGAATTAACAGCAAACTGTGCTGCAAGCAAATTGGCTTTATCTTGCGAGCTGACAAAAGGAGTATCATTGAAGACGAGCGTTGGAACCGAGGACGAGGTGGTATTTCGTATGTTTTTTACAAATGACCAACAATTTTTACTACCTTTGGGACATTGTAGTATTTTTTGTCGTAATTTTTGATCATGTAAAAATTTGGTTCTTCGAATATGAACGTTACAGGTCTTTCTAGCTTGTTGAAACTTTTTCCGGTTTTCCTCTGTAGGCTTGGCTTTATAACATCGGAAGCTTACTTCTCTAACCCTAATAACCTCCTTACAGCTCGAATCAAACCATGAGTTTTCTTTGGGTTTGATAGATTTCACCCTATTCGGGATAAAATTTCTCATTCCACAAAGAATCAAGTTTGTAATCATATCTGCACTGGCGTCAACATCACTATCGAGGAAGCATAGTGACCAGTTAAAGCTCTTGAAGAAATTATTGAGACCGTCCCAGTTGGCTTTCTCGTATTGCCAAACGGTTCTCTTTGGGATTTTTTCTTTAACTGTGATTTGGTGGCACGAGAAATTTGCAGATATGACACAATGGTCTGATGAGCCTAGAGGAGATAATACACTAATAGTGTATTTATTCGGGTCAGAGGTAAGGAACAAGTCTAGAGTGTTGGCGATTTGACCTGCAACGTCAGGAATCCGAGTAGGCTCGTCAACAAGCTGAGTCAGGTGGTTTAACTCAGCAAAAAACTCGACATACCTTCCTTCGGGTGTTGTCTGACCAGAATAGCGTAGCCACGAAGAATTGTGTACATTGAAATCGCCCGTAACAACGATTTCACTGTGCGGATAATGGGAAACAATTCTCAGGATTGAATCGGACAGCGCATCGAATTCGTTAGAAGTCGAATTACTATCCAAACTTGGGCTACGATAAATCAACTGTGCAAACAGTTGAAGTGAGTCGGCTTGGGCACCCATAACGGGGGTATTGCATCTTTTTTGTGTACGAAACTCTGTTACGTAGATAGTATACCACGACAGTAACGCGAAAATTCGGCTGGAGGTTTAGAGGTGGTATGTGAAAAAGTCGTCAGCTTTTGAATTGAATATGGAAAGGGATATATTTTGTACTTTAGCTATTTATAATAGTAAAATTTCTATAATTTTTTTGTAAATAGCTTACAAATTCTAAGAATCTAACATATAAAACTTTTTCTCCTATTATTATTTAAGCCAATTATTTCAAAACAGACTATTGGCTAAACAAAAATACCAAAAATCGGGGGAGTGCACCTACAAAAAAAAAACATGGTTTCAAAGAATATAAAAAGGCATATTAAGTGTCATATGCAAAATTTCGATTTTGTAGCAATTTTGAGTGTAAGAATTTTTCGAATTAAAACATTTTTGAAAAGTTGTTTCTTGCAACATTTTGATTTTTAGCTATTTTAAGGGTGGTTTTAAAAACCTCACAATTACACAACATTTAGGTGGTATAGGTATATATTTCTGATAGAATTTTGAAACCGATATCATTGTTTGTTTTTCAAAATATTTGAGTTGAAAAAAAATTGTTAAGAATTTTTAATAGTTTTTGTTCCAGTTTTTTTGCTCTAAAAAAAACTACGTCATTATTTGTAAAAAAAAAATAGACTGGGTTCGGAATCATTTTTTGTTCTTGAAATATTTGAGACGAAAATTATTTTTCAACTGTTTTTCTTAGTTTAAAAAAAGTGTCTGTTATTTTATTTTTATTTTCCTGCAGACACACAACATAAAACTCTCATAGAACAAGTCTCCCTTGAAACATTTTAGCTTGCAACATCTGCGCTGCACAATTTCATACAATTTTTAATAATATCTATACAAATTACAAATACAAGCACAAATACAATACAAACTAGAATACAAGAGCGTTTTACTACACAATGTCCTAAGCAAAGCCCAGCTAAATAAATGAAAGCGTAAGCGTAAGTATGATGCGATAAGGCACGATACATTAGGTATGCAAGCAGCTCCAGGTACATTTTGGGTACGTTTTTTTTGTCATTCTCTTTTTTGCTTTCGTATATGTTTCTGGGAAAATGTGGTAGGAAGGATGAATGCATTGTTTTTTTATAAGTGATCTTTGATTGATATGAGTAAACATTGAGATTGAGTTCTTTTAGCACAGTGAATAATTACACAAAAAAAAGTGCTAAATTCGCAAAGCGCGATGTAGTTCTGCATTTTTGATATGTTGTTGGGGCATGTTAGAGTAGTATATAGCCAAGTTTGCAGCAACAGTGAAAAAAACGCTAAAATCACCCCTTTTTTCCGACAATTTCCTTTATAACTTTGGAAATATGCAACTTATGAAAAAACCGTCCACTATAAACTTGTTTTTTATAAAATTTTCTACAAAACAACATCAATTTTAAATGCATGTTATATTTGTGTTGCTATCTAACCATGAATTAAAAAAAATCTGAAAAAACTAAGTAAATTTGAAGCACTCAAAAAATATGTCAAAAATTGTCCAATTCTCCTAAAAATTTGGAATCAAATAGTCTAGACTCTAGAGTATCACAAGACGAAATTCGATCCAAATCGGTGAAATAGTTTTGGCAAGAAATATGATGCTAACTAAGTGCAACACAATTATGATGCAAACATTGCGGTGGTCAAAGTAGGACACTTAAGTTGGCACTGATTTTTGTACACGTACTTAGAACCATAAAATCATGAAATATAGTTATAATAGATGTTTACATCTTTTTTTAAGCCAAGTGAACAGTTTTTGGAACTTTTAAATTCAGTACCAAAGTTGCTTAAAAAAAGATATAAATATTATAACTATATTTTATGATAATAATTCTTCGTGACTCAGCAGCATATATGGTCAACTCATTGAAAGGCAATAAACTAAAACTTAGAATTTATATTTAACTTGTTTTGTAGGTTAGAATTATTTAAAATATTTTGAATTATTATTCAAAATATAATAAATATAGTTTGAAATATTTATTATTATTCGAACTTTTGATTTAAAAAAAAACGTCTTTTTCAAGACATTTCTTAATATTAAAAAGAATAATTGTAGTGTTATATGTTGTTGGTTAAGTGGTCCCTAAGTTTTTGGTATTTTAAGCGTACCATGCTATCAGTAATTTAAGCGTACTACGCTATATTGGATAGAGCGATTACTCGCCGCCAAATTAAGAAGTGATAGTTTCCGTGTTCAAAACACAAGTGTCTTTATTGAATCTTAACATTCCTTATATACTAATTTGTCTAACTGTTATAATACTTTTCTATCTTACTTCTACACATTCAATCTCACATTAAAACGTTATACTATTTTCTTATTGGCTACAATATTTAAATAAGGATCTTATTACTATTGAGTGACAATCAATGCAATCGAGTAGAATGCTGATGTTATGCTATGACTAACATACTCGATTTCACTTTACATGTTTTGTCACTCATTTGTTAAATGGGCAGTGGCGGCGCATATGTGGATACACTACACCCTCGCCCTTAAGAAAAATTTTGGTGGTAAAATTATATTTCGGAAATTATTACTCTATGCATAATTTGGAAAATTTACTTTTACACGCTAAAATTTGTATGTTCAATTAAATTGTAATTACTTTTTTTTTTTTTTTTTTTTTTTTTTTTTTTTTTTTTTTTATAAATTATAATTTGGTCTATATGGTTTCAGAAGGTTATTATGTATTTCTTTATTTATACCATTTTTATCAATTACTGAATTGACTCCTTTTCTTTCTATTATTTTAAATGGACCAATATAAGGTGATTGATTTTTCTTTCTATTTCCTACTTTTAGTAATACTAAGTCACCTATTCCTAGATCTAACCTATTATTGTATTTCTTATTTTCCGTTGCTGTTCTTTTTTCTTTTATTTTTATTTCCATTTCTCTGGTTTTGCTAAGTGCATATTGTAACCTGACTTTTAGCTCATGAGCATAGTTGTCATAGTTATAAATTTTTGTTTTATTATTTAACGTGTCTGCTTGTAAGCATGGTAGTTTCCCATAAACGAGTTCATATGGTGAATACCCAGTGTCTATATGTGGTGCTGTATTGTATGCAAATGTAAAATATGGAACCCATTTGTCCCATTCATTGCCATTGACATTTGATAAAAGAAATTCATTGAGTGTCCGATGATTTCTTTCAAGGGCACCTATAGTTTGGTGGTGATATGGAGAAGAAAATGTTTGCTTTATCTTTAATAGCGAACATATGTTGCTCATAAGTTCGTTATTGAATTCTGTACCTTTATCTGATTTTAGAATCTTAAAGTGTCCATATCTAAGAATAAATTCTTCCACTAAAGTCTTTGCTGTTGTTGTTGCGTCTTTTTATGTCATAGGGTATGCGATGACAAATTTAGTCAGTTAACATTGCATGGTTAAAATATATCTTTTTTCATTTGATATTCGTAATGGTCCGACTGTGTCAATTGACACCACTTCAAAACTGTTGCTTGGAGTGTCTGTAATCGTTTGTGGTTCTATTGTGTTTTTTGTTTGTTTATTTCTTACACATGAATCACAGTTTGTTATGAATTGTTTTACCATTTGATTCATCTTTCGCCATATGTATCTTTGTTTTAATTTTATTAGGGTTTTCCGAATACCTAAATGTCCTCCGTGTGCAGAGTTATGAAATTCGTCGATTAGTTTGTATTTAGTTAAATCATCAAGTATTTGTTTCGGGGCATTATATATTATTATTTTTAGCTTAGGATTCTGGCCATTTATTTTTATGTTTGCATATGTTTCTTTGAATTTATCTTTTTCAAAATGCTTAAATATTTCATCATTGTTCATAAGGGCTAGCTCGTTCATTTTTTCTTTATTCATTCTGGATGCTAATTTCTTCAGTGTCGACTCTAGTGTCGCTGAATTATCGTTAGATCCCGTATACCTATACTTATTTTCTTTGTTTATATCTGATGCAGGCTTCATCAGGTTCGAATCTGGATTCGACGATTTATCGCTGCATCGCACGTGTACAAAATTTTCATCAATATTTATTTTTGAATTCCTAGCATTTTTATCAATATTAAATTTTAATTTCTTTATATTTTTGACGTCATTAATGGATATGCATTCCCAGATTTGAAGGTGTACAGGCTTCTCTTGAGAATTGCATTTCTCCTTGTTGTTGTCCGTATTCATTTTTGTGGACATCCCCCTTGTGATAACTAATGTTCTTTTGACGGTTTCATCGATTTCTGTCGGTATCATTTGTTTTAATAAGTCCGAGTCGATTTTTATTCTAGATAGAGCGTCTGCGTTTGTATTCATTTTTCCTTTTTTGTATATTATGTCAAACTCATAATCGCTTAAGTCTAATCATATTCTAGTCATTTTTGACGATGGATTTTTGTGTGAGAATAGAGATACTAAAGGTCTATGGTCGGTGACAACAGTGAATTTTCGTCCGTATAGGTATGATCGGAAAAATTGTATACCCCAGTGGATTGCGAGTGATTCTTTTTCTATTACGGGTTTGTTAAGGTCATGTTTTTGCAGTGATTTACTTGCGTATGATATGGGAAGATCTGCGCCAATTTCGCCTTCGGAAAGGATTGCTCCTAGTGCATAATTTGATGCGTCAGTTGTTAGAATAAATGGTTTTTCGAAATTTGGATGCTGTAGTATAGGAGGTTCCATGAGTTTATTTTTTAAAGTGTCAAAAGCTATTTGACAATTTGTATCCCACTTGAATTTCGTGTTTTTCTTTAAAAGGTTATTAAGGCTTTGTGCAATATCAGCAAAATTTGGTATGAACCTCCTGTAATAATTGCAAAAGGCTATAAATCGTCTAACTTCATCTGCATTTTTTGGAATTGGATACTCTTTAATCGTTTTGTGTTTTGCAGGGTCGGTTTTTACGCCATTGCTTGTAATTAAGTGGCCTAGATATATTACTTCAGGGCAAAGAAAATTGCATTTTTCTGGATTTAGCTTAAGGTTGTATTGTTTGAGTCGTTCGAGGATACGTACTAGATTTTCGTTGTGGTGTCTTATACTGCAACCGTAGATTATTATGTCATCAACATATAAGAATGCTTCGGATTCTAATCCAGCTAGAGCGATAGTAAGCATTCTTTGAAAACTGTTGGATGAAATTTTAAGTCCAAATGGCAGTCTCTTAAATTGGTAATGTCCATTGCTGGTGGAAAATGCCGTAAGTGGTCTTGAGTCTTTGTGTAGTCCTATTTGGTGAAAAGAACTAGTCATATCTAATGTTGAAAACCATTTTGCTCTTCCTAGTTTGTCAAGTACGTCTTCTAAACGAGTTAAAGGGAATTTGTCGTTCACTATTTTATAATAAGCAGATGAAGAAATTTAAATATTAAAATATTGAAATTACTTCTGTTTTAAGTGGAGTAAATGAATAAAATTCAATTAAAAAGTACAAGTGACCTCAACTCCAGATATTATTGTGTTTCGCCCAAGGTATAACAGTGGGCTCTTCAGTCAGTCTGTTATACCCTACTAAGACACAAATTTTGGTCGATGTTTACCGACTCTTATAAAAATCACAGCAAAAAGATACTGTGAATTTTATTATTCTAGGGGAATTTGTTTAAATTCGTGCACCTAGAAAATAAATACCCGTGGTCAGGTTTTTTTATAATAAGCAGATGAAGAAATTTAAATATTAAAATATTGAAATTACTTCTGTTTTAAGTGGAGTAAATGAATAAAATTCAATTAAAAAGTACAAGTGACCTCAACTCCAGATATTATTGTGTTTCGCCCAAGGTATAACAGTGGGCTCTTCAGTCAGTCTGTTATACCCTACTAAGACACAAATTTTGGTCGATGTTTACCGACTCTTATAAAAATCACAGCAAAAAGATACTGTGAATTTTATTATTCTAGGGGAATTTGTTTAAATTCGTGCACCTAGAAAATAAATACCCGTGGTCAGGTTTTTTATAATAAGCAGATGAAGAAATTTAAATATTAAAATATTGAAATTACTTCTGTTTTAAGTGGAGTAAATGAATAAAATTCAATTAAAAAGTACAAGTGACCTCAACTCCAGATATTATTGTGTTTCGCCCAAGGTATAACAGTGGGCTCTTCAGTCAGTCTGTTATACCCTACTAAGACACAAATTTTGGTCGATGTTTACCGACTCTTATAAAAATCACAGCAAAAAGATACTGTGAATTTTATTATTCTAGGGGAATTTGTTTAAATTCGTGCACATAGAAAATAAATACCCGTGGTCAGGTTTTTTATAATAAGCAGATGAAGAAATTTAAATATTAAAATATTGAAATTACTTCTGTTTTAAGTGGAGTAAATGAATAAAATTCAATTAAAAAGTACAAGTGACCTCAACTCCAGATATTATTGTGTTTCGCCCAAGGTATAACAGTGGGCTCTTCAGTCAGTCTGTTATACCCTACTAAGACACAAATTTTGGTCGATGTTTACCGACTCTTATAAAAATCACAGCAAAAAGATACTGTGAATTTTATTATTCTAGGGGAATTTGTTTAAATTCGTGCACCTAGAAAATAAATACCCGTGGTCAGGTTTTTTATAATAAGCAGATGAAGAAATTTAAATATTAAAATATTGAAATTACTTCTGTTTTAAGTGGAGTAAATGAATAAAATTCAATTAAAAAGTACAAGTGACCTCAACTCCAGATATTATTGTGTTTCGCCCAAGGTATAACAGTGGGCTCTTCAGTCAGTCTGTTATACCCTACTAAGACACAAATTTTGGTCGATGTTTCAATATTTTAATATTTAAATTTCTTCATCTGCTTATTATAAAAAACCTGACCACGGGTATTTATTTTCTAGGTGCACGAATTTAAACAAATTCCCCTAGAATAATAAAATTCACAGTATCTTTTTGCTGTGATTTTTATAAGAGTCGGTAAACATCGACCAAAATTTGTGTCTTAGTAGGGTATAACAGACTGACTGAAGAGCCCACTGTTATACCTTGGGCGAAACACAATAATATCTGGAGTTGAGGTCACTTGTACTTTTTAATTGAATTTTATTCATTTACTCCACTTAAAACAGAAGTAATTTCAATATTTTAATATTTAAATTTCTTCATCTGCTTATTATAAAAAACCTGACCACGGGTATTTATTTTCTAGGTGCACGAATTTAAACAAATTCCCCTAGAATAATAAAATTCACAGTATCTTTTTGCTGTGATTTTTATAAGAGTCGGTAAACATCGACCAAAATTTGTGTCTTAGTAGGGTATAACAGACTGACTGAAGAGCCCACTGTTATACCTTGGGCGAAACACAATAATATCTGGAGTTGAGGTCACTTGTACTTTTTAATTGAATTTTATTCATTTACTCCACTTAAAACAGAAGTAATTTCAATATTTTAATATTTAAATTTCTTCATCTGCTTATTATAAAAAACCTGACCACGGGTATTTATTTTCTAGGTGCACGAATTTAAACAAATTCCCCTAGAATAATAAAATTCACAGTATCTTTTTGCTGTGATTTTTATAAGAGTCGGTAAACATCGACCAAAATTTGTGTCTTAGTAGGGTATAACAGACTGACTGAAGAGCCCACTGTTATACCTTGGGCGAAACACAATAATATCTGGAGTTGAGGTCACTTGTACTTTTTAATTGAATTTTGTTCACTATTTTATCATTTAACTTTCTGTAGTCTACTACTAGTCTCCATTTCTTTTTGTCGGCTACATTTTTCTTTGGTACTAGTAATAGGGGTGCGTTGTAAGGGCTTTTTGAATGCTCTATTATGTTGTCGTTGAACATTTGTTCAACTTGCTCAGATATGACTTCTAAATGTGCATGTGGAAGTCTATAGTTTTTTATGTATGTAGGTGTTTTATCTGAAGTTTCAATTTTCTGAGTGTAAAAATTGTTTGTTGTAACTGGTTCGTTTTCTAAATGAAAAATTTCTTGATATTTTCTAAAGATGTCAATTAACTCCTTTTTTGCATGATCGTCTTTGCAGTCTACTTTTAGTTTTTTTATTATTTGTTTAAAACGATCCTCATTATAATTGATTTCGTTTTTATATTTCATTATGTCATAGTTATCAAGTGGTTCTGTGTCTAAGGTAATGTCGTTTAAAATTACTTCATTGTCGTTCGTGTTGAGCAATTTGATATGCGCCATGCCATTTTTTGGTACTATTGTGTTGCTTATGAATACACCTGACGCTATTTCTTTATTTGTAATAAGAGTGTCATGATTTAAATGAAGTTTTAGTGCGTGAATCATTTCTGTTCTTGCAGGTATTTTGATTCTAAGTGCATGTAATGGTTTTGATTGCATTGGCAAAGTTATTGTTTTTTCGTCGTCGCTTAATGATATTGTAAATGTTTCGTAGTCTATTTTGCAGAGAAATTTGGTAAAAAAATCTCTACCTAAGATACCATCTGTTTCGATAGGAAATTTTTCATCTACTAGTTGGAATTTCTGTAGATAGATAGTTTCACATAATTGGAGGTTTAGATCGAGTGTTCCTAAAGAGTATATTTCCTCATTAGTTATACCAGTGAGTTTGCATTTCTGTTTTGGGTCATATTCTTCATTCTCTAGTTTACTTGTAATTTTACAGATAGATATGTCTGCACCCGTGTCTATTAGAAATGTCATATTTTTATTTTTATGTTTTGCAACAATAAAATTTGTGTTGCTATCCGATATTCTATACACTTTTAATTTTGGCTGTCTGGAATATTCGCGTATTCCGAGCCGTATTCGTTTCCCTCTTGTCGCTCATTATGTAATAGTCGTATTTGCTGTCTCGTATTTCTGAATTGGTTTTGATTATGACCTTGGTTATTGTTTCTTTGAGCATTTTGGGTTCGGTTATCGTTTCAGTTATAATGTCGATTGAAGTTATTGTTTCGGTTGGAATTTCGAGTTTGGATGTTGCTGTTGTATTGATTTTGATTCATGTTTCTTTGGAATCTGTTACGGTCATTGCCATCTTGATTAAAGTTTTGTCTGTTTTGTCGATTAATGTTTTCTGGGTTATGTCTATAGTACATTAAAGCGTTAGTATTTGTTTTTTCTAATTCTATTGCGAGGTTTGATGCTTCTGTTAGTGATTTAGGTTGGGATGCAAAAATAGTTTGTTTAAAATTGTCGTTAAGACCATTTTTAAAGATATTTAAACTATAAATGTCGTTCATTTTCCTTATCACATTTTTTTCTTCTTTGGTAGCATTGCTGCCTAACTCTTTAATCTGAAGATTATTTAACTCTGCTATAGTGTTGAGTAATTGTATAAAATAAAATTGTATAAAATAAAATGAAGTCACTGAAAGATTTCTCTGACTAAAATTAGATAAGCTATTTTGAATCTGAGGAATGGTTGTACTACTCTTATATCTTTCTTCGAGTAAAGATTTAAGGGTTTCAAAATTATTAGGGTCTGTATTTCCTAGTGCTGTTTTTACATTGATTCCTAATTTTACGTGAAAAACGAATTCTATCAATTGTTGTGTACAAGTGGTTTTTAATCCCTTGTGGATTATCTCAACTATTTTAAGAAAACTATCTAATTCTTTGAAGTTTCCTGAAAACATTGGGATTGCTTTCATAGCTATTCCTAAATCAAAATCTGCCATTTTATTGTTTATTTCTTTCTTTCTTTCTTTTTCAAAAGCTAATTTGTGTTCTTGCAGCTGTTCCTCTAGTATTTTTTTAGTGCTATTATATAAACCTTCGAATTCTAGTTTGAGTGCTTTGCTATCTTCTATTTCTTGACTAGCTTCTAAATTACTAAATTTTTCTTTAAGATTTTCTATTTCTTTAATTTTTGCTTTAACAGTTTCAAATTTATAAGGTCTACTTGAACTCTTCTTAATATTTAAGAAAATGGTTTCTAAGTTGTTTTTTACTTCTTCCATTTAAATAAGTGAGATTTATAAGATTTTTTTTTTTTTTTTTTTTTTTTTTTTTTTGTTTATACATTTGTTATTTGATTTTTGTGTTTATGTACATAATTCTTAAAATATTTGTTTATTTTGTATGCGGCGTAAAGGATGGTGATGATGACTGCGGCTGTTGCCACTGATTCTGGAATTATTGGCATGGTTATTTGTTCCTGGACATTGTTGTTGTTAACTATTGTTTTAGGTTTGCTCTGGCCTTTTCCCATAATGCTGCTTCTTTAGTGTTTTTAACTTGTTTATTAGTGTGTTTTTTTGTTTTTTGTCAGTTGTGAGGGTGATAATACGATGGAGATCGGCAATTTCCCTTCGTGCCCTTACTTGTTTTCCTCCACGGATTCGGTTTCGTTTTGGTTTTAACTGCTCTGTTTGTTGATGTTCCCTTATTTGCCTTAGAGCTTGTTTTTGGTTTTGTTGCCTCTCTTGATGTTGAAGGATAGTAATGGGTTTTGGTCCAGCAGTCGTTAGTGTCGGTGTGTATTTTATTGGCGGTGTTGGGCCTTCGGGAATGTATTCTTCGATCTTCTTCTTCTTCAATTCCTCCAGGTATTTTTCCCACTTGTTCACTATAGCATCTATTTCTTGCTGCGACATTTGGTAGTATTTGGCAGGATCGCCATGTAGTGTTATATGTTGTTGGTTAAGTGGTCCCTAAGTTTTTGGTATTTTAAGCGTACCATGCTATCAGTAATTTAAGCGTACTACGCTATATTGGATAGAGCGATTACTCGCCGCCAAATTAAGAAGTGATAGTTTCCGTGTTCAAAACACAAGTGTCTTTATTGAATCTTAACATTCCTTATATACTAATTTGTCTAAATGTTATAATACTTTTCTATCTTACTCTACACATTCAATCTCACATTCAAACGTTATACTATTTTCTTATTGGCTACAATATTTAAATAAGGATCTTATTACTATTGAGTGACAATCAATGCAATCGAGTAGAATGCTGATGTTATGCTATGACTAACATACTCGATTTCACTTTACATGTTTTGTCACTCATTTGCTAAATGGGCAGTGGCGGCGCATATGTGGATACACTACAAGGGTTCAAAGTACGTGTACACAAATCAGTGCCAACTTAAGTGTCCTACTTTGACCACAACAAAGTCGGCGAAAATTTTTTTTCCGTCAAACGACGCGACGAAGCGAATTTATGTATCGATAAATTTTTGAACTTTTATTTTATACCTATAATTTATTAACGTTTTTTTATTAATTGTCGTTATCAATCAAATTAAAAAAAAAGTATGATTTTTTTTTTATTTTAACCTGCCCAGACCACCTAGCTCAACCAATACTAAGGACCAGGAATCGCCACTGTAGCGAACATGGCTACAACACCTCAAGAAAGACAACGCATACTCCGAAAAGCCTCAAATTCAACATTATCAGTTAGCAAAATCAATGGTAAAACCGTAGTTAAGCCACCAAAAATGGTTTTTATCAGATTGTCCGGGAAGCAACGCATTTTAATCATTTGAAAACTAAAAAAGATCCACCGAAATCAGGCTGGTACAGATCTCATACGTGAACTTTTAAAGTTGATTTAAACTGGGTATACTTAAAAGATGATTTTAGATAGTGTACCTAATTATATATCAGAAAACTCTTTATTTTTTCTTAGAATTAGCGTTAAAATTAATCTTTTTTTTTTTAAATTGACCAAATAACGAAAGGGCAATCTAAGCCTAAATTATCTGTCAAATACTTCGCTATCACCCCTGTTCCGATTTTCAATCATGAATTCATAGCTAGTTGTTATTTATCAAACATTTGTTTTTATTCGGCATTGTGTTTTTCAATCTTGAATGGATAGTTGATTAATTGTGAATTTGTATCAATTCTCCATAGTGAATGAATAAATCGATGTTGTCAGTGTCAATTGTCATCGATATTCTCCAATTTTTCCTTCAATTGATTAAATTTAGTGGACAGAGAGTAAATTTGCACGAGACGAAAAAAATGTAAAGGTTGCGTAAATTTTCGAATTAAAGTTTAAGTTTTGAATAATCATTAACAGGACAAATTAGTAAGCAACAATAAGCAGTTGACCCGATTGGTTGAGCTAATGGATGAGTTTAGATTTTGCCAAAGAAATATGTTCTAGAGCTGCGTCACAACAAAAAACCGCAAGAATTGGCTACAGAGCTAAATATTTTCGGTTCAACTGAACTTACGCGTAAATGGGAGAGACGGCAAAGAGTAGCCTGCTTGGCTTTGGCTTATCACTTCCGAAGGTTATAACGCTCAAATTATGTTCTCCCACAATAGGAAGCTTCAAACGGCGTGCAAGTGTTGACTTAATAAACGACAACTGGCTTCCTCCGTCCATAATACTTCGAACGAACAAGGAAAAGGTGGAGATTTCACTGCTTGCATACGCACATGCTGTCTGTAAATAGGTTATACCTTTTTGCACTCGATCAGATGTGTACAAGTTCACTGTAGAATCGTTGTTTGCCGTCACTGGTTTGACAATACCTTTTGATGAATACGAAGGGTCACACATGCTTGTAGAATGACGCCCATTACAAGTCCTGCAGATAATTCCTTTTACTCGGCACATCCTCGAGTTGTGACCTTTTTTGCAGCAACGAAAGCATCTTCCTTCAGTAACAAGCATTTTTTTCTTTTCAGTAATAGTTTTTGAACAGTAACAACCCTTGGCTTCATGGTTTGTGCTATTACAAAAGAAACAATGATTATTTTTTTTTTCTCGGATGTAAACAAACCAAGTGCAGTTTTGACAGGTCTTGAATTTGTATTTGCAGTCGTCGAGCGAGATAGATGTAACCTCGCCTCGTTTGCCTTTTCCATAGACTCAACTTCTCTTTTAAGAAACTTCAACAGGCAATTTACTTGTGTGTCACCGATTGTTTTCAAAGAATTTTCGGAAGCTGAAGAGACACTTGCTGCTTCGTCTTCATGCTCTTGTTGAGGATTTTGAGGATTTACATTTGATTCCTCGTAATAGTGATGAAAATCTACTCGTAACTCGTTAGGAATACAACAAAACAAAACGCCTTTCAACATAACAAAATAATTAGATGACGGAATGCCTAATGCTGAGAGCGAGCGTGTAGAGTCAAATTAAATAATTCTAAGTCTTCTACTTGGATGACGTATTTCAGTAGTATATAGAATTTGTATTATAAAACACACATATGTTAACACCCTATATTATGCAAAAACAAAAGTCAGCTGGCGACCGCGACGGCGAACGTGACGGTGACGGGGACCACGATGGCGACTGCCACCGCAACCGCGACTGCGACGGTGACGGCGACCGCGGCGTCAACCGCGACCATGACCGCGACGGCGACCGCGATGGCGACGGCGACCGCGACGGCGACCGCGATGGCGACGGCGACTGCGACTGCGACGGCGACCGCGACAGCGACTAAGACGGCGACCGCGACTGCGACCGCGTCCGCGACGGCGACCGCGACGGCGACCGCGATGGAGACTGCGACGGCGACCGCGACGGCGACGGCGACCGCGACCGCGACGGCGACTGCGACGGCGACGGCAACTGCGACGGCGACCGCGACGGCGACCGCGACGGCGACCGCGACGGTGACTGCGACGGCGACCGCGACGGTGACCGCGACAGCGACGGCGACTGCGACGGCGACCGCGACTGCGACCGCGTCCGCGATGGCGACGGCGACTGCGACTGCGACGGCGACCGCGACGGCGACTGCGACGGCGAGCGCGACGGCGACCGCGTCCGCGACCGCGACAGCGACCGCGACTGCGACCGCGACAGCGACCGCGACTGCGACCGCGATTGCGACGGCGACTGCGACGGCGACTGCGACGGCGACGGCGACTGCGACGGCGACTGCGACCGCGACGGCGAACGCGATGGCGACTGCGACTGCGACGGCGACCGCGACGGCGACCGCGACGGCGACTGCGACGGCGACCGCGATGGCGACGGCGACCGCGACGGCGACCGCGATGGCGACGGCGACTGCGACGGCGGCCGCGACTGCGACCGCGTCCGCGACGGCGACGGCGACCGCGACAGCGACGGCGACTGCGACGGCGACCGCGACTGCGAATGCGTCCGCGACGGCGACGGCGATCGCGATGGCGACGGCGACTGCGACGGCGACCGCGACAACGACGGCGACTGCGACGGCGACCGCGACTGCGACGGCGACCGCGACTGCGACGGCGACCGCGACGGCGACCGCGATGGCGACTGCGACTGCGATGGCGACCGCGACGGCGACGGCGACGGCGACCACGATGGCGACGGCGACCGCGACGGTGACTGCGACTGCGATGGCGACCGCGACCGCGATGGCGACTGCGACTGCGACGGCGACCGCGATGGCGACGGCGACTGCGACTGTGACGGCGACCGCGTACGCGTCCGCGACCGCGACGGCGACCGCGACGGCGACCGCGATGGCGACGGCGACTGCGACTGAGACGGCGACCGCGACAGCGACGGCGACTGCGACGGTGACCGCGACTGCGACCGCGTCCGCGATGGCGACGGCGACTGCGACGGCGACGGCGACCACGATGGCGACGGCGACCGCGACGGTGACTGCGACTGCGATGGCGACCGCGACCGCGACGGCCACGGCGACTGCGACTGCGACCGCGACGGCGACCGCGATGGCGACTGCGACTGCGACGGCGACCGCGACGGCGATGGTGACTGCGACTGTGACGGTGACCGCGACGGCAACTGCGGCGGCGACGGCGACCGCGACCGCGACAGCGACCACGACGGCGACCGCCACGGCGACCGCGACGGCGACTGCGACGGCGACCGCGATGGTGACGGCGACTGCGACTGCGATGGCGACCGCGACTGCGACGGCGACCGCAATGCGACCGCGACCGCGATGGCGACGGCGACCGCGACGGCGAACGCGACGGCGACCGCGATGGCGACGGCGACTGCGACGGCGACTGCGACGGCGACCGCGACGGCGACCGCGCCGGCAACTGCGACGGCGACCGCGTCCGCGACGGCGCGACCGCGACAGCGACCGCGACGGCGACTGCGACGGCGACCGCGGCGGCGAACGCGATGGCGACATCGACGGCGACCGCGACGGCGACTGCGACCGCGACGGTGACCGCGATGGCGACGGCGACTGCGACTGCGACGGCGACCGCGATGGCGACGGTGACCACGACCGCGACCGCGACGGCGACCGCGATGGCGACTGCGACTGCGACGGCGACCGCAACAGCGACCGCGACGGCGACTGCGACTGCGACGGCGACCGCGACAGCGACCGCGGCCGCGACAGCGACCGCGACAGCGACCGCGACAGCGACCGCGACAGCGACCACGACGGCGACTGCCACGGCGACTGCGACGGCGACTGCCACGGCGACCGCGACGGCGACCGCGATGGCGACCGCGATGGCGACCGCGACGGCGACTGCGACGGCGACCGCGACGGCGAACGCGATGGCGATGGCGACTGCGACGGCGACCGCGACCGCGACGGCGACGGCGACTGCGACGGCGACCGCGACTGCGACGGCATCCGCGACCGCGACGGCGATGGCGACTGCGACGGTGACCGCGACAGCGACCGCGACCGCAACGGCGACTGCGACCGCGACGGCGACCGCGACCGCGACGGCGACTGCGACGGCGACCGCGACTGCGACGGCGACTGCGAGGGCGACTGCGAGGGCGACGTCGACTGTGACTGCGACGGCGACCGCGACGGCGACCGCGACCGTGACCGCGACGGCGACTGCGACTGCGACGGCGACCGCGATGGTGACGGCGACTGCGACTGCGATGGCGACCGCGACTGCGACGGCGACCGCAATGCGACCGCGACCGCGATGGCGACGGCGACCGCGACGGCGAACGCGACGGCGACCGCGATGGCGACTGCGACTGTTATCTCACTGTTCGGTGAGATAAGCCATCAGATCACCAGTGGACCTATTGCTACGAAAGCCGTACTGCCGGTCATTAAGAAGCTTGCGTTCTTCGAGATATTTCTTGAGCTGAAAATTGATTAGTGTTTCCATGACCTTGGAAAGCAGGGACGTAAGTGCAATTGGACGATAGTTTGAGGGTGAAGAAGATACGCCTTTTTTAGGGACAATATTGTTATTGATTTGGATGTGGATTACTTTTACAAAGTAACCTATGAATCCCATAATGCCAATAGCTATTGTAAAGGAAATTTTTAGGAACTCCTTGCGGTGAATCGTTTGACCAGTCGGATGGAATTATTGACGAAAAGCGACTAGACTCGTAGAATATAACAACTTTGTCCATTATTTTTATCAGAAAGGCTTGCTGGTAAGAAAGATAAAAAGATAAGGTATATTTGATGTACATATTTATTTTGTAAGGTGCCTTTCACTTTTCCATCGGTGGCAGTCTTAGAGACATACATTTTTTTCAAATCAGAGGCATATCAAAATCACTCGTGAACTTTGTTCGCATTTTTCTTGAAAAGTAACGAAAACGAATCTTTTCAATTATAATACGAATATGTAATGTATTTGAGTTTTTCCACTATTGTAAAAAGAGCAATTTACACAAGTGGTCATTTTTGAAAATCAGAGCTATTGTTTTCATTTTCAGTAGTGAATATTTATATCTATTTACTAAAATTAAGAAACAGAAAACAGTGCACAATACCTATGATATTTTACTAATTTTTCCTGCAACTTCAATTCGCTGTTGTGTTGTTCCTGTAACAGTCAGGAATAAAAATGAAGAGCGCGCTAATAAAGGTTAGTTCGACTCAGTTGTTTATTTTAATTTTCTTTGGAACGAAAAATGAGGTAACTTTTGCAAATACCAAAAAAGTGTTTTCGTCTTAAATTTGTTAATTTTTTTGTATAGGTAGCTCATTTCATTTTGAATTGGCTTTGGCAGTTCGAAATATATATTTTTAACGAAATTGCCTAAGTTGGCGTAGTGAAAATTTAGTATTACATTCGTAGTCTGCTATTTCACGCCGACTTTTGATTCTTAACTGTCTTGAAATTAAATGAGTTAAGGTACGATATATTTTTCCAGGATATGAACGATTTTAAATTATTTTAACTTTTTTTTAACAAAGATAATGTATTATAGGGTTTCCGATTAAGGTCGGGTCGATTTTCAAATTGAATAAAACAAGATATCAATAAGGTTTTATCTTTATTTGAAAGACCTATTATAGTAATATAACATCGTTCAAATGGCCGCCCCCGGCTTCGCTGGGTGGCGCGGATTCGAAAGGTCCAGTTTTTGATGATTTTGGCGCAAAAATCAGGCAGAATTTGACCGATGACATCGATTATGTTGTCTTTGAGGGTCGAGGTGGTTTGCAGCTTATTCGCATAGACTTGCGACTTAAGAAAGTCCCACAAGAAAAAGTCCAAAGGGGTCAAAAATCACACGATCTTGGTGGCCAATTCACGTCGCCTCGGCGCGAGATAACCATGCCATGAAACCGCTCGTGCAGAATATCGATTGTGTCTTAAGCTGTGTGGCACGTAGCGCCACCCTGTTGAAACCATATATCTGCAGTGTACATATCATCCAATTTAGGCCACAAGAAGTTGGTGATCATCGACCTATAGCGATCGCCGTTGACGGTGATGGCCTGGCCAGCATCATTTTCGAAGAAGTACGGACCGATGACGCCTCCAGGCATACAGCCCAAAATCCACACGAAACAGTAACTTTATTTGGATGCATTGGCACCTCGTGAATCTCGCGTAGATTAGTGTCGTCCCAAATCCGGCAAATTTGCTTATTCACGTACCCATTCATCCAAAGCTGGGCCTCATCGCTAAAGATGATTTTTCGACCAAAATTGGGATAAACTTCTAACTGCTCTAAAACATTATTTGCACGTGTTGCTCGACGCTGTAACTCACCATGATGATTTGTCTGTAGTAACTGATTAAAAGACGACATTTTGACCGAAAGTAAAAGAAACAATATGGCCGCCACGAGCTGTCAAAATCAACCCGTCCCTATTGGAAAACCCTTTAGTATAGTTAATTAAGATTTTTTCCCTTTTCTTTTATATAGCTACGCACAATAAAATATGAAAAAAAAAAAATATAAGGCACTTAACTTTTAACAAATATAAGTTCGTGTTATTTTTTTTGGCATGACCCCCCCCCCCCAGAACTAAAGCTGTATACGCCCCTGGTTTGTTTTACCATAATAATTTCTTAATATCTTACAATATTTTTTTCTTAAATTTGTAATCCCTAATAAAAAACAGTCGACGACCGGCCGCACCGGTTAAACAACTGCCAAATGATCAGCCAAATCGGATCGCAATATCCGACGGTAGTTTTACCACAAAATAATTAAATCGAAAAAACTGAACTACATTTTGTACAGTATGTAGTTTTAAATTTAAAGAATCGTAACAGTCTGAGAGCAAGTGAACATGAACATTTGCTCAAAGTGTTTTATACCGCTTCAAATTGTGTGGCAATGTCGTTTGTATCAGTACACACTACATGCCATCGCATCGGTCTGGCAGCGATATCACCGCCCTAACACCACTAAAATGAACTTTCAAAATGCAACAACAAAAATAATCCCCCAAAAGAGTTTTATACGGCTTCAAATGTACATCAATAAAGCCATGTATACCTATAATAACTAGAACTAGTACCGCCCAGTGGTCGAAATTCTACCATTCTCTATATACTTCAATAAAAAAGGTTATATAACACACTGAACAACGTACATGAATAATTGTTGTTGTACAACAATCGTACAGTCCACCATGACCGCCCTCATTGCATGCCCAACGCTAGTGTTGGTTAAGCATCGATACTCTATCGATAGTATCGATAGTAAAAAACTATCGCGTACATCGATAGTTTCTAAAAACTATCGAAAAAAACTATCGATAGTTTCAATACTTACAAATTTTGTATGATTTTCTTTAAAAGCTAAAATTATTTTTTTTTGTCAGGTCTTTTTCTGCATTTATCTTCCTCCAGGTATACATATATAAACTCGCGAACAGATGGGTCAAATGTTTTCATTTTTTTTTTTTATTGTTTAGTATCTTTGGCAAGCTTGCCACATTAACTTGCCACCAAAAACATAAAGTGGTATTCGTCAAGCCTTAACAACATGGCCTACTTTTGTACAAAAGTACAAAAGTGAGAAATAAATATCTATTCTGAAGACACCTGCTTGCAAAAAACAATGGAAAATTGTGCATGGTGGTTTAATTTATTTGTCAGAACAATTTTCGTATGTTTTTTTTTTGAAAGCATGTTTCTTTAGCGAGCATTTTAATTCCTCCCTTTTGTACTTTTTTACATAAGTAGGTCTAGAAGTTAAGGCTTCAGGCTAACCGAAACGATCTTTTTTTTGGATTACAATACATCTTGTTTTTTTCTATCCTAAAAAGCAAGTTATCAATTGATATGGTATATTTTTAGTTGCTTAAAAAAAGTTTTAAATTCAAATTTTCAAGTGTTTTTTATTATTGAAAAAATGCATACCTAATAAAAAAGCCTTTTTAATGCTTTTTAAGAAATTTGGTAAAACTATCGATAGTAACGATAGTGTTTTCCCAAAACTATGGATACTATCGGAAATGGGAACTATCGATGTTAAACCAACACTACCCAAAGCGCACTGATCGTTTCTACTCTGACATAGTGACAAAAATTTCATTAGGATTTTTCTTTTATCTTATATCCACGGTTGCCACGTTGGTAATTTGTGACCAAATTTGGTCATATATTTTACACTTGGTCATTATGTTCTCCATCTGGTCACTTTTTTTTGAAGAAGAAATATAAAAAACTCGACTTTTAATTTTCATTTTCACAAAATGAAGCACATTTTTTTTCATCGCCTAATGTAAACGATGCCGATGCATGTGTAAAATTGAACGCACTGCATTCCGTATCCACGACCACTTCATTTGACAGTTTATTGACAGATGGAATGTTTGAAATATTTTTGTGTTTAAACGTTTAAGCGTCTCCGTCTATTTCGCTTGTTGGTTTTGTTGGTTATTGTTGAAAACAAAACTTAAAAAATGGATAGGTAAGTAATAATATTTGTTAATAAATCTTTCTTGTAAAATTAGAACAACATTACTCAAGGTTTGTTATTGTCGTTACCACACAGCTGAGCTGCTGCTGAAAGAAAGTTTTATGATTTAAGTTTAATTAAAACTAAGTTAAGAAACAGACTTAACTTTGACACTATAGGTACATAATATTATGTTGTCCAAAGAGCTTCAAGATCAAAAACGTGTAAGCCATAGCGTTTGGTCGGCAGAAACCTTTTTTTAAATAAGTAGATATTATGTCTGTACATTTTAGTAGATTTAATTTAACTAAAGGTGCGCAATTTTGTATTGATTGATAACCTTTATGTTTAGTTATTTATGTTTCTTGTTATGTTGCCCTTAAAGTAATATTGTGAATTATATTGTACCTTTTTGTTTACTTATTTTTGTTAATTATTTTTGTAATTTTGTACTTGTTTTGGTCCTTTTTATTTTCAATTGTGGTCACAAATTTTATTTCCAAGTGGCAACCGTGCGTATATCTTCAGTAAAGAATGTTTTGTCACTGATAGCTATATCAATTTGTATCAGAGATGAGCCTGAAATGATTGTTAAAAATGGACAAATCAAAGAACATGAAATCCTTTTAATTTAAACCATTTAAACAAAAAATGTTCTAAAACATTATCAAATAATTATGTGATCAGTTGTTATACGTTTTTATACCGCAGAAATAATTTAATTTGGAAATTAATTTTACTATTTTCATTTGGTTTCTGAATTTGAAAATTTGGTCTCTTTGCCCGAGAAGGTAATCGACTAGTACAAAGTTTTGGAGTTATAAGCTAATGAAGCTAGTCTTGAAGATATTTTTTAAACTTAAAAATATAGAAATGTTCTGGTTCAAGGAATGTTAAAAAAAATAAAACATTTAAATGAAATTCTTTATTCAAATTTATATTAATTTGTAAGAAAATGTTGAATTTGCCTCACTGCAGCAATTGAGCCGTGAGAAAATTAAAAACATTTAAAAAATTACAACTTATATGAAAAATAAACTGACTTACATTAAAAGCTGAAAATTTCGAATCAATGCCCGGCTGGAAAAATGCCTAGTTTCTGTCTAGTTTTGACATGGCACTAGTCAGTTTTCTTTAGGGATAATCTAGACGAGGAAAACTTGTCGAATATACGTCAAGCCCTTGCAAGTTTTCAGTAAGTAAAATTTAGACGAGGAAAACGTTTCATACTTTCGGTTCTCGCTAGTAAGAACTTGTTGGACGATTTCGGCATCCTACCAGCACTATCGTTATTGATACATATGCAAAATTTCAACTAAACAAATTGAATCGATGAATCGAAAAATACAAATCTTTACTTTTATTATAATTTATTAGTTTTGGTTTAAAAAAAAAGTTAAAAATTTCACGCTCTTGAAAATCCTACCAAGATAATCATATAGGTATTTAATTACGAAAATCTCTATTTTTAACCAACAATTATAACCAAAAATTATAATTTACTGCCTTAAACTATATTTACTTAATACCAGATGGTTCATCTCAAGTGGTTCATATCCGGTTGTTTTTGTGGTGGGATGTAGTTTAGATTGAGCGCATTTTTGCACACGATACTAAATCCAATAATATGATAATAAGAGTATTTTGCCCAGTATCATACTAGTTTGCTTTAATATCGTATTAAATTCATAAAAATTATTATTATTATTTTAATTATTAATTATTAATAATTATTTTAATTATTCGGGTTTTTATTTTTGATCCGAGTTATTTTACTATCGGATCATAACCGATACTAAAATACCCTTTTTTAATGTTTCTAGCAAATATATGAACAATTCTAGTTTTTGCTGGTCCGGGGCCTAGAGTGGTTTTTCTGACGGGGCAAAAGGGTTCATAATCGACAAGGCCCTAGTTTTGGCCATTACTCAGCTAGGACCTCCCCAGAATCTATTTAAAACTCTCTAGTGCCATGTCGAAAACTAGAATGTTTTTCTGCGCGGGTTCTTTCGGCTATAAATGTTTTAGATGCACTAAATTGTACTTAGAAGAATGGGTTCCTGATAATGTTCTCATAGAAAAGTATAGAGAACAAATAATTACTTATTTAGCTTTTTTTATATTTCTAATGATTACTTAATTATGTTACCTAAACATGTACTTTAATATATGGACCTAATAATAAAAAAATCAATTAAATGTTGTAACTAAATTTTTAAGGGACCTCTTTTTTCCTCTCGGACACCTTTTCTGACACTTTCTCAAAATGTTCAGAGGTAACACTGCTACCACTGCACTGACGTCTATTGGAATATTGAATTCGCCGCACAAACGAAAAGTGATGGTGGCGGGCTGAGTTTGCAAGCGCGGGGGTGTTACAGCGAAAAACTATATAAACTTTAATTTAACTACCTTAGCGGCAAAATATAAACAAAATAATTAGCTTGGCATAAAGCGATTGGCCATATCTTTGGAAAAAAGCAACAAAAAAAAGACTGACTCATTTGTGTCGCCCACTGTCCGAAATTCGACCACAAAAAACTCACATTCACAGACTCTAGATTCAAACAATCAAAAAACTTTTTTTTAGTTTTAATTTTTTTAGTATGCACTGCAAAGTGATTGACAGTGCAAAAACAAAAATGACACACAGTGTGTATTCTGCACATATCCGCACCTATGGCTTTCCAACCATATAAAATTTATAATAATCGGTTGGATACTTTTTGGGCAAATGGTACCACAAATTTTTTTTAAGGCTATTTATATATAGATATATACAGGGTGTCCCGTAAAGGATAATCCAAACTGAATATGGTGATAGGCCAGGTCATGCTTTTCAGAATTTGGTAACCGAACCATTACGGTTTTCGAGTAACGGCTGTTTTTTTTTTTAATTTGCCCGAACCTCTACTTTAGATCACTGTTTTGCTCACCCCGTCCATAATTGATTTTTATTTTTAAACTTAAACATTGACCAATAATAAGACTTTTTTTGTGCATTCCAATAATTTGAATTTTATACACAATTTAAATAAAATAACTAGATAAAGTCATAGTTTGATCAACATTATTTTTTTACTTCAATTTTTGAAAGAGCATCCTGAAAAAACTCGTATGACTTAATACTTGTTCTTTCTTTTAAAAAATTGCCTTGCCTTCCGACTTTCTAAAAAGGTATACATTTTACTAATACAGTCTCTAAATCAGAAGTTACAACCATTTAAACTCAATCATTAAGAAAAATTAAAATTAATTACTTTTTTTTGTTAAGATATCAGAGTTAAGATATCACCAATCTAACTGGCGCCATTATTTGCACCTAGAACAAGAACCAGTGATAATCAATACAGGAACCATTTGCCCCATAACACAGACTATTTCTCCAATATTTCCACAAATAGTATACCTTGAGGTGGAAATACTCTACCTTAAGGAGTAAATGGTTCCAGTATTGATTATCACTGGTTCTTGTTCTAGGTGCAAATAAGGGCGCCACCTAGATTGGTGATATCTTAGCTCTGACGTGGTTCCTCTATGTGTATAAACTCAATGGTAGAACCATATTTGCCTCGTGTATTGTGTTGCTACAACACAACACACGACACAGATGTGGATCCGGCCTAACGCTCAACTGGACATTTTAGTAATGATCGTTTTTGGTTCGATGATTTGGCTAATTCTCGATGTCGTTATTTGCGATACTTTTATCTGCACTTGCAAAACACACCTCTAATAGGTAAATAACTTTTCCTTCCAATTTCAATATTCAAACATTCTAGACACAAATGTACATTATTATCTCCTACTTAATCTTCCCTCTGCTTCCTAAATGCTCGAACTGTGTTAAATTACAATATGGGCATAACTTTTTGCGGTGGTAACTCTGCTTTTCAACTGTGCAAACAGTTGCAGTGAGTCGGCTTGGGCACCCATAACGGGGGTATTGCATCTTTTTTGTGTACGAAACTCTGTTACGTAGATAGTATACCACGACAGTAACGCGAAAATTCGGCTGGAGGTTTAGAGGTGGTATGTGAAAAAGTCGTCAGCTTTTGAATTGAATATGGAAAGGGATATATTTTGTACTTTAGCTATTTATAATAGTAAAATTTCTATAATTTTTTTGTAAATAGCTTACAAATTCTAAGAATCTAACATATAAAACTTTTTTTCCTATTATTATTTAAGCCAATTATTTCAAAACAGACTATTGGCTAAACAAAAATACCAAAAATCGGGGGAGTGCACCTACAAAAAAAAAACATGGTTTCAAAGAATATAAAAAGGCATATTAAGTGTCATATGCAAAATTTCGATTTTGTAGCAATTTTGAGTGTAAGAATTTTTCGAATTAAAACATTTTTGAAAAGTTGTTTCTTGCAACATTTTGATTTTTAGCTATTTTAAGGGTGGTTTTAAAAACCTCACAATTACACAACATTTAGGTGGTATAGGTATATATTTCTGATAGAATTTTGAAACCGATATCATTGTTTGTTTTTCAAAATATTTGAGTTGAAAAAAAATTGTTAAGAATTTTTAATAGTTTTTGTTCCAGTTTTTTTGCTCTAAAAAAAACTACGTCATTATTTGTAAAAAAAAAATAGACTGGGTTCGGAATCATTTTTTGTTCTTGAAATATTTGAGACGAAAATTATTTTTCAACTGTTTTTCTTAGTTTAAAAAAAGTGTCTGTTATTTTATTTTTATTTTCCTGCAGACACACAACATAAAACTCTCATAGAACAAGTCTCCCTTGAAACATTTTAGCTTGCAACATCTGCGCTGCACAATTTCATACAATTTTTAATAATATCTATACAAATTACAAATACAAGCACAAATACAATACAAACTAGAATACAAGAGCGTTTTACTACACAATGTCCTAAGCAAAGCCCAGCTAAATAAATGAAAGCGTAAGCGTAAGTATGATGCGATAAGGCACGATACATTAGGTATGCAAGCAGCTCCAGGTACATTTTGGGTACGTTTTTTTTGTCATTCTCTTTTTTGCTTTCGTATATGTTTCTGGGAAAATGTGGTAGGAAGGATGAATGCATTGTTTTTTTATTAGTGATCTTTGATTGATATGAGTAAACATTGAGATTGAGTTCTTTTAGCACAGTGAATAATTACACAAAAAAAAGTGCTAAATTCGCAAAGCGCGATGTAGTTCTGCATTTTTGATATGTTGTTGGGGCATGTTAGAGTAGTATATAGCCAAGTTTGCAGCAACAGTGAAAAAAACGCTAAAATCACCCCTTTTTTCCGACAATTTCCTTTATAACTTTGGAAATATGCAACTTATGAAAAAACCGTCCACTATAAACTTGTTTTTTATAAAATTTTCTACAAAACAACATCAATTTTAAATGCATGTTATATTTGTGTTGCTATCTAACCATGAATTAAAAAAAATCTGAAAAAACTAAGTAAATTTGAAGCACTCAAAAAATATGTCAAAAATTGTCCAATTCTCCTAAAAATTTGGAATCAAATAGTCTAGACTCTAGAGTATCACAAGACGAAATTCGATCCAAATCGGTGAAATAGTTTTGGCAAGAAATATGATGCTAACTAAGTGCAACACAATTATGATGCAAACATTGCGGTGGTCAAAGTAGGACACTTAAGTTGGCACTGATTTTTGTACACGTACTTAGAACCATAAAATCATGAAATATAGTTATAATAGATGTTTACATCTTTTTTTAAGCCAAGTGAACAGTTTTTGGAACTTTTAAATTCAGTACCAAAGTTGCTTAAAAAAAGATATAAATATTATAACTATATTTTATGATAATAATTCTTCGTGACTCAGCAGCATATATGGTCAACTCATTGAAAGGCAATAAACTAAAACTTAGAATTTATATTTAACTTGTTTTGTAGGTTAGAATTATTTAAAATATTTTGAATTATTATTCAAAATATAATAAATATAGTTTGAAATATTTATTATTATTCGAACTTTTGATTTAAAAAAAAACGTCTTTTTCAAGACATTTCTTAATATTAAAAAGAATAATTGTAGTGTTATATGTTGTTGGTTAAGTGGTCCCTAAGTTTTTGGTATTTTAAGCGTACCATGCTATCAGTAATTTAAGCGTACTACGCTATATTGGATAGAGCGATTACTCGCCGCCAAATTAAGAAGTGATAGTTTCCGTGTTCAAAACACAAGTGTCTTTATTGAATCTTAACATTCCTTATATACTAATTTGTCTAACTGTTATAATACTTTTCTATCTTACTCTACACATTCAATCTCACATTCAAACGTTATACTATTTTCTTATTGGCTACAATATTTAAATAAGGATCTTATTACTATTGAGTGACAATCAATGCAATCGAGTAGAATGCTGATGTTATGCTATGACTAACATACTCGATTTCACTTTACATGTTTTGTCACTCATTTGCTAAATGGGCAGTGGCGGCGCATATGTGGATACACTACAAGGGTTCAAAGTACGTGTACACAAATCAGTGCCAACTTAAGTGTCCTACTTTGACCACAACAAAGTCGGCGAAAATTTTTTTTCCGTCAAACGACGCGACGAAGCGAATTTATGTATCGATAAATTTTTGAACTTTTATTTTATACCTATAATTTATTAACGTTTTTTTATTAATTGTCGTTATCAATCAAATTAAAAAAAAAGTATGATTTTTTTTTTATTTTAACCTGCCCAGACCACCTAGCTCAACCAATACTAAGGACCAGGAATCGCCACTGTAGCGAACATGGCTACAACACCTCAAGAAAGACAACGCATACTCCGAAAAGCCTCAAATTCAACATTATCAGTTAGCAAAATCAATGGTAAAACCGTAGTTAAGCCACCAAAAATGGTTTTTATCAGATTGTCCGGGAAGCAACGCATTTTAATCATTTGAAAACTAAAAAAGATCCACCGAAATCAGGCTGGTACAGATCTCATACGTGAACTTTTAAAGTTGATTTAAACTGGGTATACTTAAAAGATGATTTTAGATAGTGTACCTAATTATATATCAGAAAACTCTTTATTTTTTCTTAGAATTAGCGTTAAAATTAATCTTTTTTTTTTTAAATTGACCAAATAACGAAAGGGCAATCTAAGCCTAAATTATCTGTCAAATACTTCGCTATCACCCCTGTTCCGATTTTCAATCATGAATTCATAGCTAGTTGTTATTTATCAAACATTTGTTTTTATTCGGCATTGTGTTTTTCAATCTTGAATGGATAGTTGATTAATTGTGAATTTGTATCAATTCTCCATAGTGAATGAATAAATCGATGTTGTCAGTGTCAATTGTCATCGATATTCGCCAATTTTTCCTTCAATTGATTAAATTTAGTGGACAGAGAGTAAATTTGCACGAGACGAAAAAAATGTAAAGGTTGCGTAAATTTTCGAATTAAAGTTTAAGTTTTGAATAATCATTAACAGGACAAATTAGTAAGCAACAATAAGCAGTTGACCCGATTGGTTGAGCTAATGGATGAGTTTAGATTTTGCCAAAGAAATATGTTCTAGAGCTGCGTCACAACAAAAAACCGCAAGAATTGGCTACAGAGCTAAATATTTTCGGTTCAACTGAACTTACGCGTAAATGGGAGAGACGGCAAAGAGTAGCCTGCTTGGCTTTGGCTTATCACTTCCGAAGGTTATAACGCTCAAATTATGTTCTCCCACAATAGGAAGCTTCAAACGGCGTGCAAGTGTTGACTTAATAAACGACAACTGGCTTCCTCCGTCCATAATACTTCGAACGAACAAGGAAAAGGTGGAGATTTCACTGCTTGCATACGCACATGCTGTCTGTAAATAGGTTATACCTTTTTGCACTCGATCAGATGTGTACAAGTTCACTGTAGAATCGTTGTTTGCCGTCACTGGTTTGACAATACCTTTTGATGAATACGAAGGGTCACACATGCTTGTAGAATGACGCCCATTACAAGTCCTGCAGATAATTCCTTTTACTCGGCACATCCTGGAGTTGTGACCTTTTTTGCAGCAACGAAAGCATCTTCCTTCAGTAACAAGCATTTTTTTCTTTTCAGTAATAGTTTTTGAACAGTAACAATCCTTGGCTTCATGGTTTGTGCTATTACAAAAGAAACAATGATTATTTTTTTTTCTCGGATGTAAACAAACCAAGTGCAGTTTTGACAGGTCTTGAATTTGTATTTGCAGTCGTCGAGCGAGATAGATGTAACCTCGCCTCGTTTGCCTTTTTCATAGACTCAACTTCTCTTTTAAGAAACTTCAACAGGCAATTTACTTGTGTGTCACCGATTGTTTTCAAAGAATTTTCGGAGGCTGAAGAGACACTTGCTGCTTCGTCTTCATGCTCTTGTTGAGGATTTTGAGGATTTACATTTGATTCCTCGTAATAGTGATGAAAATCTACTCGTAACTCGTTAGGAATACAACAAAACAAAACGCCTTTCAACATAACAAAATAATTAGATGACGGAATTAATTCTAAGTCTTCTACTTGGATGACGTATTTCAGTAGTATATAGAATTTGTATTATAAAACACACATATGTTAACACCCTATATTATGCAAAAACAAAAGTCAGCTGGCGACCGCGACGGCGAACGTGACGGTGACGGGGACCACGATGGCGACTGCGACCGCAACCGCGACTGCGACGGTGACGGCGACCGCGGCGTCAACCGCGACCACGACCGCGACGGCGACGGCGACCGCGATGGCGACGGCGACTGCGACTGCGACGGCGACCGCGACGGCGACGGCGACCGCGACGGCGACCGCGATGGCGACTGCGACTGCGACGGCGACCGCGACAGCGACGGCGACTGCGACGGCGACCGCGACTGCGACCGCGTCCGCGACGGCGACGACGACCGTGACGGCGACCGCGATGGCGACGGCGACCGCGACGGCGACGGCGACCGCGACGGCGACCGCGACCGCGACAGCGACTGCGACTGCGACTGCGACCGCGTCCGCGACGGCGACCGCGACGGCGACCGCGATGGCGACGGCGACTGCGACTGCGACGGCGACCGCGACCGCGACCGCGACGGCGACTAAGACGGCGACCGCGACCGCGTCCGCGACTGCGACAGCGACCGCGACTGCGACTGCGACCGCGACAAAGTCGGCGAAAATTTTTTTTTCCGTCAAACGACGCGACGAAGCGAATTTATGTATCGATAAATTTTTGAACTTTTATTTTATACCTATAATTTATTAACGTTTTTTTATTAATTGTCGTTATCAATCAAATTAAAAAAAAAGTATGATTTTTTTTTATTTTAACCTGCCCAGACCACCTAGCTCAACCAATACTAAGGACCAGGAATCGCCACTGTAGCGAACATGGCTACAACACCTCAAGAAAGACAACGCATACTCCGAAAAGCCTCAAATTCAACATTATCAGTTAGCAAAATCAATGGTAAAACCGTATTTAAGCCACCAAAAATGGTTTTTATCAGATTGTCCGGGAAGCAACGCATTTTAATCATCTGAAAACTAAAAAAGATCCACCGAAATCAGGCTGGTACAGATCTCATACGTGAACTTTTAAAGTTGATTTAAACTGGGTATACTTAAAAGATGATTTTAGATAGTGTACCTAATTATATATCAGAAAACTCTTTATTTTTTCTTAGAATTAGCGTTAAAATTAATCTTTTTTTTTTAAATTGACCAAATAACGAAAGGGCAATCTAAGCCTAAATTATCTGTCAAATACTTCGCTATCACCCCTGTTCCGATTTTCAATCATGAATTCATAGCTAGTTGGTATTTATCAAACATTTGTTTTTATTCGGCATTGTGTTTTTCAATCTTGAATGGATAGTTGATTAATTGTGAATTTGTATCAATTCTCCATAGTGAATGAATAAATCGATGTTGTCAGTGTCAATTGTCATCGATATTCGCCAATTTTTCCTTCAATTGATTAAATTTAGTGGACAGAGAGTAAATTTGCACGAGACGAAAAAAATGTAAAGGTTGCGTAAATTTTCGAATTAAAGTTTAAGTTTTGAATAATCATTAACAGGACAAATTAGTAAGCAACAATAAGCAGTTGACCCGATTGGTTGAGCTAATGGATGAGTTTAGATTTTGCCAAGGGAATATGTTCTAGAGCTGCGTCACAACAAAAAACCGCAAGAATTGGCTACAGAGCTAAATATTTTCGGTTCAACTGAACCTACGCGTAAATGGGAGAGACGGCAAAGAGTAGCCTGCTTGGCTTTGGCTTATCACTTCCGAAGGTTATAACGCTCAAATTATGTTCTCCCACAATAGGAAGCTTCAAACGGCGTGCAAGTGTTGACTTAATAAACGACAACTGGCTTCCTCCGTCCATAATAATTCGAACGAACAAGGAAAAGGTGGAGATTTCACTGCTTGCATACGCACATGCTGTCTGTAAATAGGTTATACCTTTTTGCACTCGATCAGATGTGTACAAGTTCACTGTAGAATCGTTGTTTGCCGTCACTGGTTTGACAATACCTTTTGATGAATACGAAGGGTCACACATGCTTGTAGAATGACGCCCATTACAAGTCCTGCAGATAATTCCTTTTACTCGGCACATCCTGGAGTTGTGACCTTTTTTGCAGCAACGAAAGCATCTTCCTTCAGTAACAAGCATTTTTTTCATTTCAGTAATAGTTTTTGAACAGTAACAATCCTTGGCTTCATGGTTTGTGCTATTACAAAAGAAACAATGATTATTTTTTTTTCTCGGATGTAAACAAACCAAGTGCAGTTTTGACAGGTCTTGAATTTGTATTTGCAGTCGTCGAGCGAGATCGATGTAACCTCGCCTCGTTTGCCTTTTCCATAGACTCAACTTCTCTTTTAAGAAACTTCAACAGGCAATTTACTTGTGTGTCACCGATTGTTTTCAAAGAATTTTCGGAGGCTCAAGAGACACTTGCTGCTTCGTCTTCATGCTCTTGTTGAGGATTTTGAGGATTTACATTTGATTCCTCGTAATAGTGATGAAAATCTACTCGTAACTCGTTAGGAATACAACAAAACAAAACGCCTTTCAACATAACAAAATAATTAGATGACGGAATGCCTAATGCTGAGAGCGAGCGTGTAGAGTCAAATTAAATAATTCTAAGTCTTCTACTTGGATGACGTATTTCAGTAGTATATAGAATTTGTATTATAAAACACACATATGTTAACACCCTATATTATGCAAAAACAAAAGTCAGCTGGCGACCGCGACGGCGAACGTGACGGTGACGGGGACCACAATGGCGACTGCGACCCCAACCGCGACTGCGACGGTGACGGCGACCGAGGCGTCAACCGCGACCACGACCGCGACGGCGACCGCGATGGCGACGGCGACCGCGATGGCGACGGCGACTGCGACTGCGACGGCGACCGCGACGGCGACGGAGACCGCGACAGCGACGGCGACTGCGACGGCGACCGCGACTGCGACCGCGTCCGCGACGGCGACGGCGACCGCGACCGCGATGGCGACTGCGACTGCGACGGCGACCGCGATGGCGACGGCGACCGCGACGGCGACCGCGACCGCGATGGCGACGGCGACTGCGACTGCGACGGCGACCGCGACGGCGACCGCGACGGCGACCGCGACAGCGACGGCGACTGCGACGGCGACCGCGACTGCGACCGCGTCCGCGACGGCGACGGCGACCGCGACGGCGACCGCGACGGCGACCGCGACGGCGACCGCGACAGCGACTGCGACGGCGACCGCGATGGCGACGGCGACTGCGACTGCGACTGCGACGGCGACCGCGATGGCGACGGCGACTGCGACCGCGACGGCGACCGCGTCCGTAACGGCGACCGTGATGGCGACGGCGACCGCGACCGCGATGGCGACTGCGACTGCGACTGCGACGGCGACCGCGATGGCGACGGCGACTGCGACCGCGACGGCGACCGCGACGGCGACTGCGACCGCGACGGCGAACGCGACGGCGACCGCGATGGCGACGGCGACCGCGACAGCGACCGCGACCGCGTCGGCGACTGCGACCGCGACGGCGACCGCGACCGCGTCCGCGACGGCGACCGCGATGGCGACTGCGACTGCGACTGCGACGGCGACAGCGACGGCGACCGCGACGGCGACCGCGATGGCGACTGCGACTGCGATGGTGACGGCGACCGCGATGGCGACGGCGACCGCGACGGTGACCGCGACGGCGACTGCAACGGCGACTGCGACGGCGACCGCGTCCGTGACGGCGACGGCGACCGCGTCCACGACGGCGACCGCGACAGCGACGGCGACCGCGACCGCGACTTCGACGGCGACCGCGACGGCGACTGCGACGGCGACTGCGACGGCGACTGCGACTGCGATTGCGACCGCGACAGCGACAGCGACCGCGATGGCGACGGCGACTGCGACGGCGACCGTGACGACGACCGCGACAGCGACGGCGACTGCGACGGCGACTGCGACGGCGACTGCGACGGCGACCGCGACTGCGATGGTGACGGCGACCGCGATGGCGACGGCGACCGCGACGGTGACCGCGACTGCGACTGCGACTGCGACTGCGACTGCGACTGCGACTGCGACTGCGACTGCGACTGCGAACGCGATGGCGACTGCGGCGGCGACCTCGACAGCGACCGTGACAGCGACCACGACGGCGACTGCCACGACGACCGCGACGGCGACCGCGACCGCGACGGCAACCGCGATGGCGACCGCGACGGCGACTGCGACGGCGACCGCGGTGGCGAACGCGATGGCGACGGCGACTGCGACGGCGACGGCGACTGTGACGGTGACCGCGACAGCGACCGCGACTGCGACGGCGACCGCGACGGCGACTGCGACCGCGACGGCGACTGCGACGGCGACCGCGACCGCGACTGCGACGGCATCCGCGACCGCGACCGCGATGGCGAATGCGACGGTGACCGCGACAGCGACCGCGACTGCGACGGCGACTGCAACCGCGACGGCGACTGCGACGGTGACCGCGACGGCGACCGCGATGGCGACGGCGACCGCGACCGCGACGGCGACTGCGACCGCGACGGCGACCGCGACCGCGACTGCGACGGCGACCGCGACCGCGATGGCGATGGCGACGGCGACTGCGTCCGCGACCGCGACGGCGACTGCGACGGCGACGGCGACGGCGACTGCGACTGCGACGGCGACCGCGACGGCGACGGCGACCGCGACGGCGACCGCGGCGGCGAACGCGACGGCGACCGCGATGGCGACTGCGACTCTTATCTCACTGTTCGGTGAGATAAGCCATCAGATCACCAGTGGACCTATTGCTACGAAAGCCGTACTGCCGGTCATTAAGAAGCTTGCGTTCTTCGAGATATTTCTTGAGCTGAAAATTGATTAGTGTTTCCATGACCTTGGAAAGAAGGGACGTAAGTGCAATTGGACGATAGTTTGAGGGTGAAGAAGATACGCCTTTTTTAGGGACATGCTGGACAAATGTTATTTTCCATCCACTCGGAAAGAGACCAGTGGAGTACGAAAGATGGAAAAGCCAGCGTTGAAGAATCCGGGCCAGCGGATTTGTGTATATCAAGATCTTTTAGAACTCGGGCAACTGCACGAGCGCGAAAGAAGATTCATCTTGTAAAATCGTTTCCGCGCTCTCATAACACTTTCTGGTAACGTCAGATTAACAGCAAACTGTGCTGCAAGCAGATTGGCTTTCTCTAACGGGCTGACAAAAGGGGTGTCATTGAAGACGAGCGTTGGAACCGACGATGAAGTAGCAACAAATTACATTTTCGTACATATACAAATATTTTGGACTTACTTTCTCTTAGGGGCTTAAGTCGAGTTATGAAAAAATTGAGTTTTTGACATAATGGTGTTCAGGATATCAAAATCTATGCTCGCTCAATTTCTTACGTATATCTTTTTTTTTGCACGGAAGTAATATGCAAACAACCTAATAACTTAAGTGAGTATACAGAGGGGGGGTCACGGGATCATGTCCCCCCCCCCCGAGAACTCAAGATTATTTTGTTGATCTGAAATAATTATTTAGTAACCACATAAAAAAAAAGAAAGTTGGTTACTTAGAAAGCTAGTAGGATTTTCGATTGTTAATTTAGAATTCAATAGAGAATTTGAATGTTGGTGACTTCAATTCAATAAGAAATTTAATTTTCATGGCAATGGAATACCTACTTTATTTTGTAGTCAATCGATGATACTTTGATTTTCTTCCCCGTACCTCAAATTTAACAAACTTCTCATATGATAATACATTCAAATCTTAAAATATATGCAAAGGCTAGTTTCTGTTTTGAGATGACAGCCAAAACCTGTTAAACCAAACAGAAATCAAAGTGCGGAGTTGTTACCAAATTTTCACTCAGTAAAGTAAAAACTAATATATTTTTTTTCTGAAAATTAAATCTTTAAACACATTAAAGAACACATACAGAAATTGGTTTGTTTGATTTCTGTATGACAGATTATTTTTAAAAGCAAAAAAAGTGATAACTTTCGATTTATAGTTATTCTAACCAAAAAAAATTAATGTTCACGATAAAAGACATAAATATATAAAACTATGATGAAAACCTATTATGAAAGGATTTTGTTTGCACTTATTCAACATTTACGATCGCACAATATTGTTATTGATTTGGATGTGGATTACTTTTACAATGTAACCTATGAATCCCATAATGCCAATAGCTATTGTAAAGGAAATTTTTAGGAACTCCTTGCGGTGAATCGTTTGACCAGTCGGATGGAATTATTGACGAAAAGCGACTAGACTCGTAGAATATAACAACTTTGTCCATTATTTTTATCAGAAAGGTAAGAAAGATAAAAAGATAAGGTATATTTGATGTACATATTTATTTTGTAAGGTGCCTTTCACTTTTCCATCGGTGGCAGTCTTAGAGACATACATTTTTTTCAAATCAGAGGCATATCAAAATCACTCGTGAACTTTGTTCGCATTTTTCTTGAAAAGTAACGAAAACGAATCTTTTCAATTATAATACGGATATGTAATGTATTTGAGTTTTTCCACTATTGTAAAAAGAGCAATTTACACAAGTGGTCATTTTTGAAAATCAGAGCTATTGTTTTCATTTTCAGTAGTGAATATTTATATCTATTTACTAAAATTAAGAAACAGAAAACAGTGCACAATACCTATGATATTTTACTAATTTTTCCTGCAACTTCAATTCGCTGTTGTGTTGTTCCTGTAACAGTCAGGAATAAAAATGAAGAGCGCGCTAATAAAGGTTCGTTCGACTCAGTTGTTTATTTTAATTTTCTTTGGAACGAAAAATGAGGTAACTTTTGCAAATACCAAAAAAGTGTTTTCGTCTTAAATTTGTTAATTTTTTTGTATAGGTAGCTCATTTCATTTTGAATTGGCTTTGGCAGTTCGAAATATATATTTTCAACGAAATTGCCTAAGTTGGCGTAGTGAAAATTTAGTATTACATTCGTAGTCTGCTATTTCACGCCGACTTTTGATTCTTAACTGTCTTGAAATTAAATGAGTTAAGGTACGATATATTTTTCCAGGATATGAACGATTTTAAATTATTTTAACTTTTTTTTAACAAAGATAATGTATTATAGGGTTTCCGATTAAGGTCGGGTCGATTTTCAAATTGAATAAAACAAGATATCAATAAGGTTTTATCTTTATTTGAGAGACCTATTATAGTAATATAACATCGTTCAAATGGCCGCCCCCGGCTTCGCTGGGTGGCGCGGATTCGAAAGGTCCAGTTTTTGATGATTTTGGCGCAAAAATCAGGCAGAATTTGACCGATGACATCGATTATGTTGTCTTTGAGGGTCGAGGTGGTTTGCAGCTTATTCGCATAGACCTGCGACTTAAGAAAGTCCCACAAGAAAAAGTCCAAAGGGGTAAAAAATCACACGATCTTGGTGGCCAATTCACGTCGCCTCGGCGCGAGATAACCATGCCATGAAACCGCTCGTGCAGAATATCGATTGTGTCTTAAGCTGTGTGGCACGTAGCGCCACCCTGTTGAAACCATATATCTGCAGTGTACATATCATCCAATTTAGGCCACAAGAAGTTGGTGATCATCGACCTATAGCGATCGCCGTTGACGGTGATGGCCTGGCCAGCATCATTTTCGAAGAAGTACGGACCGATGACGCCTCCAGGCATACAGCCCAAAATCCACACGAAACAGTAACTTTATTTGGATGCATTGGCACCTCGTGAATCTCGCGTGGATTAGTGTCGTCCCAAATCCGGCAATTTTGCTTATTCACGTACCCATTCATCCAAAGCTGGGCCTCATCGCTAAAGATGATTTTTCGACCAAAATTGGGATAAACTTCTAACTGCTCTAAAACATTATTTGCACGTGTTGCTCGACGCTGTAACTCACCATGATGATTTGTCTGTAGTAACTGATTAAAAGACGACATTTTGACCGAAAGTAAAAGAAACAATATGGCCGCCACGAGCTGTCAAAATCAACCCGTCCCTATTGGAAAACCCTTTAGTATAGTTAATTAAGATTTTTTCCCTTTTCTTTTATATAGCTACGCACAATAAAATATGAAAAAAAAAAATATAAGGCACTTAACTTTTAACAAATATAAGTTCGTGTTATTTTTTTTTGGCATGACCCCCCCCACCCCCAAGAACTAAAGCTGTATACGCCCCTGGTTTGTTTTACCATAATAATTTCTTAATATCTTACAATATTTTTTTCTTAAATTTGTAATCCCTAATAAAAAAACAGTCGACGACCGGCCGCACCGGTTAAACAACTGCCAAATGATCAGCCAAATCGGATCGCAATATCCGACGGTAGTTTTACCACAAAATAATTAAATCGAAAAAACTGAACTACATTTTGTACAGTATGTAGTTTTAAATTTAAAGAATCGTAATAGTCTGAGAGCAAGTGAACATGAACATTTGCTCAAAGTGTTTTATACCGCTTCAAATTGTGTGGCAATGTCGTTTGTATCAGTACACACTACATGCCATCGCATCGGTCTGGCAGCGATATCACCGCCCTAACACCACTAAAATGAACTTTCAAAATGCAACAACTAAAATAATCCCCCAAAAGAGTTTTATACGGCTTCAAATGTACATCACTAAAGCCATGTATACCTATAATAACTAGAACTAGTACCGCCCAGTGGTCGAAATTCTACCATTCTCTATATACTTCAATAAAAAAGGTTATATAACACACTGAACAACGTACATGAATAATTGTTGTTGTACAACAATCGTACAGTCCACCATGACCGCCCTCATTGCATGCCCAACGCTAGTGTTGGTTAAGCATCGATACTCTATCGATAGTATCGATAGTAAAAAACTATCGCGTACATCGATAGTTTCTAAAAACTATCGAAAAAAACTATCGATAGTTTCAATACTTACAAATTTTGTATGATTTTCTTTAAAAGCTAAAATTATTTTTTTTTGTCAGGTCTTTTTCTGCATTTATCTTCCTCCAGGTATACATATATAAACTCGCGAACAGATGGGTCAAATGTTTTCATTTTTTTTTTTTTATTGTTTAGTTTCTTTGGCAAGCTTGCCACATTAACTTGCCACCAAAAAAATAAAGTGGTATTCGTCAAGCCTTAACAACATGGCCTACTTTTGTACAAAAGTACAAAAGTGAGAAATAAATATCTATTCTGAAGACACCTGCTTGCAAAAAACAATGGAAAATTGTGCATGGTGGTTTAATTTATTTGTCAGAACAATTTTCGTATGTTTTTTTTTTGAAAGCATGTTTCTTTAGCGAGCATTTTAATTCCTCACTTTTGTACTTTTTTACATAAGTAGGTCTAGAAGTTAAGGCTTCAGGCTAACCGAAACGATCTTTTTTTTGGATTACAATTCATCTTGTTTTTTTCTATCCTAAAAAGCAAGTTATCAATTGATATGGTATATTTTTAGTTGCTTAAAAAAAGTTTTAAATTCAAATTTTCAAGTGTTTTTTATTATTGAAAAAATGCATACCTAATAAAAAAGCCTTTTTAATGCTTTTTAAGAAATTTGGTAAAACTATCGATAGTAACGATAGTGTTTTCCCAAAACTATGGATACTATCGGAAATGGGAACTATCGATGTTAAACCAACACTACCCAAAGCGCACTGATCGTTTCTACTCTGACATAGTGACAAAAATTTCATCAGGATTTTTCTTTTATCTTATATCCACGGTTGCCACGTTGGTAATTTGTGACCAAATTTGGTCATATATTTTACACTTGGTCATTATGTTCTCCATCTGGTCACTTTTTTTTGAAGAAGAAATATAAAAAACTCGACTTTTAATTTTCATTTTCACAAAATGAAGCACATTTTTTTTCATCGCCTAATGTAAACGATGCCGATGTATGTGTAAAATTGAACGCACTGCATTCCGTATCCACGACCACTTCATTTGACAGTTTATTGACAGATGGAATGTTTGAAATATTTTTGTGTTTAAACGTTTAAGCGTCTCCGTCTATTTCGCTTGTTGGTTTTGTTGGTTATTGTTGAAAACAAAACTTAAAAAATGGATAGGTAAGTAATAATATTTGTTAATAAATCTTTCTTGTAAAATTAGAACAACATTACTCAAGGTTTGTTATTGTCGTTACCACACAGCTGAGCTGCTGCTGAAAGAAAGTTTTATGATTTAAGTTTAATTAAAACTAAGTTAAGAAACAGACTTAACTTTGACACTATAGGTACATAATATTATGTTGTCCAAAGAGCTTCAAGATCAAAAACGTGTAAGCCATAGCGTTTGGTCGGCAGAAACCTTTTTTTAAATAAGTAGATATTATGTCTGTACATTTTAGTAGATTTAATTTAACTAAAGGTGCGCAATTTTGTATTGATTGATAACCTTTATGTTTAGTTATTTATGTTTCTTGTTATGTTGCCCTTAAAGTAATATTGTGAATTATATTGTACCTTTTTGTTTACTTATTTTTGTTAATTATTTTTGTAATTTTGTACTTGTTTTGGTCCTTTTTATTTTCAATTGTGGTCACAAATTTTATTTCCAAGTGGCAACCGTGCGTATATCTTCAGTAAAGAATGTTTTGTCACTGATAGCTATATCAATTTGTATCAGAGATGAGCCTGAAATGATTGTTAAAAATGGACAAATCAAAGAACATGAAATCCTTTTAATTTAAACCATTTAAACAAAAAATGTTCTAAAACATTATCAAATAATTATGTGATCAGTTGTTATACGTTTTTATACCGCAGAAATAATTTAATTTGGAAATTAATTTTACTATTTTCATTTGGTTTCTGAATTTGAAAATTTGGTCTCTTTGCCCGAGAAGGTAATCGACTAGTACAAAGTTTTGGAGTTATAAGCTAATGAAGCTAGTCTTGAAGATATTTTTTAAACTTAAAAATATAGAAATGTTCTGGTTCAAGGAATGTTAAAAAAAATAAAACATTTAAATGAAATTCTTTATTCAAATTTATATTAATTTGTAAGAAAATGTTGAATTTGCCTCACTGCAGCAATTGAGCCGTGAGAAAATTAAAAACATTTAAAAAATTACAACTTATATGAAAAATAAACTGACTTACATTAAAAGCTGAAAATTTCGAATCAATGCCCGGCTGGAAAAATGCCTAGTTTCTGTCTAGTTTTGACATGGCACTAGTCAGTTTTCTTTAGGGATAATCTAGACGAGGAAAACTTGTCGAATATACGTCAAGCCCTTGCAAGTTTTCAGTAAGTAAAATTTAGACGAGGAAAACGTTTCATACTTTCGGTTCTCGCTAGTAAGAACTTGTTGGACGATTTCGGCATCCTACCAGCACTATCGTTATTGATACATATGCAAAATTTCAACTAAACAAATTGAATCGATGAATCGAAAAATACAAATCTTTACTTTTATTATAATTTATTAGTTTTGGTTTAAAAAAAAAGTTAAAAATTTCACGCTCTTGAAAATCCTACCAAGATAATCATATAGGTATTTAATTACGAAAATCTCTATTTTTAACCAACAATTATAACCAAAAATTATAATTTACTGCCTTAAACTATATTTACTTAATACCAGATGGTTCATCTCAAGTGGTTCATATCCGGTTGTTTTTGTGGTGGGATGTAGTTTAGATTGAGCGCATTTTTGCACACGATACTAAATCCAATAATATGATAATAAGAGTATTTTGCCCAGTATCATACTAGTTTGCTTTAATATCGTATTAAATTCATAAAAATTATTATTATTATTTTAATTATTAATTATTAATAATTATTTTAATTATTCGGGTTTTTATTTTTGATCCGAGTTATTTTACTATCGGATCATAACCGATACTAAAATACCCTTTTTTAATGTTTCTAGCAAATATATGAACAATTCTAGTTTTTGCTGGTCCGGGGCCTAGAGTGGTTTTTCTGACGGGGCAAAAGGGTTCATAATCGACAAGGCCCTAGTTTTGGCCATTACTCAGCTAGGACCTCCCCAGAATCTATTTAAAACTCTCTAGTGCCATGTCGAAAACTAGAATGTTTTTCTGCGCGGGTTCTTTCGGCTATAAATGTTTTAGATGCACTAAATTGTACTTAGAAGAATGGGTTCCTGATAATGTTCTCATAGAAAAGTATAGAGAACAAATAATTACTTATTTAGCTTTTTTTATATTTCTAATGATTACTTAATTATGTTACCTAAACATGTACTTTAATATATGGACCTAATAATACAAAAATCAATTAAATGTTGTAACTAAATTTTTAAGGGACCTCTTTTTTCCTCTCGGACACCTTTTCTGACACTTTCTCAAAATGTTCAGAGGTAACACTGCTACCACTGCACTGACGTCTATTGGAATATTGAATTCGCCGCACAAACGAAAAGTGATGGTGGCGGGCTGAGTTTGCAAGCGCGGGGGTGTTACAGCGAAAAACTATATAAACTTTAATTTAACTACCTTAGCGGCAAAATATAAACAAAATAATTAGCTTGGCATAAAGCGATTGGCCATATCTTTGGAAAAAAGCAACAAAAAAAAGACTGACTCATTTGTGTCGCCCACTGTCCGAAATTCGACCACAAAAAACTCACATTCACAGACTCTAGATTCAAACAATTTGTTTGAAAATTAAATCAAAAAACTTTTTTTTAGTTTTAATTTTTTTAGTATGCACTGCAAAGTGATTGACAGTGCAAAAACAAAAATGACACACAGTGTGTATTCTGCACATATCCGCACCTATGGCTTTCCAACCATATAAAATTTATAATAATCGGTTGGATACTTTTTGGGCAAATGGTACCACAAATTTTTTTTAAGGCTATTTATATATAGATATATACAGGGTGTCCCGTAAAGGATAATCCAAACTGAATATGGTGATAGGCCAGGTCATGCTTTTCAGAATTTGGTAACCGAACCATTACGGTTTTCGAGTAACGGCTGTTTTTTTTTTTAATTTGCCCGAACCTCTACTTTAGATCACTGTTTTGCTCACCCCGTCCATAATTGATTTTTATTTTTAAACTTAAACATTGACCAATAATAAGACTTTTTTTGTGCATTCCAATAATTTGAATTTTATACACAATTTAAATAAAATAACTAGATAAAGTCATAGTTTGATCAAAATTATTTTTTTACTTCAATTTTTGAAAGAGCATCCTGAAAAAACTCGTATGACTTAATACTTGTTCTTTCTTTTAAAAAATTGCCTTGGCTTCCGACTTTCTAAAAAGGTATACATTTTACTAATACAGTCTCTAAATCAGAAGTTACAACCATTTAAACTCAATCATTAAGAAAAATTAAAATTAATTACTTTTTTTTGTTAAGATATCAGAGTTAAGATATCACCAATCTAACTGGCGCCATTATTTGCACCTAGAACAAGAACCAGTGATAATCAATACAGGAACCATTTGCCCCATAAGACAGACTATTTCTCCAATATTTCCACAAATAGTATACCTTGAGGTGGAAATACTCTACCTTAAGGAGTAAATGGTTCCAGTATTGATTATCACTGGTTCTTGTTCTAGGTGCAAATAAGGGCGCCACCTAGATTGGTGATATCTTAGCTCTGACGTGGTTCCTCTATGTGTATAAACTCAATGGTAGAACCATATTTGCCTCGTGTATTGTGTTGCTACAACACAACACACGACACAGATGTGGATCCGGCCTAACGCTCAACTGGACATTTTAGTAATGATCGTTTTTGGTTCGATGATTTGGCTAATTCTCGATGTCGTTTTTTGCGATACTTTTATCTGCACTTGCAAAACACACCTCTAATAGGTAAATAACTTTTCCTTCCAATTTCAATATTCAAACATTCTAGACACAAATGTACATTATTATCTCCTACTTAATCTTCCCTCTGCTTCCTAAATGCTCGAACTGTGTTAAATTACAATATGGGCATAACTTTTTGCGGTGGTAACTCTGCTTTTCAACTGTGCAAACAGTTGCAGTGAGTCGGCTTGGGCACCCATAACGGGGGTATTGCATCTTTTTTGTGTACGAAACTCTGTTACGTAGATAGTATACCACGACAGTAACGCGAAAATTCGGCTGGAGGTTTAGAGGTGGTATGTGAAAAAGTCGTCAGCTTTTGAATTGAATATGGAAAGGGATATATTTTGTACTTTAGCTATTTATAATAGTAAAATTTCTATAATTTTTTTGTAAATAGCTTACAAATTCTAAGAATCTAACATATAAAACTTTTTTTCCTATTATTATTTAAGCCAATTATTTCAAAACAGACTATTGGCTAAACAAAAATACCAAAAATCGGGGGAGTGCACCTACAAAAAAAAACATGGTTTCAAAGAATATAAAAAGGCATATTAAGTGTCATATGCAAAATTTCGATTTTGTAGCAATTTTGAGTGTAAGAATTTTTCGAATTAAAACATTTTTGAAAAGTTGTTTCTTGCAACATTTTGATTTTTAGCTATTTTAAGGGTGGTTTTAAAAACCTCACAATTACACAACATTTAGGTGGTATAGGTATATATTTCTGATAGAATTTTGAAACCGATATCATTGTTTGTTTTTCAAAATATTTGAGTTGAAAAAAAATTGTTAAGAATTTTTAATAGTTTTTGTTCCAGTTTTTTTGCTCTAAAAAAAACTACGTCATTATTTGTAAAAAAAAAAATAGACTGGGTTCGGAATCATTTTTTGTTCTTGAAATATTTGAGACGAAAATTATTTTTCAACTGTTTTTCTTAGTTTAAAAAAAGTGTCTGTTATTTTATTTATATTTTCCTGCAGACACACAACATAAAACTCTCATAGAACAAGTTTCCCTTGAAACATTTTAGCTTGCAACATCTGCGCTGCACAATTTCATACAATTTTTAATAATATCTATACAAATTACAAATACAAGCACAAATACAATACAATCTAGAATACAAGAGCGTTTTACTACACAATGTCCTAAGCAAAGCCCAGCTAAATAAATGAAAGCGTAAGCGTAAGTATGATGCGATAAGGCACGATACATTAGGTATGCAAGCAGCTCCAGGTACATTTTGGGTACGTTTTTTTTTGTCATTCTCTTTTTTGCTTTCGTATATGTTTCTGGGAAAATGTGGTAGGCAGGATGAATGCATTGTTTTGTTATTAGTGATCTTTGATTGATATGAGTAAACATTGAGATTGAGTTCTTTTAGCACAGTGAATAATTACACAAAAAAAAGTGCTAAATTCGCAAAGCGCGATGTAGTTCTGCATTTTTGATATGTTGTTGGGGCATGTTAGAGTAGAGGACACTTAAGTTGGCACTGATTTTTGTACACGTACTTAGAACCATAAAATCATGAAATATAGTTATAATAGATGTTTACATCTTTTTTTAAGCCAAGTGAACAGTTTTTGGAACTTTTAAATTCAGTACCAAAGTTGCTTAAAAAAAGATATAAATATTATAACTATATTTTATGATAATAATTCTTCGTGACTCAGCAGCATATATGGTCAACTCATTGAAAGTAAATAAACTAAAACTTAGAATTTATATTTAACTTGTTTTGTAGGTTAGAATTATTTAAAATATTTTGAATTATTATTCAAAATATAATAAATATAGTTTGAAATATTTATTATTATTCGAACTTTTGATTTAAAAAAAAACGTCTTTTTCAAGACATTTCTTAATATTAAAAAGAATAATAGTTGCGTTCAAAACCCAAAATACAACCAAAAGAGGATTAAACGTTAATATTATTTTTATAAGAAAAAAATTTGTAAGTACATATTTTATAATTTTTAAAAATTGAAGCTATAAAATATTAATAACTATGTTTTTGAGACCTGAAGAAAAACGTAACCACGTTTGAAACGTCGTCTGATTTAGATACTTAGCTACAAATATAGACCTAAAGCATAAACATTATATTTTATGTATAAGGGTTCAAAGAACGTGTACAAAAATCAGTGCCAACTTAAGTGTCCTACTTTGACCACAACAAAGTCGGCGAAAATTTTTTTTTCCGTCAAACGACGCGACGAAGCGAATTTATGTATCGATAAATTTTTGAACTTTTATTTTATACCTATAATTTATTAACGTTTTTTTTATTAATTGTCGTTATCAATCAAATGTTCAAAAGGGTAGTTATGTGCATTCAAGAGGACACAAGCGTCCACAGGTTTTTCTCAAAATCCACCTCTGTCTACCAACTCCTACTCTCACCTCCACGTGGTGAACATCGGGTGTCTAGTACCTCAGCTGGAGACGGGGTTTAAATCCCCGTGGAAAGCTGTTGGGGACAGCCAACGAGAGAGGGGGGGGAGGAGTGTTCCCACTAAGGCACTTCTCCTTTCATCGAGGCGGCAGCGGACGAATTCTCTAGATGGAATCAACGGTGGCGTCTACAGTTCCAGTTAGGTTGAACTACTTAGTGAACACCTTATATGGGCTACTACGACATATTTGTAGCTCAGGCCTATAAGGAGCGGTTTATCCGGCTCCCTACCCTTGGAGTTATACGAAGGGTCTGGTCCTCCGGGTCGGGGGTTGTGCGTCGGGGTAACTTCCCTACCACGTAAAAAAAAGTTGTTCCGAAACAACAACAAGCCTCGGATATGGATGATTTTAAAGTTGACGACCCCAGCAAACGAAACAAGGACAATGAATTTCGGATCTGCACGTGGAACGTCCTGTCCTTATACAGAACACGTGCAGCCGAACAATTAGTGGAGAACCTGGACAGGCTAAAGGCTGACGTAACAGCCATCCAGGAAGTGCGATGGGATGGAGAGGGCGTACGGAGACTGAAAACGTGTGACATCTACTACGGCGGGTGCTTGAAGGAACCGGGTCAGCGGCTCTTGGGTTGTGGTTTTGTGATAAGGGGAAGACTTAGGCAAGAAGTCTTGGGCTTCCGAAGTGTAAGCGAGCGCCTGGTCACAATCCGCATCAAAGGCAAATTTAAGAACATTTCGCTGATTTGTGTTCACGCCCCCCATGAAAGGAGAGAAGACTCAACCAAAGAAGGATTCTACGATCTCTTGGAGACTACGTATGATATGTGCCCGAAGTACGACGTGAAGATCATTCTTGGTGACTTCAACGCAAGATTCGGAAAGGAGGGCATCTTTGGTTCGATAGTCGGAGGACACAGCCTACACGACGAAACTTCCGGCAACGGACACAGGCTGGCAGACTTTGCGGCGGGGCGAAATGTCATCATCTCAAGCACCTACTTCCCACACCTCAATATACACAAGGGGACTTGGCGGTCGCGTGATCAAGTAACCGTCAACCAAATCGACCACGTTGCGATAGACGCGAGACATGCTTCCAGTATCTTGGACGTCCGAACGTTCCGAGGGGCCAACATTGACTCGGATCACTACCTGGTGGTAGCTAGACTACGTATGCGGATATCCATGACGCGACAACGCAGAGCAGATGCTGTGAAAAGATTCGATGTCGAGAAGCTTAAATCGCAAGAGACTGCCAGAACTTTTGCAGACCACGTAACTCTTAATCTCTCAGGAGGTCCGCTACCAGCATCAAGTGCAGAGGACCAGTGGGAACACTGTCAACAAGCCATTAGAAGTGCCGCCTCTGATGTGCTGGGTTTCACTAGGCGAATACAACGAAACCCCTGGTTCGATGAGGAGTGCCGGCTAGCGCATGCAGCTAAGGACGAGGCCTACCAGGCAATGCTGCAGACTCGAACAAGAGCTGCTGAGAGAGTGGCCCGGGAGCTCTACGGGCTGAAACGAAAAGAGGAACGCCGACTTCTCAGGAGGAAAAAGAGAGAGCACGAGAAGCGGGCGGTAGAGTCTATTGAGGGTTGTAGCGGTAGGGGAGATGTTCGAAAATTTTATCAGAGGGTGAAGCGATCCACCCAAGGATTCAAGGCTAGAACGGAAGCCTGCCGAGATGAGAGTGGGAATATGGTAGTAGACACACAGTCAGTGCTGAGGATCTGGAAAGAACACTTCTCTAGACTGCTTAATGGCGAAGACAGCCAAGATGCCGCTAATAGGCAGAACGCTCCATTCAACTTGGACGATGATGGCCAAGAGTTCCGTCCACCCGACCTAACCGAAGTTCGGCTGGCGATATCCAAACTTAAGTCGTACAAGGCTGCAGGTGCGGATGGCTTACAAGCCGAACTATTTAAATCAGCGGGAGATGAATTGGCTAGGAGCATACACCAGCTCATCTGCAAAATTTGGTCGGAGGAAAGTATGCCCGATGAATGGAACCTCGGTATAGTGTGCCCCATCCATAAAAAGGGAGATGTTCTGAAATGTACCAACTACAGAGGAATTAGTCTCCTAAACGTCGCTTATAAAATCTTGTCGGCCATCCTGTGTGACCGCTTAAAACCTTTTGTCAACGATCTGATCGGCCCTTATCAGTGCGGTTTTAGGCCAGGCAAGTCAACCGTCGATCAAATGTTCACACTCCGACAGATTTTAGAAAAATCCCGGGAATTCCAGATCGATACACACCACCTTTTTATCGATTTTAAAGTCGCGTATGATAGCGTGAAAAGGGACGAATTATACAGAGCCATGTCGAGTCTCGGCATCCCTGCCAAACTCGTCCGCTTGTGCAGGATGACGATGGAGAAATCTCGCTGCTCCGTCAAAATTGGTAAGAACACCACCGATTCCTTTGATGTTGAGAAAGGATTGAGGCAAGGCGACGCGTTATCATGCAACCTATTCAACATCGTTCTTGAAGCCATTGTACGCAACGCACATGTCAACACCAGCGGTACAATCTATCAAAAGTCCGTTCAATTGCTTGCATATGCGGATGACATAGACATTGTCGGCAGAACGAAGCGAGCTGTGGCAGGGGCATTTGCGAGCATTGAATCGGAGGCGGCTAGAATGGGATTGGCGGTTAATGAGGACAAGACGAAGTATATGCTGTCATCGAGAGAGGAATCTCAACATCGTCGACTCGGGCAAAATATCACGATGGACAGATATAACTTCGAAGTTGTCAAGGACTTTGTCTACCTGGGCTCCACTATTACATCGCAGAATGACATCAGTGCAGAGATCAAGCGAAGAATTACTCTTGCCAACCGCTGTTTCTTCGGTCTAAGAAGGCATTTAAGTAGTAAGGCCCTCTCTCAGAGAACCAAGGAGACTTTATACAAAACCCTAATCATCCCGGTCCTGCTTTATGGGTCAGAAGCATGGACACTGAAAGATTCGGATAAAAATCTGCTAGGGTGCTTTGAGAGGAAGATTCTTCGTGTGATTTTCGGTCCGGTGTGTATCGAAGGAGTATGGAGGAGAAGATTCAACGACGAGCTATACGGGCTATACAGCGACGTTGACCTGGTCAAAAAGCTGAAAATACAGCGGCTTAGATGGCTGGGGCACGTGGAGCGTATGGACAGCAACGCACCTGCCCGACGAGTCTTCGAATCCAACCCCGATGGGGTACGCAGCAGAGGAAGAACCCGTAACAGGTGGCGCAATCAAGTGAATGACGACATCAAAGCACTCGGTGTGCGCAACTGGAAGCGGCTAGCTAGGGACAGAGCTGGCTGGAGGGGCTTGTTAGTTGAGGCCGAAGCCCATCCTGGGCTGTGAGCGCCATCAAAAGTAAGTAAGTAAGTATCAATCAAATTAAAAAAAAAGTATGATTTTTTTTTTATTTTAACCTGCCCAGACCACCTAGCTCAACCAATACTAAGGACCAGGAATCGCCACTGTAGCGAACATGGCTACAACACCTCAAGAAAGACAACGCATACTCCGAAAAGCCTCAAATTCAACATTATCAGTTAGCAAAATCAATGGTAAAACCGTAGTTAAGCCACCAAAAATGGTTTTTATCAGATTGTCCGGGAAGCAACGCATTTTAATCATTTGAAAACTAAAAAAGATCCACCGAAATCAGGCTGGTACAGATCTCATACGTGAACTTTTAAAGTTGATTTAAACTGGGTATACTTAAAAGATGATTTTAGATAGTGTACCTAATTATATATCAGAAAACTCTTTATTTTTTCTTAGAATTAGCGTTAAAATTAATCTTTTTTTTTTTAAATTGACCAAATAACGAAAGGGCAATCTAAGCCTAAATTATCTGTCAAATACTTCGCTATCACCCCTGTTCCGATTTTCAATCATGAATTCATAGCTAGTTGTTATTTATCAAACATTTGTTTTTATTCGGCATTGTGTTTTTCAATCTTGAATGGATAGTTGATTAATTGTGAATTTGTATCAATTCTCCATAGTGAATGAATAAATCGATGTTGTCAGTGTCAATTGTCATCGATATTCTCCAATTTTTCCTTCAATTGATTAAATTTAGTGGACAGAGAGTAAATTTGCACGAGACGAAAAAAATGTAAAGGTTGCGTAAATTTTCGAATTAAAGTTTAAGTTTTGAATAATCATTAACAGGACAAATTAGTAAGCAACAATAAGCAGTTGACCCGATTGGTTGAGCTAATGGATGAGTTTAGATTTTGCCAAAGAAATATGTTCTAGAGCTGCGTCACAACAAAAAACCGCAAGAATTGGCTACAGAGCTAAATATTTTCGGTTCAACTGAACTTACGCGTAAATGGGAGAGACGGCAAAGAGTAGCCTGCTTGGCTTTGGCTTATCACTTCCGAAGGTTATAACGCTCAAATTATGTTCTCCCACAATAGGAAGCTTCAAACGGCGTGCAAGTGTTGACTTAATAAACGACAACTGGCTTCCTCCGTCCATAATAATTCGAACGAACAAGGAAAAGGTGGAGATTTCACTGCTTGCATACGCACATGCTGTCTGTAAATAGGTTATACCTTTTTGCACTCGATCAGATGTGTACAAGTTCACTGTAGAATCGTTGTTTGCCGTCACTGGTTTGACAATACCTTTTGATGAATACGAAGGGTCACACATGCTTGTAGAATGACGCCCATTACAAGTCCTGCAGATAATTCCTTTTACTCGGCACATCCTCGAGTTGTGACCTTTTTTGCAGCAACGAAAGCATCTTCCTTCAGTAACAAGCATTTTTTTCTTTTCAGTAATAGTTTTTGAACAGTAACAACCCTTGGCTTCATGGTTTGTGCTATTACAAAAGAAACAATGATTATTTTTTTTTTCTCGGATGTAAACAAACCAAGTGCAGTTTTGACAGGTCTTGAATTTGTATTTGCAGTCGTCGAGCGAGATAGATGTAACCTCGCCTCGTTTGCCTTTTCCATAGACTCAACTTCTCTTTTAAGAAACTTCAACAGGCAATTTACTTGTGTGTCACCGATTGTTTTCAAAGAATTTTCGGAGGCTGAAGAGACACTTGCTGCTTCGTCTTCATGCTCTTGTTGAGGATTTTGAGGATTTACATTTGATTCCTCGTAATAGTGATGAAAATCTACTCGTAACTCGTTAGGAATACAACAAAACAAAACGCCTTTCAACATAACAAAATAATTAGATGACGGAATGCCTAATGCTGAGAGCGAGCGTGTAGAGTCAAATTAAATAATTCTAAGTCTTCTACTTGGATGACGTATTTCAGTAGTATATAGAATTTGTATTATAAAACACACATATGTTAACACCCTATATTATGCAAAAACAAAAGTCAGCTGGCGACCGCGACGGCGAACGTGACGGTGACGGGGACCACGATGGCGACTGCGACCGCAACCGCGACTGCGACGGTGACGGCGACCGCGGCGTCAACCGCGACCACGACCGCGACGGCGACCGCGATGGCGACGGCGACAGCGACGGCGACTGCGACGGCGACGGCGACCGCGACGGCGACCGCGATGGCGACGGCGACTGCGACTGCGACGGCGACCGCGACGACGACGGCGACGGCGACCGCGACCGCGACAGCGACCGCGATGGCGACCGCGACGGCGACTGCGACGGCGACGGCGACCGCGAAGGCGACCGCGATGGCGACGGCGACCGCGACGGCGACCGCGACGGCGACCGCGATGGCGACGGCGACTGCGACTGCGACGATGACCGCGACGACCGCGATGGCGACGGCGACTGCGACGGCGACCGCGACAGCGACGGCGACTGCGACGGCGACCGCGATGGCGACGGCGACTGCGACGGCGACTGCGACGGCGACTGCGACGGCGACTGCGACCGCGACCGCGACGGCGACTGCGACGGCGACCGCGTCCGCGACGGCGCGACCGCGACAGCGACCGCGACTGCGACGGCGACGGCGTCCGCAACCGTGACCGCGACGGCGACTGCGACGGTGACCGCGACAGCGACGGCGACTGCGACGGCGACTGCGACGGCGACTGCGACGGCGACCGCGATGGCGACGGTGACCACGACCTCGTCCGCGACCGCGACGGCGACCGCGATGGCGACTCCGACTGACCTTTCCATGACCTTGGAAAGAAGGGACGTAAGTGCAATTTGACGATAGTTTGAGGGTGAAGAAGATACGCCTTTTTTAGGGACATGCTGGACAAATGTTGTTTTCCATCCACTCGGAAAGAGACCAGTGGAGTACGAAAGATGGAAAAGCCAGCGTTGAAGAATCCGGGCCAGCGGATTTGTGTATATCAAGATCTTTTAGAACTCGGGCAACTGCACGGGGCGAAAGAAGATTCATCTTATAAAATCGTTTCCGCGCTCTCATAACACTTTCTGGTAACGTCAGATTAACAGCAAACTGTGCTGCAAGCAGATTGGCTTTCTCTAACGGGCTGACAAAAGGGGTGTCATTGAAGACGAACGTTGGAACCGACGATGAAGTAGCAACAAATTGCATTTTCGTACATATACAAATATTTTGGACTTACTTTCTCTTAGGGGCTTAAGTCGAGTTATGAGTGTTCAGGATATCAAAATCTATGCTCGCTCAATTTCTTACGTATATGTTTTTTTTTTTTTGCACGGAAGTAATATGCAAACAACCTAATGACTTAAGTCAGTTTTTCAAGATAATCATTTGCCAAAATCATAATCATTTGACGGCGACTGCGACGGCGACTGCGACGGCGACCGCGACGGCGACCGCGTCCGCGACCGCGATGGCGACCGCGACGGCGACCGCGATGGCGACTGCGACTGCGATGGTGACGGCGACCGCGATGGCGACGGCGACTGCGACGGCGACCGCGACGGCGACTGCGACCGCGACCGCGATGGCGACGGCGACTGCGACGGCGACCGCGACGGCGACCGCGACCGCGACGGCGACCGCGACCGCGACGGCGACCGCGACCGCGACGGCGACCGCGTCCGCGACCGTGACGGCGACCGCGACCGCGTCCGCGACCGCGTCCGCGACCGCGTCCGCGACCGCGACCGCGACCGCGATGGCGACTGCGACGGCGACCGCGACGGCGACGGCGACCGCGACGGCGACGGCGACCGCGACGGCGACCGCGACAACGACGGCGACTGCGACGGCGACTGCGACGGCGACTGCGACGGCGACCGCTACGGCGACCGCGACGGCGACCGCGACGGCGACCGCGACAGCGACCGCGACAGCGACCGCGACGGCGACCGCGACGGCGACCGCGACGGCGACCGCGACGGCGACCGCGACGGCGACCGCGACAGCGACCGCGACGGCGACTGCGACCGCGACCGCGATGGCGACGGCGACCGCGACGGCGACTGCGACCGCGACCGCGTTGGCGACGGCGACTGCGACGGCGATCGCGACGGCGACTGCGACGGCGACGGCGACCGTGACGGCGACCGCGATGGCGACTGCGACTGCGATGGTGACGGCGACCGCGATGGCGACGGCGACGGCGACCGCGACGGCGACCGCGATGTCGACGGCGACCGCGACTGCGACGGCGACCGCGATGGCGACGGCGACCGCGACAGCGACCGCGACCGCGACGGCGACTGCGACAGCGACCGCGATGGCGACGGCGACCGCGACGGCGACCGCGACAGCGACCGCGACCGCGACGGCGACCGCGATGGCGACGGCGACTGCGACCGCGACCGCGATGGCGACGGCGACCGCGACGGCGACTGCGACCGCGACCGCGATGGCGACGGCGACTGCGACGGCGACCGCGACGGCGACCGTGACGGTGACCGCGACAGCGACCGCGACCGCGATGGCGACTGCGACCGCGACCACGACGGCGACCGCGACGGCGACCGCGACGGCGACCGCGATGGCGACGGCGACTGCAACTGCGACGGCGACGGCGACCGCGACCGCGATGGCGACTGCGACGGCGACTGCGACGGCGACCGCGACGGCGACTGCGACGGCGACCGCGACCGCGACCGCGATGGCGAACGCGATGGCGACTGCGACGGCGACCGCGACGGCGACGGCGACCGCGACGGCGACGGCGACCGCGACGGCGACCGCGATGGCGACTGCGACTGCGATGGTGACGGCGACCGCGTCCGCGACGGCGATGGCGACTGCGACGGCGACCGCGACGGCGACCGCGACGGCGACCGCGACGGCGACCGCGATGGCGACGGCGACTGCGACTGCGACGGCGACCGCGACCGCGATGGCGACGGCGACTGCGACGGCGACCGCGTCCGCGACCGCGACCGCGACGGCGACCACGATGGCGACTGCGACGGCGACCGCGACGGCGACCGCGATGGCGACTACGACTGCGATGGTGACGGCGACTGCGACTGCGACTGCGACTGCGATGGCGACCACGACCGCGACGGCGATGCGACAACGACGGCGACTGCGACGGCGACTGCGACGGCGACCGCGATGGCGACCGCGACGGCGACTGCGACGGCGACCGCGACGGCGACCGCGATGGCGACTGCGACTGCGATGGCGACGGCGACGACCGCGACGGCGACCGCGACCGCGACGGCGACGGCGACTGCGACCGCGACGGCGACCGCGATGGCGACTGCGACGGCGACCGCGACGGCGACCGCGACAACGACGGCGACTGCGATGGCGACTGCGACGGCGACCGCGATGGCGACCGCGACGGCGACTGCGACGGCGACCGCGACGGCGACCGCGATGGCGACTGCGACTGCGATGGTGACGGCGACCGCGATGGCGACGGCGACTGCGACGGCGACCGCGACGGCGACTGCGACCGCGACCGCGACGGCGACTGCGACCGCGACCGCGACGGCGACTGCGACGGCGACCGCGACGGCGACTGCGACCGCGACCGCGACTGCAACCGCGATGGCGACGGCGACTGCGACCGCGACGGCGACGGCGACCACGATGGCGACTGCGACGGCGACCGCGACCGCGACGGCGACCGCGATGGCGACTGCGACGGCGACCGCGACTGCGACGGCGACCGCGACTGCGACGGCGACCGCGACGGCGACCGCGATGGCGACCGCGACGGCGACTGCGACGGCGACCGCGACGGCGACCGCGATGGCGACTGCGACTGCGATTGTGACGGCGACCGCGATGGCGACTGCGACTGCGACGGCGACTGCGACCGCGATGGCGACGGCGACTGCGACCGCGACCGCGATGGCGACTGCGACGGCGACCGCGACGGCGACTGCGACCGCGATGGCGACTGCGACTGTGTTTGCTCGGTGAGATAAGCGTGGACCTATTGCTACGAAAGCCGTACTGCCGGTCATTAAGAAGCTTGCGTTCTTCGACGGGGCAAAAGGGTTCATAATCGACAAGGCCCTAGTTTTGGCCATTACTCAGCTAGGACCTCCCCTATCTATTTAAAACTCTCTAGTGCCATGTCCAAAACTAGAATGTTTTTCTGCGCGGGTTCTTTCGGCTATAAATGTTTTAGATGCACTAAATTGTACTTAGAAGAATGGGTTCCTGATAATGTTCTCTTAGAAAAGTATAGAGAACAAATAATTACTTATTTAGCTTTTTTTATATTTCTAATGATTACTTAATTATGTTACCTAAACATGTACTTTAATATATGGACCTAATAATAAAAAAATCAATTAAATGTTCTAACTAAATTTTTAAGGGACCTCTTTTTTCCTCTCGGACACCTTTTCTGACACTTTCTCAAAATGTTCAGAGGTAACACTGCTACCACTGCACTGACGTCTATTGGAATATTGAATTCGCCGCACAAACGAAAAGTGATGGTGGCGGGCTGAGTTTGCAAGCGCGGGGGTGTTACAGCGAAAAACTATATAAACTTTAATTTAACTACCTTAGCGGCAAAATATAAACAAAATAATTAGCTTGGCATAAAGCGATTGGCCATATCTTTGGAAAAAAGCAACAAAAAAAAGACTGACTCATTTGTGTCGCCCACTGTCCGAAATTCGACCACAAAAAACTCACATTCACAGACTCTAGATTCAAACAATTTGTTTGAAAATTAAATCAAAAAACTTTTTTTTAGTTTTAATTTTTTTAGTATGCACTGCAAAGTGATTGACAGTGCAAAAACAAAAATGACACACAGTGTGTATTCTGCACATATCCGCACCTATGGCTTTCCAACCATATAAAATTTATAATAATCGGTTGGATACTTTTTGGGCAAATGGTACCACAAATTTTTTTTAAGGCTATTTATATATAGATATATACAGGGTGTCCCGTAAAGGATAATCCAAACTGAATATGGTGATAGGTCAGGTCATGCTTTTCAGAATTCTTCGACAGAAATCTTCGACATTCTCTCCAATCTCCAACCATCTCATCACTATGACGAAATTAGTTTTAATAAAATATCAATTGCCGCCTCCAGGGACGTGTCGTTTTAATGTCGTTTTAGTGACACGACAACCGTAATAAGTAGATAAAGAGCCATTTTTGTAATAAAAATAAATAAAGTTACTTTTGTTTTTAAACTATAAAAAAGAAGAAATCAATTTTATAGCAGAGCTTATCAAAAAAGACATTTTACTTATAAGATACAAAATTCGCATAGCGCTTAAATTTGGTAACTATCTTTCACTGACCATAACGAAGCAATAGTAAAAAGTCCCTGTCGGTCCGACGACTGCGACGTGGGCATAACTTTTAACGAAGGGTCGAAGTGTCGAAAAAATCAGTTTTTAGCAAATAACTTTTGAACGGTAAATGCTTACAAAAAAGAGTCTAGGTACAGTTTGTAGATCAAAAAATTTACGAGAAAAAAAAATTACACTTTTTTCTTCGACCAATGATTAAGAAAACATAAAACAAAAATCGGGGGAGTGCACCTACAAAAAAAAACATGGTTTCAAAGAATATAAAAAGGCATATTAAGTGTCATATGCAAAATTTCGATTTTGTAGCAATTTTGAGTGTAAGAATTTTTCGAATTAAAACATTTTTGAAAAGTTGTTTCTTGCAACATTTTGATTTTTAGCTATTTTAAGGGTGGTTTTAAAAACCTCACAATTACACAACATTTAGGTGGTATAGGTATATATTTCTGATAGAATTTTGAAACCGATATCATTGTTTGTTTTTCAAAATATTTGAGTTGAAAAAAAATTGTTAAGAATTTTTAATAGTTTTTGTTCCAGTTTTTTTGCTCTAAAAAAAACTACGTCATTATTTGTAAAAAAAAAAATAGACTGGGTTCGGAATCATTTTTTGTTCTTGAAATATTTGAGACGAAAATTATTTTTCAACTGTTTTTCTTAGTTTAAAAAAAGTGTCTGTTATTTTATTTATATTTTCCTGCAGACACACAACATAAAACTCTCATAGAACAAGTTTCCCTTGAAACATTTTAGCTTGCAACATCTGCGCTGCACAATTTCATACAATTTTTAATAATATCTATACAAATTACAAATACAAGCACAAATACAATACAATCTAGAATACAAGAGCGTTTTACTACACAATGTCCTAAGCAAAGCCCAGCTAAATAAATGAAAGCGTAAGCGTAAGTATGATGCGATAAGGCACGATACATTAGGTATGCAAGCAGCTCCAGGTACATTTTGGGTACGTTTTTTTTGTCATTCTCTTTTTTGCTTTCGTATATGTTTCTGGGAAAATGTGGTAGGCAGGATGAATGCATTGTTTTGTTATTAGTGATCTTTGATTGATATGAGTAAACATTGAGATTGAGTTCTTTTAGCACAGTGAATAATTACACAAAAAAAAGTGCTAAATTCGCAAAGCGCGATGTAGTTCTCCATTTTTGATATGTTGTTGGGGCATGTTAGAGTAGTATATAGCCAAGTTTGCAGCAACAGTGAAAAAAACGCTAAAATCACCCCTTTTTTCCGACAATTTCCTTTATAACTTTGGAAATATGCAACTTATGAAAAAACCGTCCACTATAAACTTGTTTTTTATAAAATTTTCTACAAAACAACATCAATTTTAAATGCATGTTATATTTGTGTTGCTATCTAACCATGAATTAAAAAAAATCTGAAAAAACTAAGTAAATTTGAAGCACTCAAAAAATATGTCAAAAATTGTCCAATTCTTCTAAAAATTTTGAATCAAATAGTCTAGACTCTAGAGTATCACAAGACGAAATTCGATCCAAATCGGTGAAATAGTTTTGGCAAGAAATATGATGCTAACTAAGTGCAACACAATTATGATGCAAACATTGCGGTGGTCAAAGTAGGACACTTAAGTTGGCACTGATTTTTGTACACGTACTTAGAACCATAAAATCATGAAATATAGTTATAATAGATGTTTACATCTTTTTTTAAGCCAAGTGAACAGTTTTTGGAACTTTTAAATTCAGTACCAAAGTTGCTTAAAAAAAGATATAAATATTATAACTATATTTTATGATAATAATTCTTCGTGACTCAGCAGCATATATGGTCAACTCATTGAAAGGCAATAAACTAAAACTTAGAATTTATATTTAACTTGTTTTGTAGGTTAGAATTATTTAAAATATTTTGAATTATTATTCAAAATATAATAAATATAGTTTGAAATATTTATTATTATTCGAACTTTTTATTTAAAAAAAAAACGTCTTTTTCAAGACATTTCTTAATATTAAAAAGAATAATAGTTGCGTTCAAAAACCAAAATACAACCAAAAGAGGATTAAACGTTGATATTATTTTTATAAGAAAAAAATTTGTAAGTACATATTTTATAATTTTTAAAAATTGAAGCTATAAAATATTAATAACTATGTTTTTGAGACCTGAAGAAAAACGTAACCACGTTTGAAACGTCGTCTGATTTAGATACTTAGCTACAAATATAGACCTAAAGCATAAACATTATATTTTATGTATAAGGGTTCAAAGTACGTGTACAAAAATCAGTGCCAACTTAAGTGTCCTACTTTGACCACAACAAAGTCGGCGAAAATTTTTTTTTCCGTCAAACGACGCGACGAAGCGAATTTATGTATCGATAAATTTTTGAACTTTTATTTTATACCTATAATTTATTAACGTTTTTTTATTAATTGTCGTTATCAATCAAATTAAAAAAAAAGTATGATTTTTTTTTTATTTTAACCTGCCCAGACCACCTAGCTCAACCAATACTAAGGACCAGGAATCGCCACTGTTCTCGGTATGTGTGTCACAGACCACCTTTTGTGGAATGACCACATATTTGATGTCGCCAAAAACGCTGCTAAGTGTTTAGGTTTTCTCCGTAGATGCAAGAAGTTTTTCTCCCCTTCTGATCTGGCTGTGATCTACAAAGCCTTTATTATTCGTCCAAAACTTGAGTACAATTCTCATGTTTGGGCAGGAGCTCCAAAAACCCACTTGAATTTGTTGGACCGAATACAAAAGAGAGCTTTAAAAATGATAGGTGAAAGATCTATAACAGAAACAATTACATCTCTCGAACACCGCCGTAATGTTACGTGTCTTTCTCTATTTTATCGCTATTATTATAATCAGTGTTCTAGTGAAATAGCTTAAAAAATTCAACCGTAATACTCGCGCTTATAGGAATGCCCATCAGATTACCCTCGAGCCCAACTTCGGACGTACTGTAATGTACAGAGATTCTTTCTTCAGTCGCACCACACGAATGTGGAAGGCTTTACCCGGCCCTACTTTCCCCTCTCATTTCGATGTGCAAACATTCAAAGCAAATGTGCATCGGTATCTCCTTTTAAATCCTCTCCTACTTACCTAATCGCTCGTGCTATGTTAAAACATTTTAAGGGTATTCATAACCCCTTTTGTGCGATTGGAATATAAAAAAAAATACCAAAATACTGTATGCAGTAGCGGATCCAGGGGGTGGCTATAGGGGCTAAAGCCCCCCCCCCCCCCCCCCACAGCCGAATCATAAAATAATTTGAAATATAGAAAGCAATACATTACAAAGTGTAGAATTTTATATTCCGTCTAAAATATTGTTAAGATATGAAATTTGATGGACAAAATAACGTGGTTGGGGCTGAACTATTTGCATACATGTTATGTAACTTTTTTTCTAAGCCCCAAGATTGGGGCTAAAGCCTGAAGCGAATTGGACAAAAACTTAGTTGGGGGCATATGGATATTTTTAATGCAACGACAATCTTTCCCTAAAATTTAAACCCAGAAAATTGGAACAAAAAAAAACAGCTTTGGCGCAATAAGGTCTGAGAATATTGGACAAAAAACCTAGCTTGGGTTAAGCAACTTACTTCCTAAAAACTAACCTTATTCCAGAGAGTTTTGGGGGCTCAAGTCTAGGGACTGTCAAAGTCCAAAGTTGGGGCTAAGGCTTGAAGAGATAAGTAAAAAGACATAAAAATGGTCGGGGCTTTACATTAACGTGTCAAATGCCCCAACTGTATACACTAAAAACAAAGCTAATTTACCGAAAGAAACGCATTTGAGGCTTAAACCATTGGAGAACAACGGGATGTCAAGTTTAGTGTATGTTTAATACAACAGGAATTGTTTCTTACGGCCTTGGCTGGGCTTAGAAATGTTCGGGGCTACGTTTCCAAAATTTGAAAGGTACAAGGCAATTGTACATACAAAACATAGAAATTCTCTAGTCAAGGAACCAAATTCCAAAAGCGTGAGTTTTCTCTGTGCGCGCTCAGAAAATCATGCAAAAGCAAATGAATATTTGCAATCCCTCTAGACTCTAGAGTGACGTGCAAATTTGTCGACATATTTTTTTTAGCATGAATACCTATAAAGCGTATGCAGCGTATACACGAAAACTCATTCACGCTGGCAGAATTGGGCCGCGGCTTATTTTTTAGAGCAGCTTTGCCTTATGTCGTAAAGTGTCAGTTTGAACAAAATAGTTTCTCTTTCATTTGGATAATTCAGGAAAAATGAGATCTTAGAGGACTAATACCGTGTCGTAGCACATATACACTGAGCGAAAAAATGAAATCAAAAATTAAATACGACCGTATTTGATTTAAAGTATTTTAAATGAAGTGGAGCATTTTCATATTAACGTTGAAACAATCTTAGTTTGAATATGCGACGTAATTTTAAGAGATTCAACCTAGTTTCAAAGTAAAACGTGTTTATTTATACATTGAAGTCAACTTGTGTACATTTACATTCCGTTAAACGATGTTTTAAAGTGAAACATTATCATTTTTATATTTTTATATATTGAGATCCACATTTAAAGTGCGCTCAACCTTGATTCAAAGTGAAACATATTCATTTTTACATTGAAATCCACATTTTACATTGCAATCCACTTTTATGGCATTTAAAGTGTCATCATCGTAGTTTCAAAGTGCGCATAGTCAAGTAAACCTCAATTTGTTTGTATTTGTAAGCTTAATATAAAGAATTTCGAGAGCGCGTTGTTGTTTTTCGAAGTAGCTCCCTTACATTTGTGAACAAATTAAACGCGCACTAAAAATTCACTTTCATATAATCGAAAAACGATATTTAATTACTTTTCTTATATTTTTTACTATAAAATACTCATAGCATTAAAAGTCGTCACAAATAAATGATTCACCACAAAAATGAAATGCGTCGAGCATGAATACAAAGAAGCGTGGCGTGGGTAGCCATTTTGAATCAATACCTAACCAAGCGAAGTTCAATCTACGTTGACTCGAAGTAGATAAATGTTGTTTTAAAAGATGAATGAATTTGATTTTCACCTCACTAGGGATCGAACTCGGGAACTCTTACGTGACAGTCCATCACTCTAACCACTCAGCCATCTTAGATATAATTTGGAAGATGCAAAAACTTAATCAGCCTTTTCATTTTTTAAAACTTTAAATTTTCCTTAAATAAATCCGAGCACACTTGAACAAGATTTCTTTAACTCTCTTATACATTTCGCGTGAGGAAACAAATGTACCTAAACGATTTATTTGGCAGTCCCCTTGCTCCATTTTCATTTCAATAGTCTTAAATTAATATCAATAGTCTTAAAATAAACTAAGTAATATTGCATAGTTTTGATAATTTCAATCTGAAAAAACACGGCCACTTAAGCACGATTAACAGAAACAAGGTATGCTCAGTAGGGGTGTGACGTTACAATCATCTGCTTATGCTCGGAGAAAAGAAAAATAATTAATTTTATTTGATTGTTATAATTTTTTCTATTTTTAAACTTGTAGTATAGAATTATTAATACACGCAATAATGTGTTTCAGAATTTCGTAGCTAGGTATCGCACACCGAGCGTGAAACACTGAAACTGAGACATAGAAGCGAGACAAAAAGTTGTTGGTTTCGCCCTTAGTTTGAAATTTGTATTTTAACGTCCATTCTAGTTCTCAGACGTGTCTAAGCAAGATATATATAAGTTGTTAAAAGTTAAATAATTATATTTGTTAATAAATACAACAATTTTGTAAAAAATAAATATACCACAACGTTAGGTGTGGGGTAATACACAAAAGAAAAGACAATTATTATGTGGATTACCTTTTATTTGCGGATTTAAAACCAGCCATGACAAAACTCACCAAAGCGCAATTGGCTGAAGCACTTCAGAGCGCTGGAGTTAATGTGGCAGACACGGCTTCTCTAGCTCAACTTCGGTCATTGTATGAGAATACAGTGTTCACTTCTGCAACACCCCAACAAACTTCTGATGAGTTAACTGAGGAAACTCTACCTTCTGGACCTCCGAATGAAGAAAATACTTCTGCAGCACCGGCCCCTTCCGATAACAGGCATGGTGCTACAACTTCTGATGATGGCCAAGACATGGAGGAAGAACGAGAGCTGGCCAGACTTAAGCGTCGCAAAAAACTTCTTGATTTGAGGAAAGAGTTGGACTAGATGGAGGTGTCCACAACATCTTCGGTTACACCATGGCGTGCAGTGGACTTCTCAGACATCGAAAATGCTGTTCCTGCATTCAACGCTGACGATCCATATAGCATTACTAAATGGATAGTTGACTACGAGGATGTGACCGACTCGCTGGGGATGACCGATGCAAGTATTTGTCTGCACGTCGTCTCATGCAGGGAACTGCGAAAATGTTGTTACGCACGGTCTACGTTGACAACTGGGATTTCTTGAAGCAAACACTCATTAAAGAATTCGACCATAAGATGAGCAGTGAGTGAGTGCGTCGTCAGGGCGAGCCGCTTCTTCGATATGTCATATGTATGCAAGAACTTGGGTCACATGCTGAAATTGATGAGGCAGAGTGGATTGAGTTCATTATCGATAGCTTGAGAGATTCACCAGCAAATGTTTCCATTCTTTTTGCTGTCAAAACAATAGTAGAGCTCAAAAACCTTTTGCCACGATATGAAAAGAGAAGAGTTCCGAGGAATACGCTTGCTAGGTCAACAACTTCTGGAGGAAATACGGTTCCCTCAACTTCAGCGTCAGACAACGAACAGCCCAAGAGATGTTTTAATTGTTCAAAGTATGGGCACATCGCAGTAAAATGCCCAAAGGAGCAACGACCAGCTGGATCCTGTTTTAAATGTGCTGACGAGGGGCACACTTACAAAAATTGCCCTTATGTTATGAAGACCAGAGTTGGAGCTGTGAACCGAGATGCCCTACATGATGATACCAAGGAGCTGACTCAGATTTTGGATGCTGTTCAGATGGTAAGTGTCGCCTTTATGACAAATAAGAATAAGTGCACAAAATTTATCGATTGTTGTTCTCTTTTGGATAACGGTAGTCCGGTTAGTTTCATTCAAAAGTCTATCCTGCCTGAAGAAATTTACGTTCAAGAATCATTAACTTATTCAAGATTTAAAAGATTAGGAGACATTAAACTCTTTACGTACGGTACGATTAATTGTTATATTAATATAAAAGATACTTTAAAACTTGTTTCCCTTATGGTTATTCCAGATGAAGTAACTCCTATACCTTTACTTATTGGTCGTGATCTCCTTGAAATCTTTAATATAAGACTTAATATGAACTATAATAAAGTTAATGGGGCATATTCATAGTCGCAGATAGACCCAGGTTTAACTAAACTACAGTTTAAGACAATTTTGGCTCAATGAATACAGACCGATTTTAATTACAAATTGTTGGTTTTATATTTTTATAAGATAATTAAGTTGGTATACTACACAAATAGCTTCAAATATTTTGAAATGATAACCTTAAAAAAATAGAATCAACTTCCGAAAATTCAACCAAAGCTATGTTTAACTTAGACCCAGGTCTAAAATGACTATGAATATGCCCCAATGTGTATAGTGGTTCTATAACATTATGATATCATTAATAAAAGTTTTAAAAACAATTTTAAAATAAATAATTTCTATGAATTAATTTATTTTTTTTTAATAGCTAAAACAGATAGAGGCCAACAAAAGTATGCTATCTGAATGGTTTTATAAATATGAATTTATGGAAAAAAAATTCCAAAAATCGTTAGAGCGGTTTTTGTTTAAATAATTTTTTTATATATAAAAATTCTTGAAAATGTAAAAAAATTAAGTCAGGTATGCCAACTTTTAGAATTTAAGAAAATACAGTTTTTCACAAAATTTAAAAAAAAAATCATTAAGCCGTTTTCAAGATATTGAATTTTCAAAAAAAAAATTTAATATTTTTTAAAAATCCAAAAATAATTTTTTTGAAAAAATTTATATGCAAAATTGTTAGAATTGTAAAGGACGTAAAAAACTTAGTTGAAATCGGAAATCGGAGCCGTTAACGAGAAATTTGAAAACAAAAAAATCGGTTCTATGACAGGTACCCTTATAAACCGTTATAAAAATTTTTTTTTACCAAAATATTAACTGTAGTAATTATAGTAGTTTGTAATATAATATAATAATTTATATTCAATTTGTTTTTAAAACTTTTGTTAATGATATCATAATGTTATAGAACCACTATACACATTGTCAATTTTACGCTACGTTAAGTTGTTAGCTATGAGAGCAAGTTTGTGCGATCCAGTCGTGCCCATTTTTTTTACACGAATCCAAAGATTGCCTTATACTACGTATATCGCAAGTAAAAACTGCATTCATGGCAGTCGCAATCCTAAGTTTTGGTCCGTTTTTGACACTATAAGAAGGAATACGGCAGTGTTCGCTGGCTTAAAACTTTAATAGGACGAAGGAGAGCCGGTTTTTAAAAATAATAAGTGACTTAAAAAGTGAACTACTATGTGCGAAATCCCAAATAGAAAAGAGTTAAGAACGGGGAACACATTCAAAAGAAGAAAAAACTATTATTAAAAAACAAAAAAAATCGCACAGGCTATTAAAAGCATGCTGAATTAAACCACATTGCATAACTAAAACGAATTGCAAGAAATTTAAATTTGTATTGATTTTGACATTTTTTATACATAGATTCTTTATTTCATCAACAAGCCTTACAAAGTTTTCTTAAGAATAAGGACATGGCAATCCTGCCGTCTGCCTGAAATGACATTTCATATGAATTATATAAATAAATTTAATAAAAGAAAGTGTTCTAGTTTTATTTAAAGTCGATTTTAAATTTTTTTTGAGTATAAGCAAATTAAATGAAATTGCAATTATAAATGATTTAAAACATACCAATTTTAAGTGATTTGAAACACAAAATAAAAAAGAAATTTTGCATGTTTTACTACATAACGTAAGATTTAAGATTTTACAATTTTGATAATCTAAAAACACAGAATGAAGTAACAATTTTTAATGATTTGAAACATTGCAATTTAAAGTGATTTGAAACACAAAAGAATAAAGCAATTTTACATGTTTTACTACGTAAAGTAAGATTTAAGATTTTACAATTTTGATAATCTAAAAGCATAGAAGAAAATTAAAATTTTAAACGATTTGAAATATACCAATTTTAAGTGATTTGAAACACAAAAGAAAAAGAGCAATTATGAATGATTTGCAACGTCAAACGTAAGTTTAAACTGCAATAACTATATAAAAAAAAGGTATAGGCTTTATTATACGAAACTATTTCGGTAAATTAGCGCATGTTGGCAATATTTAAAAAGCCATGCAGGCATTAACTGTTGCGCTAAATACTCGGTACTTCGAAAAAAACTTCGGTCACATTATATTCAGTGCTAACTTTGCCTCATTACTTTTAACGCTACAATACAATGCTTAGCTAAGCTTAGATTATGTGTCAACCAAACTCCCAATATTTTTTTTTTATACCGAATATACCGAATGTTTCTTATAACTGAATATGAATAGTTAACTTAATTTTTATCTTTCTTACTTATATCTTTTAAATTTGCCAACCGAGCTGACCGCAAAGCTAAAGCTTTAAAATTTATTATAAATTTTTGTAAATGAAGTATGAAGATATCAAGCAATAAATTACTTACTTACTTACTTACTTAAACTCCTGGACCACTTCAATACGCTCATTGTTAAGGGACTAGCTTTCTTCTGGTTGTCTCCGCCTTTGCCTTGCCTCAAAAATGACTGCCTTCGTTTTTGGATATTGATCTGAAGTAAGACAAAATGATTGTAGTCTGTTTATTTGTAATTGAAGTGAACTTGGGTTGTCAGCAAGCATAACCAAATCGTCAGCATATAACAAAACTTTCACTAACATGTTGGCAAGAAGTACTCCACCAGGGAGATCACAAATTTCATCAATAAACAAGACGAACAGTAATGGACTTTGGATACAACCCTGTGGAACACCCGCTGTCGTATCAAACCAATCTGATAAATCACTACCATCCCATACTCTTGCCTTTGATGATGAAATAAAACTGGAATACAGCAATAAAAACTTTCGCGATAATCCCATACAAGAAAGTTTGTAAATTAAAGCTTGTCTATTAACCTTGTCAAATGCCGCTTTAAAATCAACGAAGCACGTGTACAATTTTTTTTTTATTTTCAATAAATTTTCTAGCTATACTAGAAAGGCCAAAGATATGATCCATAGTCGAAAAACCAGGCCGAAAACCAGCTTGGAAAATGTTAAGACGATTGTTGTCTTCAACCCACTTTGTAAGTCCTGCATACAAAATCGCGGAAAAATTTTTCGAATTGAATTTAAAATAGAAATACCCATGTTGTTCCCTGCGTTATTTGCATCTCCTTTCTTAAATATTGCAAAAACCACAGTTTGTTAAACAACAACACAAGATCATTTTTTAATTCCACTGTACTATTCTTGAAAAATTCTACCGGTATACCATCTATGTCCGGAGCCTTGTTATTTTTCATTTTGTGAAGGGTTTTTTCAAGTTCGGAAAATGAAATTGACATTTCCAGTTCACTAACTGCAACATCAGGCAATGCGCAATCAAAGGTATGAAGGCTCTCATCAGCCGACAAAAGAGTTTTAAAATGAGCTGCTAGTGTCTCTGCTCCTAGAGAACTCTTCATACCCTGAAACCGCCCGCCAAGTTCGCGTACATTACTCCAGGATGATTTGGAATCTTTGTAGTGTTCCAATTTTGTTTGCTTGATTTTTAAGATAATTAGTTTTGTTTTGTCAAACACATTTTTTTAAACTCTTTGTTGACATGGAGGTAGATATGTTTAAAAAATTGGGAGTTTGTTGATCTAAACAATCTAAGATATACAAATGACAGTTTCCGAAGATCTCTGCACTCTTTATCAAACCATTTATTTACAGGTACAAATAAGTTTAATTTGTTAATAGCAAAAGGAGATGAAGTTTTTATAACTTCAACTATACTTTCACAAATTTCCTCGACTGAGTTTGAGGATTGATGTAGCAGCAAATGCGAATGACGTTTTAGAGTGTTTGATACAGTGGAGTTTTACTGTCGGACCATTTACGTTTGTATAAATTCGATGCATTCTGTTGATGCCTTTCTTTTATAAAACCCGCTTTAATCACTATTGGCATATGTGCCGAGAAACTGGCTTCCGCGACTTAGTCTTGGAAGGAATTCCAACTCCCTGATATAACGGCAAAATCAATAACAGACTTATAGAACCCATTAAGCACGATCGTGCCAAATTTTTGCGGTTGAAAATTTCATCTTTTGATTGTCTAATTTCCTGTAATGCAACTCCACCTGGCTGTAAAATAGGAAGGCAAAAATTTTGATATTTACCAATTCTAGCGTTTAAATCACCAATTATCAAAACATTCCTTTTTGACATATTTGTAAAATGTAATTATTTATCTTTAAGAAAAGTTTGATTTGTTTTTTTTTTTTTTATGATTCACTTACTTTCTTACTGACATAATTATATTCGGATAAAATTATGACTTGATTGTCAATAAACACAACACAATTATATTTAAAGCTAGTATTATGTGTTTGTTTTTTAAGGAAATTAAAAAAAAAAAACTTTATTGGGGCGTATTCATAGTCATTTTATTGCTGGGTCTAAGTTAAACATAGGTTAAGTTGAATTTTCGGACGTTGATTCTATTTTTTTTAAGTTTATCATTTCAAAATATTTGAAGCTATTTGTGTAGTATACCAAGTTTATTATCTTATACAAATATAAAACCAACAATTTGTAATTAAAATCGGTCTGTATTCATTGAGCCATTTAAAATACAGTATTTTGCCGTACAGAATTTTACAAAACAGAATTTTGCAAGTAAGTATTTTGTTCATACAGTATTTTGACGTACAGAATTTTGTATTACAGTATAATGACATACAGTATTTTGACCACACAGAATTTTGGCATACAGAATTTAAAAAAAACAATATTATGACCCGCTCTCCTAAAAAAAACTGTATACCTCTCATGTGGTAAAGAGATGAGGGAAGTTCGTCCTGTGGCGGACTCCCAGACTATAACCTCACAGCATTCAATATCAATGTTCATCGGTTTCTCCTCTTTAACCCTCTATAATTCTATAACTTTCTTAACTGCTCGCACTATAATAAATCATTATAAGGATAAGGGAAAAGCATTATAATGCAGAGAAGTAAGTTTCCGTAGTTACAATGCCAACCCTACTGAGGAAAACCGGAAAAAGTTTCAACAAGCCAGGAAGACCTGCAACGGCCATATTCGAAGAACCAAATTTTTGCATGACCAAAAATTAAGACAAAAGATACTACAATGTCCCAATAGTAGTAAAAACGTCTGGTCATTTGCAAAGAACATATATGAAATGCTCTATCGTCGTCGGATCCAACGCTCGTTTTCAATGATACTCCTTTTTGTCAGCTCGCAAGATAAAGCCAATTTGCTTGCAGCACAGGTTACTGTTAATTCGACGCTGCCAGAAAGTGTTATGATTCCTCCTGTACTTGAGAGCGTAAATGATTCTATGTGAAAAATCTTCTTCCAGACTCGTGCAGTTGCTAGAGTTCTAAAAGATCTCGACATTCACAAATCCGCTGGCCCGGATAATATCCCTCCCATTGTTCTGAAGAAGTGTTCTTCAACGCTGACAAAACCACTGCGTAAGCTTTTTCATCTGTTCTATTCTACTGGTCTCTTTCCGAATGGATGGAAAACAGCATTTGTCCAGCCAGTCCCTAAAAAAGTCGTATCTTCTTTACCCTCTTACTATCGTCAAAGTACACCTACGTCCCTTCTTTCCAATGTCATGGAAACGCTGATCAATTATCAACTCAGGAAATATCTCGAAGAACGAAAGCTTCACACTGACCGGCAGTACGGCTTTCGAAGCAACAGGTTCACTGGTGATCTGATGGTAAATCTCACTGAAGAGTGGAACAAGCTCGTATTATAAGCTCATTAAATTCTGATCTTGACAGCATTGTCCAATGGGGAATCAAAAACCGCGTGGAATTTAATGCTTCTAAAACTCAATGATGTCTTCTGTCGTTTAAACGAAACCCACCCCCTATAGATAGGATACAAAGAAGAGCTATGAAAATGATAGGTGACAGAAATATAACGGAAGCATTTGCAACTCTTGAGCACCGCCGCAATGTTTCATGTCTTTCGTTGTTTTACCGTTATTTTTATAAGCAATGCTCTACTGAAATAGCCAGTTGCATTCCTCCCCTAAAAGAATTTAACCGGACGTACTGTCAATTATAGAGATTATTTTTTTAACCGAACTACCCGAATGTGGAATGCTTTAGCCGGCTCTATTTTTCACTTCCATTTCGATATTCAAAGGTTCAAAACCAATCAATTCAAAACCTCTTTAATCCTTCCCTATTTTTCTAACGCTCGCACTGTGTTTAAGTTAACATTTTAAGAGTATCAAAAACCCCTTGAGTGGGCGTACAAAAAAAATAAAAAAGCAAAAATCTCTTGAGTGCCCATTAATTACAAGAAATAAAATTAAACATTACCACAAAAGGCTTGCAGTTTCGCAGCGTTGAATACAATAATAAAATCATATACCTACATTTTTATCAGCAGTTCAATAGCTCACGTAGCTTTCTTATTTTCTAAGTTACTCGCTAGTCTGCATACTTGAAAAATTTCTTAAGCCCAAAAATCAAACACAATAATTCCGAATTTAATTAAAATATTTTATTCATTATTTGTATATAGATAATATTTGAATAGTTTAAATGTATAATAAAAATGTAATAACAAAAGAATTGCAAGTTTGTTAATAATAATTGTATAAGTAAAAATATATCGCGTGTGTATATAAATTTTTTAGATTTTTACTTTTCAAGAATTTGTTTACTATAATTTGTTTTTTGTTTACCATGTAGCGAGTAAATATCATTTTTATTTTATTTTTTAATACATGTATTAATTTTTTTTTTGTTAAGTATAACAGTAAAAATATGGTTAACTAACAATAATAATCAAAAAATTATTTTGTTGTGTATATAAATATTTTGGAGGCACTTTGGTGTGGATGTAGATTGTTTTGTGTATATTTCACTTTTTATTTAATTTAATTGAATAAAATTTTCTTTTAATTTTAAATTTAATTTTTTATTGTTGAGCCGAGTTTTTTCAGTTATTATTATCATCAAAAATTTGGGAGTTAAACTAGTTAACTTTTAAAATATCGTTTCAGTCAATTTTAATGAATTAATTTGATCATATCAATTGAGCTGTCAGTGTAGAATCATTTATTTTCACAATTTTTCTTGACAAATAAAAAGTAGAACTATAATACTATTATATAGTCGGAAACTCACTTAAGCTAACGGCAGAAATTAGCGAATACACTAATTGCCAGTTTACCTTAATTGCGCTGCATCGTAAACAACTTTCACTTACGAAACCATCAAAAGTGGTTGAAAATTAGCCATCCGCAGTTATGGGTACATCCTACGAATTCCTTCCTTGCGCTTGGTTTTGTACGACCACTTGAGTTCCCTTTCAAAAACAATAATAATTATTGTCTTACTATAGTTCACTTATATCGGCAAAATTAATGATTCTCTTGAAAAACAGCTTCATGAGTTATAACTCGGTATTAATCGTTTCCCAGATTAAGCTTACTCAGCTGACCCTGACTTTGGAATTCAAAGCGAATGGTTTTCTCATTTTCGAGTTATTTTGATTGGATCAGTCGTACATTAACCAACTCTAACAAAATATGTTGAGTCAATTAACATTTATGTACCTACGTATGTGCAAAGTGCGAAATAAAAATCTCGTAATATTTTTTTGCGAATGCTTAATATGAACTGTTATGACATAAAATAAATCATCTGCCAAGAAATACTAATCGCTTTGAGTTCCCTAATCAGCCCCCTTGATTAAATCTGAGTTAACTCATCACTGAAAAGCAATGCTTTAGTTGTGTTTAATCAGTTTTAAATTGGATTATTCTATGTTTTTTTTTCGATTTAAAATAAATTGAGATTCTACATTTTAGAAAGGTAATCAGGACTTCAATTAAAATGTCGTGGTTGTTGATCATTTTCCAACTTTGGCCTGGCTTTGGCTAAAACGGCTTGTAGTTCTATTGTTCTAGCTGTCTTATACTAAAAAATTAATAAATACATTTTTTTTAAAATAATTTAAAATGTCGATGTTTTCATTTTATCTTAAATCTGAGCAGGGCACTGAGCTAAGTTTGGGCAAATCAAGTATGTTCTGAGAAGAGTAAGCTCTTAGGTCTCTGATTTAATTCAGGTATTTTTGAAACACAGCTGGGCACTTCATCGTAGTATGTTTACAAATTTATAAAACGACATTCAAAAAAATTAATAAATATAGCTGCACAGCCATACCACAAGCTCCGTGCAGTCCAGTTCTTACTGTCTTATACTACGTTACCACCGACCACTAAACCGAGGTTTAAATAATGAGCTTTATTTGGTGTGTCCACTGCACAAAAAGATCAAAAAGAGGATTATGACAAAACACTCAAATGGTGTTTTATTTTTTATGAATGTTTGAATTTCCAACAACCACTTGAGTGGGCTACCACCATTAAATTTGGTTGGAATTATTGCAATTTCATGGCTGCCACACCAATCATCAGATTCCTTTAGTGGTGCTTAGTCTTTATGTTCAATTATCAATTTATAAATTAGTACAACTGGAATCGAACTTAGACTAGCTACCTCTGAGGCCGATATACTACGCATTGCGCCACCGAGGTCACCTGATCATGCCCATCCAATGGAGGGTTTTGTCTTTGTGTTGTTTTGTTGATATGAAGTGGAAGTGAGATAGATAGTTTTATATCATTTCCATCTTTCAACGGAAGAAAATGGCGTAGGTATGTTTGATTTGACAAACCGATATTTTCAGTATGATTTAAATGAGCTTTATTTGGGAAGGTTAAAATTTGTATGCCTAATACTACGTTTCCACCAACTACTAAACCGAGATTTAGGTAATGAGATTTGTTTGGTGTTTCCACTGCACAAAAAGAGGATTATGGCAAAACATTCAAATGTTGTTTCATTTTTTTGATATGAAGTGCAAGTGAGATAGATAGTTTTTGTTTACATTTCCATCTATCAATAAACGAAAATAGGTCGGTTCCACAATTATTCTTCGATTAAAAGTTTGTTTGATTCGACAAACTAATGTTTTCAAGTAGATTAGAATGAGTTTTATTTGAAATCTTCATTTGAGGAGATTAAAATTTGTATGGTAAATCTTGTAGATTGCAAGGAGATTTGTGATAATCTTGCTAAATCTCGGTTTAGTGTCTGGTGGAAACGTAGTATAATTTTCGATATTTGATGGATTTTTTTAAATCTCGGTGGAAAATTAAACTGAACTCAAAAACCTAAGATCATGCTCTGAGTAGTTAAAGGAACACAAATTCAGTGTTGCTCTAATTGTTATGTATTTGAGCTTAAATAGAAACAATTTTGTTTACAGCTCAATACCCTGCCTAGCTGTTGGTATTAAAAGAAAAAAAAAATGTTACTTACACCTGATACGCTTTTCTGCAACATAATTTGTGATGCCAATCGTCTACCTTCCTTTATGCCAAATAATTCCTCCATTTTCTCAGTTGGTAAAGCAAATAACTCCTCACCACTTAACCGGTTTAATCGCTTAATAATTTTTTCAGAAAATTCCTTAGCCCTGAGCCAAGTTTCGACTTCGGAGGGGCTTGACATTTGTTCGATGTAAATTTGTGGTGTTTTTAAAATGTCCAGGTCACGGCGTTCACGCGAGCGTAGAACTTGTTTGAGTTCTTCTTGCATGATATCTGTGGACGCTACCACTGGCACCGGATGTTGCTGTTGTTGTTGGTATTGTTGAGTTTGATTTGGCGATGATGATATTGTTGGGTGTATCGAAACAGCTGAACGGAAAGAGACAAGAATAAGATAGCAAAAGCTTTCTATCTTTTCATTGTATTTTTAGGATACAATTATTTTTAATGATATTAAACGGAAACGAAAACGTAATAATTGTGGGAGGGTTGCAAACAATATTAGTAGAAAATTATAGAGTGATAGAGAGAGAGAGAGAGAGAGAGAGAAAGAAATAGAAAATAGATAGATAGAGAGAAAAAGAGAGGAATGATCAACATGCAAAATATTGCTCATATTCACTACCGATGTTGGTATTTTTCGTATAAATTTTATTTGATTGAGCGGCGATGGAGTTGCTATTCAAATATGGCGTTGACGGTGCACCAACTATAACTGCCGGGAATGGCGGTGGTGGAGGTGGAGGCTGTGGCGGCATTGGAACTGTACTAATAAATTGATGTTTGTTCTTATCGTTATTATTGTTAGAGTTTTGTTTTGTTTTAATATCACTATAGATGGCGCTAGCTGCAGTAGAGGGATAATAAATATGTCGTCGTTGTTGGTGTTGTTCAAATTGACGTGATCGGTTTGTTGGAATGGCATATCTTACTGGAGATGTTGTAGCTGACGAATCCTTGAAAAATTCTTGTCCTGTATTCATTTTTTGTTTGTTTAGTAGGAATTTAGTAAGGAATTCAATAAGAGAAGGAGAAACAGAAAGAAAAAGAAAAAGAGAAAAGATTTTTGGTTTGTTTTTATTTTTTCGAAAATTCTATGTTTGTTTGATTATTTTTTTTTTTTAAATTTTGTAGATGGGAAGGAAAATAAAAAGAAAAAAATGAAATGTATAAAGCAAACAATTGAGGAATGAAGATAAAACAAAACAAAATAAAAAAAAATATAAAAAAAGAAAAATCTCACCAAAAAATATATATCACAGCCCAGCCCACACACATTTTTTTAAAAGCTAAAATGCAACGGATGAATTTGACAGGCAACTCCGCCCTACCTACTCCAATAATTTGAAACTCAGCTTTCGTGATGGGATGGGATGGGATGGGATGGGATGGAACTAATTGAGATCAAGCATCACGTATTATTTGACCATGACATTGGGCAAATATTGCGCGAAAAAAATAAAAATGGAGCGGGGTGCCAATAAGCAGGTATTTAAAAAACAAAAATCCCTTGCCGACTTCAGTAACAGACAAGGCTCACGATCACAACCTTATGCTCATTTACCTCCAAATTTGAACTTAATTTCTTCACGGAAATCGACAAATTTCCAGGAACAATACTGACGACTTCGGAATACAATAATACGGGTGAGATATAAGGACTGCCTCTCCCATCAAACAAAATCTTCTGGTATAGTACAGAACTACCCCAGGTGCCTGATGAATGATCGAGCTACGAAACTTATCAGTTTCGAAATTCCAGTGGACTTAGTACTAAAATAAATCAATTTTGAGCTTCAGTATTCACAAAAAAACAACAAAAGGTGTCGCATAAGCACCCAAATTGTTATTTTGTCAAAAATTGTAGAAGATCAACGGCTTAAGTAAGAAAATCATGATGCACGACAGTTTTTCACCAAGGTAGACTTAAAAAAGTACTTGAAAAATGACAGCCTCGTGTCAAAAAGAGCTGAAAACTCTTGAAAATAGATACCTTTAAAACATCCATTGGGGAAAACATTGAAAACCTATCAACGTCGCTACATATTCGCAGTAGGAAGTGGCTTAGTAAATTAGCCACATCATGCTGCGCTGGTAAAAATTAAACCATGAACTGGTATCCTTTTATTCAAGTCAACAGGAATCCCTGAAGTTAAAAAAAAAGTTTTCGAGAAACTACAAGGAATTCGGTTCCCTTTTCCTTATTCTAAACAAACTTCGAATATGAGAAAATACTTGAAGAATAGAACATGTACATTTATTTGGAAGACTTGTAAACAGAGTCATTAGTCAAAAAAAAATGGACTCAAATTAAAAAAATACCCTTTTAACTCTCAAAAGTCTATTATAGAATGTATATTGAATTCTTTGATTTATGCTGCGAAGTCTTTTAAGTGATTAAAGTTTTTTTTTAACAACCTGAATCTGAAATCTGTACAGCGTTGAAGACTTTTAAAAGTTCGATGTCTTTCTTTAGCTTGGAGTTTTGTTTACTGCTCAAATTCATTTGACTGCAAACGCCTTTTTTACTTTAGTACCGGAATGCTTGTGTTCCTGTAAACATCTCGTAGCTAAACAAATGGTCAAAACTAAAAGTGAGTTTAGTTTGAAATTAAAAATAAAACTGAATCACATTATTTAATTTCTGGAGTAAAATTCTCCATCATACAGCTCTCCAAAAGGATGTGCTCGGGATTGAAAACTTCGCACTTTTCTGCACAACGCCGAATCTTCAAATACATCGAAATCTTCGTCTTCCGAAAACATTTAGTACTATTTTATTTACTTTAAAAAACAATTATAGTTCACGAATCATACAAAAAAACACAATTCACTTTTCCAATTAAAATGGGTAAGACATTTTTTCCAGGAAAATGACAGATGTCGTATGGATTTAGCAAATTCCTAAAAGTTAAAGTAGACATTTTGTGATTTTAACTTTAGTAAATTGTTAAGAGATGGTAGATGTTAAGATCGTTTAAAATTAGCAAAATCTTCTTTTTAACTGAGTAACTTACTAAAATGGCTTTAACAATTTACTAAATCATTATTGTTATTATTCAACTATTCGTACTAGAATGTCAGCTTATTAGGCTTGACCATTCTTTATTCCGTCAAGTTCATTGAATTTTTCGTTTAAAATTTTGCGCCAGTGTCTTTAGATGTTGTATGTATCATTGATGACAAAAATAACTGCACCGGATGACCATTTTTACTAACTATTCTAAAAGAAGGAAACTAGGCACAGATAAGTATTCTAGAAACCATCTAAACGGCAACAAGTATTTTCCCCAGAAAGTTTTTTTTTGTTGACTTAGAATAGATTATTATAAAATACAATATCTATATATGTGCTTTAAAAACAAACCAAAAAGCTGCAAAACAATAAGCATGAGTGAAGCAAACACAAAAGTAAATGAAACAAATATAAATAACTGTTAAATGAAAAAAAAACTAAGATACAGTGAATATTATAATGTGTATAACAAAACATTTAATTTTTTTATTTAAATTTCAATTTTTTTCTTGGTTTTTATGCAAGTGAATTTTTTTTAATATAAATCTATATTTTATAAGTAGATTTTTGATAAAATTTGTATAATATTGAAATTATGATTTTTTTTTCAAATACCATTTAAATAGAGAATCAATTTGTTTTAAAATATAAAAAAAAAATTGCACAATAATAAATTAGAACTCAGATGTTTTTTTAATAATAAAATATATATGTATGTATGTATGTAAAAATTATTTGTTTAAGAAATATCGAATAACAACATTAACACATTTTCGTTTACTTTTTTTTTCGTTGTGTTTAAATATTTTTTTTAATTATATTTTGTAAGTAGGTATAAATATTGTTTATTTTCTTTTAACTATAGTTTTTGGCTACATTAGGTATTAAATATTTTTTTTTGTTTTTAATTGTATTTATTGAATTAAGTTTATAATATATTTATATATTTTCGTATTATTAAACTATTTTCCCTCTTAATTTTCATCGAGAATTTTAAGTACTGATGTCTCTATTATATAACAGGTTTATTATTAATTTCAACTTTTTCCTTTTTTTACTTTGATATTTTTTCCTAGTTTAAATTGAAAATTTAAAGGGATTAACATTAACATATTAATTTATTTTTGTGATTATAAAAGATTTATATTCTTTTTTTTTGGTCGAAGTTAGCCTTGATTTTTTATTTCAATGAAGCCAAAGTTAATGTATTATTTGAGTCCTTAAAAATCCTTTACAATCTGTGAGTATTATTTTTTAAGAAATTAAAAAAAAAACAAGAAAATTGCTAAATGCCTCAAAAGAGCATAAATCAAAAAAAAAAAAAAAATACAAAATATACACGAGCAGAAAAATAAAAACAAATAAAATTTTAAGAACGAATAGTTATTATTAAAACTTTCAATTAAATATTATAATACAAACGAATAATAAGTTTTGCATAAATAAAAAAAAAATACTTAAATTCAATTTAAGTCTCAACACATACATTAAGTGTGATAAAAAAAAATAAAAACACAAACACAAAAGTATTTTTGAATTATTATAGAAAATTCAATACAAAATACAATGAAACATTTAAAAATGCAAACAAATATTATTGCGGTTGAAGAAAACAAAAGAAGAAATATAAGCAAATACTAAATAATTTGTCATATATATCATATTTTGTTGTTGTTTTTTCTTATTTAAAAATAACGAAATTCTCCTTTCTTACCAATATGCTTATTACGAACCCATTCAGCTGAGTTTTGAGTATGAATTCCTGTAGTTCCTCCTAATTGAGAGTTAGCTTCCTAAAAAAAATAAAATAAAGAAAAGAAAATGTTGATTATTTTTTATTTGCTTATATGAAACATCAAAAATCTTACCGGTGCTTCACGGGTATTTGATTTATAATTATGAGAATAAAATTGATTATTAAACTCTGTTTCATTAAAATTATTGTAGGGAGTTACAATGGTATGTGGCACATGAGCAACTTGTCCTCGACTATTTCGTGCTTTCCACCATTTTCGGCTATCATCAAGAATCTATAGGAACAAACAAAAAATGGAACTTAAAATATATTTCCAGCTATTTTCATTTTTGAAACATCGAAGAAGATTTTGACGGCTTTTAATTTTGAATACATATTCGTAATTTAAAAATATACTAATTATTTCAAATTAAGTCTTTTGTTTTGAATAGTAGAACTCCTATTTCCAACACTGAGAATATCATGTTATAATTGTTTAATCCCACCGTACCACTCTAAATAGCTCTAACTCTTTTGGTTTAGCAATCAAATATCAACTAGAAAATGTGCGTGAAGGTGGGTGCAGGTGAAAGTTTGATATTTATTCAAATTATTTTACAAATTCAAAATTATAAGTCTTTTAGTTCCGTCATGAGAATTTATCAAAAAAAGAATATTTTTAATGTGTTTAATGTCGAATTCCTTACAACCAAAAAAATTCGAATTTTTCTGAACTAATCGAATTTTTTCTAAACAAAATCGATTTTAATGCTGTCAAACAAATCTTGCGTTTTTAGCTAGATTTCACATCAAATCGCACACACACTATCAAGATTTGACATTTCTCATGCATCAAGATGGAATTAAATGTTCTCATTACAATTTTGTGACGAAGTTAAAAAAGAAAACAAATGTTTAAGTGTTCTTAATTGTTTAATATTTCAGTGAATGATGAAAAAAAAGGAAAGATAATTGTGCGTTTCTTCAAGAAACAAAAAATCCGATTAAAATAACATACAATTCGCGAGGAAAACACGTTGCAAAATTATTTTTCTTCGTCCCCTAGTGAAATATTCAGAATAGATCCTCGCTGCTGTGTGTGGATTAATTTTGGACTGTAATTTTTTTTACTTGATTACGCGCACAATTGTTTTTGATGTTTTTCAATTATCAGACGAAATATATTTGCTTTTAAATTATCAAAACAGTGCGAAAATAAAAAATACACTTTAATATTTGCTTAGCGCGCACTACTACAAATTGCACTCACACACTCACAACAAAAAAATCGACTTCAAATGGTTGTAAGGAATGCGACATAAGTAATTAAACAAAAGAACTTCTTATTCTCGTACAAAGTTAATTTTTATTTAGTAACCGTTTTCGAGAATATTCATTCTCATCATCAGACTAAGCAAAACTGAAAATTATTTATGAAATAATTTTTCACGTTTACTAAATAAAAATTAACTTTGTACGAGAATAAAAATTTCTTTTGTTTAATTACTTAAATTAAAAAAACGCGTGCGGTAGTTTTTACGTATCTACAAATTATAAATGTGTTCAATAAACACCACCCAGAATCATGTCTTCGAAATTAAAGTTCGTTAACCCTTTTGCCTTTAAACATACATTCATTTTATTTAATTTCTCTTTCTATTAAAATAAGTAGATTCATAAATATTCTCTTTTTTTTGCTTTGATTTTTGTTTACATTGTCTCATAGTGTGTTGCACAGTGGTAAAAGTATTATGTGCTTAACAGATGTGCAGCGTTTTTCATGCAGAGAAAATAATTTACACAGTATCTTATGGGAGCAGATTCACTCAAAGTCTGCATGCAGCGTATCGCTGCACGATATCTCTTTTTATTAAAGATAGCTGATCTTAATTGCATACAATCTAAATAGGAACTCTACCTTTTTTCATTTTAATGTTCGGGCATGATAACGAAAAGTATGTATGAGAAATCATCACAATAATCTCTAGTTAGTAATGCGTCGCGTTGTAGCGGCAAAGTCTGATGATTTTTGCGAAATATTCTTCCAAAAAACTGTTTGGAAATTTTTCCGACATTATTAACCCGGTAGTTTAGGTCGAAATACGATGAAATGCGTTTAATATAAGAAGCAACTAATTAATAAAATCTATAAAATGTTCAGTTAACGTGTAAAACTCACCTCTAAGTATTCTCCTCGAACCACACTGAGCTCCTTATCGTTATTAGCTGTCCTGGGATATGTAACAAGGACAATTTTGGCACCTGTAGCTTGTAATTCATCCAACCATGCCTCAACCATTTGATCGTTGCCGCCATGGCCGCCGGCGCCACCATCACCGGTAGCTCCACCGCTTATACCTGCACCCCCACCAATGCCAACACCACTACCACCGCTAGCACCTGCCCGTGTAGCACTAACTTCAGCAGCTCCTCCAGTCCCGGATGCTAATGTATTCGATCCACTATTTGATCCACCTCGTGACGTATACATATTTTGCATGCCAGTTGTTATGGACTGCATGACTGCATTTTGCGCTGCCACTTGTGAACTTAGATGGGCGTGTGTTCCATTGCCAATTAGACCACTTGATGTCCTATTGCTTGATGACACACCAACAGCTGGTGTCGTTACACCACCACTCCTTTCAATTGAATCAAGTGAAATGTCACTGCGTGCACTAAAGTCCTTCATGTCACGCTCTCGATCACGCTCCCGATCACGATCACCACGATCCGAACGATCACGGTCACCACTAGCTACTCCACCACCACCTTGACTTTGATGGTGCTGATGATGATGGGGCGGTGAATCGTAATCATAATCACCGCTCATCATTGCTCCACTCCCATTCATTCCTAAACTACTGGCATTGCCAAAATTGTGATGTGATTCGATGGTACGTTTTATGTTCGAAGGCGTCACCAAATGATCTAATTCATCGATCACCACATAATCCGGCGACCATCCATCTAGAAACACTGGATGATAAGAGCCAACATCCTCTTTCCATTGATCACGAGGCACCGTCCAAGCATCGCCCAAAGATCGCCACAGCTCAGTTTCCTTGCTAGTCACACAATTGATTAACAAATTCACTGCCTCTCTTGTAAGCAACGGATTCACTACTCTCACGGGTAGTTGCGATTCGAAATACGTATCTGATGACGCCTCGACTATCAGAGCCAGCGGTGTGAACAAAAAGTGCACCAATTCCGGTGCATTCGGATCATGGATGTGGGCTTTAAGTTTGGCCAGCAAATTGAACGACAACTTGAATTTGGCAAAAATATCGATGAATTCTTTTTCATGTGGAGGACGGGTGCGTAACGTTAGGAGACCTTCCCCGGGATCTTTCTTCTTAGACTTTCGATTGCGTCGTCGGCGTTCCAATTCTCGAGAAGCCGCCGCCGCATGTTGCAGGCGAGCTATGAACTTCTCGATATCATCGAAACAATGATTAAGCACTGTCACATCTCGCTCATATTTGTCGCTTGATGTGGAGCTTGTCTCATCATTGGCACATCCTAATTCAGAGTCAGTTTCATGACCACCACCACCACCTCCAACACCACCGCCAACACCTCCGCCACTACCTCCACCCACAATACTTAGTTCTCGAGACATGCCGTAGTGATCGACAGCTGATTCACCACCACCGCCTCGACTAAGGCCAGCACCTCCTCGATGTTGAATCAGCGAGGATGACTTCATTTGTGGCGGTGCTATGTTGATTGTTTCACGATGCTGTGTCACTAGTTTACCACTCCGTAGCTGCTTCAGGTCTTCAACCAAGTGAACAGCAGAAACGCCTTGTGACTTTAGGAAAAAACACAGAAGAAAAAAACCCTAAACGTTTTAAGACGATACAAATTGTTAAAACCTCAAAACATACCTGGAAAATATGCATTTCTGACCTTGATCCCGAGCCTCCAGTTACAATAAAAACCAAAATATTATTGTACATTTCCATTGGATCATTGCTTGTAAATGCTGTTGGTTCTTGTATCAATGAAGCTGGAAACCTTTCAATTATATTCTGCGAACCAACATTTTGATTTTAGCATAGGTATATATTGAAAATTCCGAAAATCTAAAATACTTTACCCCAGTTTCATAATCCATTATGAGCACCCACTGATAATCCAGGCATAGTTGCATTTTTTGCGACCAAATTCCTGTGGTCTTTTCCAACTGCAGCAATCTTCTCATTCCATCTGCCGGATAAACAATGCCAGTTTCTTTGTTCACTGTAAATGTAGCCAAATGTTCCAGTAGATAAATTGGCTTATCGCTAAGGTCATTTTCGGGACGATCATCGCCACCGCTTCGAGATTCACGTTCATCGCCGGAATAACCACCTCCATTCGAGTGATATGCCATTGTTATGTTTAAAAATAAGTTTTTTTTTCAAAAAACCAAAATCAGTGTTTCAAAGATTATCGATACCGTTATCGAAATCGATATCTTTTTGTTTTTGTTATCGATAGAAAAATATTTGTTATTATTTATGTATCGTTGAGACTTGGGATGTAGTGCGAACACTACAACCGGTGTTTGAGATTGTTGATTAGAGATTCATTATCTAAGCTTTGTTTTCATTGAAAAAGTCAATCAGTAATAGTTGAAACTGAAAGCTGAAAATGGAAAAGGAGAAAAATAAATGATGATAAATTTTATGATTCAGATCTATGGGAGAGCATGAAAAGACCTTCTACCCTGACCTGAGGACAAAGAGGCCCAGGCCTGTGGGTATAGTAAAGGTTTGGTGGGAGTAAAAGAATCGGAATTTTAAGGCACGGCTGAGATCATTAACACATTTTGATATCTTTTTAATTTTAATAATACGGAACAAATGTGAGGGCCCTTTCATGTGTACCTGTACATCCAAAATATTTAGCTTTTCTTAAGTTTTTTTGAGTCGTAAACAAAAAAATGTGTACGGTAACTTTAGCTAAGTAAATACAGTGAAGCCTCCTGTTGCGGACAGCTCCCTTAAGCGGACAGATCAACTGAAAGGACAAATTCACACTACGGTGGATCTAGGATTTTAATTTCATACATTTTATGTTCATTTAAGCGGACACTCCCTTCCTCGGACGTGGACAAGAATATCAGCCGTAATTTGGTTAATTTATTCTCTTGAGCGGAGGAAAATTCTGTAATTTGTGATTTTCTTCTTTTAAGCAATACTTTTTAATATCTATTATTTTTTTTTAATTCAAAACGTGCACACTCGTTCAGAGAGGCATTTTTGTTTCAATAAAACTATTGTATCCGTCTCTTTTCTCTGAATTGCTGTCCATTTTATTCTAGTATTTTAAAGTTAATTTAAAAAATTAAGAGTGAAATTTCTTTAGTTTTTTCCTTTAATGAATTATTTAATCGGAAAAAGATGTTGAAACCTTCGCTGTCCGCCTAAGGGAGGTAGGTATAACTGTGTGTAGTTTTTTGTTTAATCATACCACAATAACACAATTTTATTTTTTTTCGAAGCCTTATTTTCGCAATATTAGAATATACTGTTTTAAATGATTTAAATCAATTTTAAGACATTGTTGCCTAAAACACTAGCTCAGTACTTATGGGTTTGAATTTGCTTATAGATTATAACCAAACCACATTCTACTAAACTCTGACTACGTAAACATGATATAAAAGGTAAGGTTCAAGGTTACCACAACACAAGGTAGTAATGAACCAAACTGGCAAAAATTCTGTAACTACCAACTACGTCATCCCCGATTGGACCGAAATATGCCCACCGACGAAGGGCCCTGGCCCTGAAGTGTTATAAATTGACAGTTCTCGAGTAACTCCAATTTTCGTATTTATGTATGTACAATGAGGGTGGTTCTTATTTGTTCTCGTATGCGAAAATTGAGTGCGACGCCCCCTAAATCATGCCTAAAAAATGGTTAAAAAATCCCCTATTTTCTTAAAGATTTTTATCTCTTACCCTTCCTGGCCCTATTTTGATACGAATTTTTTTTATTTTTGGATTTACAATAAACACTGTACCAGGTGCCATTTTTGAAATAATCAATGAAAAGACTTCGAATTAAGCTCTGAAAACTCCACAGTCGCGTGCATGTTTAAACAATTTTTGATCATTTGTTTAAACTTTATTGTTAATAAACGAAAAGGCAGATTTTTTGTTTCGTTCAATACGCGAAAAGTAAGCAACATTTTGACATAAATAATTTTTGTTGATGATCTCTCCATTGTTTTAATTAACCTGAATTAAATGAGATTTTTCCTTATATATTCGAAACTATCAACGTTTCGATGTGTTATGTTTATATGATAATAAGTCATTCTACTGAAAACGGCTAAAGCGGCGGCGGGCGCGCCGTAGTTTTGAAAATGTAATTTTCGATAGGTAATACCGTTATCTGCATTTTGTTTTTCCTTTTTCTATGCACTTTCTACTTAAATAAAATTAAACAATAACACAGTCAATACAATTTAATGTAGTCGGAGGGAAGGATATTATTTTCCCAACAAAAAAAATCCAATAAAAATCAATAAAAAAAAAAACTGCTTATGAAATAGGGTCAGGCAGGATTAGGAATAAGAATCTGAAAAAATTAGGGAATTTTTTTTTCATGAATTTGAACCAATCTCGGGGGGGGGGGCGTCGGCAATTTGTTTCCCCTAAGAACCACCCTAATGTACATACACTGTACATACGAGGGCTGGCCACGAGACGAGAAAAGTCTCGGTCATGATCTCGGTCTCGCGTGACGAGAACGAGAACCTAAAAAAATTATATGAGTCGAAAGGTGTTTTAAGGCTAATGAAAGAAATGCAAGTCTTGCAGTCCCTGGTGGCGGCTGTTAGGTGGGAGGGGAAGTTTTCTAAAAAATTGTCTTAAAACTGAAAACAAATTATTAAAAAACAACGGTGACATGGTACAATGCCCTGTTATTTTTATGAAAGGCCAGAAATCCCGGCTTTTACTCGAAAAATTAGCGTTTTTCAAACTGCTTTCGATTACTTTTCTTAAATAAACTGTTCAAATCCGCTGGAAATTGCCCTCCACACGTTCTACAATGTGTCTAAAATCATATTCAGTCAAAATATTTCAGAAATGATAAACAGAAAAAAAAATTAAAATCAAAAACAAAAACAAAAACAAAGAGATTTTTTTGTATTTTTCATTCGAACTGTCCATGTTTGGGCTCCGTTCATGAATTTTGATCGAACGACCTTTGTATGTGCGATTTTATCCATTATTATAAATTGTGACAAACAGTCTCAAGTACCCTTCAAGCAAAATCGCGGATCCAAATTTCTCGGTTCACTTGGGACTCCAAAAAAAATGAGTGTCTCACACACAATAACAAATTTTCTATGTACGCATGTAAAAAGAACGAGAATCGAGAGTATTTTTTTCAAGCATCGAGAAATAGAGAGAGTATATGCGAAGTATACCCTTCAAGCAAAATCACGGAAAAAATGAGTGTCTCACACACAATAACAAATTTTCTGTGTACGCATGTAAGAAGAACGAGAATCGAGAGTATTTTTTTCCAGCATCGAGAAATAGAGAGAGTATAGGCGAAGTATACAATCATTTTGCCTTAATTTCCACCACTTTTTTTTTTTAGTTCAGTTTTGTAGGTAGCGTGGCGAAGACGGTTGCTTTTTTATCTCTTTTTTCTTGTTAACACTTTTAAACATTTCTAATCAGAAATGCAAGTTTCTATTTATTAAATGTAAATTTATATTTGTAGAAATATGTCATGTTTATTAGTGCGAAATAGTATTTAGAAAACCTTTTATGAACGATAAATACAAAAAACTCTTGAAATGAAAAAATTCAGTTTGTTTTATTTTTGTGGGCAATGGAGAAACTGGACTAGATGGGAAGTTTTTTTTAACGCTTTTGGGTTGGGTATGCCTCAATTCATTCATTTTTTTTGGAACCGTTTTAGATTCCATTTGGTTTCGGTTCTCCGAGTATGGTGAATTCAAAAACTCTCTCTCTCACAATACATTCACATAATGGCTCCGTGGTGATTCTAATTTCCATACTAATTTGAGCCACAAAACGCAGTTTTTCGATCCGTATTTGGATCCGAATGCGAAGTCGTCCATACGTTGTTTGATACGTTTGCGGACCGAAAACGAGCTCGCTTGCTTGAAGGGTACAACCCTTTGAATAAATTTCCACCACTTTTTTTTTTAGTTCAGTCTTGTAGGTAGCGTGGCGAAGACGGTTGCTTTGTTATCTCTTTTTTCTTGTTGAAACTTTTAAAAATTTCCAATCAGAAATGCAAGTTTCTATTTATTAAATGTAAATTTATATTTGTGGAAATATGTCATGTTTATTAGTGCGAAATAGTCTTTAGAAAACCTTTTATGAATGATAAATAAAAAAAAACTCTTGAAATGAAAAAATTCTGTTTTTTTTATTTTTGTAGGCAATGGAGAAACTGAAATAGATGGTATGCCTCAATTCATTCATTTTTTTTTAACCGTTTTAGATTCCATTTGGTTTCGGTTCTCCGAGTATGGTGAATTGAAAAACTCTCTCTCTCTTACAATACATTCACATAATGGCTCCGTGGTGATTCTAATTTCCATACTAATTTGAGCCGCAAAACGCAGTTTTTCGATCCATATTTGAATCCGAATGCGAAGTCGTCCATACGTTGTTTTATACGTTTGCGGACCGAAAACGAGCTCGCTTGCTTGAAGGGTAGGTATTCAAGCAAGAGTAAATGAAACAGCTAATTTGCTTACGGCTGAATTTAACGGGTCTGCGTTCTGCAATCCATTGCATAAATACGATCGATCATCAAAGTGTATGAATGTCACAAGTGCGCAATTAGAACATGGCTAAATAACTTAAATCTTTTGGAAAATTTAAATTTTTCCCTAAACAATTTCGTAGAAATCGTCTTCCAATCACAGATAAAGTCAACCAATTTTATAAAAAATATTTACAAATCGTTCATGGCATCACAAGCCGACTAAATTACAAAAGTTAAGTGGAAATATTCAAGGTAAATAAAAAATAAAATCAAATTTTAGGCATCGGGTAAGAGAATTTTTAAAATTTCGGCTTGCAAATGCAACACGTTTGAAATGTGCAGTTGCCCAAACAAAAAAAAAATTACCGTTAAATCTTCAGCGATGGGGATTTTTACCAAATTGTCAAACTCCAAACTGACAGCCAAAATTTTGGGTTAATGACAATTGTGCGTTCTTTTTGTTTCTAACTAGTTCACCTTCCTCGTTCTTTTAATAAGAAAAAGTTGCTTTGAGTTTTCATTTTGGGGTTGGGTTGTGTTTGCTTTTCGTCTTCCGATTTGGAATTGTTTTCAATTTTGTAATAATTTATTATAAATTTAATTGTTTTATTATTGATTTTGATATTTGGAATTGATTTCTGAATAATTCACTTTTCATTGAAATTTTATTCTTCCGATTGGGTCAATTTTTTAATGAAGAAATGTGAAGCTCTTACAAAATTAACAAAAAAAAGTAAAAACAAATTACAAATGTTTTATATTACGATTCGATTTCATGCAAAAATGAAGTTCATAGTGATTTAATTTGAAAGAACCATGCATTTTGTGAATTATTGATCAATAAATTAACAAAAACAAAATTTTGTCTTTTGTTTATTATTTCTTATTTTTTCGATTTTTTTCAACCCCTTCCCAATTTTTTAGCTTTGAACGTCTTAAGTAAAAAAGTAACTTTTCAACTTTGACATTGCAACTCTTGTTTTCGACCATAGCAACAATAAAGAACGCACCACTTAAACAAATACCGCCATGCACTTAAACGTCATTAAACCAAAATTTCGATTTGGCGTTTAGAAGCTTTGACTGCTTTCACACAAGGAAACTGAATTGCTGGAAACTGGGAGTTTGTAGGCGAGAAGGGCAAGAAGTAAGGGGAATGAAAAAAATCTCCCCGGTCAACGATTGATAAGATTTTTACACATTCCTTCTCACACTGTCCGTAATGTGCGTTCAGCCAATAGACTTTATATGGAAACAAACCAAAATCTCTGGCAATTCTTTCCATGTGTGAAAGCCACATAATTGGAAATGCTATTCTGGTGAACTAAAAAGTTGTAAAGTTGTACAAGCGCAAAAAAAGAAAACAGGTCACCACAAACCGCGGTGACCTGTTTTCTTTTTTTTCTGTACTGTACTGTACTTCGACGGACGGTAAGATTTTACCAAAGTGTATACAAATAAAAGAATTATTACAAAAAGCGAGGAACACATTTCGCTATTGCAAATGCCAGGAATGATGTATATTGGACATGTAACTGTTGCTGCTGATAGGGCTCATAGTTTACATACTACGAAAGAAATTTTGGAGAATTTGAGAAAAAAGTACATTTCTACAGAGGATTGGCTCATAGTTGGTGCCGACGGCTGGGCTCATAATACAGAATGGAAAGGTGGTAATATTTTCTATATGGAAAGAAAATTGAACAAGCCCAAACAATGGGTAATTTGTTTGCTACATCTGAACGAGTTGCTATTGAAAAACCTGATTAAAATACATGACGGCATAGCAACTGGACCCAATACTAGGGCTGGCCACGAGACGAGAATCTGCGAGAATTTTGTAAGTCTCGTCTCGGTCTCGTGTCGGTCTTGTATAATTGAGTCTCGTCTCCAAAAAATACGATTTCCGGACAACCTGTTGATTTTGGAACGAAATATTTTCGATCTATCAATAAACAGATTGGAATTTAAAGTAAAATTGAATAATATTATACTTTAGTATACCTATTTATTTATATATTTTAAATTGAATTGTTAGTAGTCAGTAAGATTTTTTAAAATCCGTAGATGAATAAATAAATAAATAAATACGTGCAAAAGAAAATAAATATTTAACTGAAATTGGATTTTTTTAAAATTTATTAGACTCTGTTAATTTCAGTCTCGTCTCGGTCTCGTCTCGGTCTCGTCTCGGTTGCTCAAAAAGCCAGCCTCGTCTCAGTCTCGTCAATACGTATGATGGTGCAATTAGAAGAAATCTTGAGTGTTGCGAACAACTTCCAATCGTTGCATTCGAGCGAATCGAATTTCGCTGCAACGTTAAGAATTTAAAAGAAATATCGACTTCGTTGAGCACTGACCAGCAGTATTTGTTTGAAATCTGCATGGTAATTTCTACTGGAGTATGTGAAAACTTTGCGAGTTCGTCTCCAGGTAAAATAAGCCATGTAAGATGGCTCACAACTGCCAACAGACTGTGTCGATTGTACTTGTCAACGCCTTGTCCTTCAAAGCTGCTGAAAATGTTAGTTCAGTACGTATTGTGGGTCTACGCTCCGGCTCTTTTCCAAATAAAGTAATAATCTTCTTGCGATTTTGTTGTAATTCATCTTACAAATATTGTAGTGGCCTCTCGCTTTCTTGAACGTACATACATGAAACCTGGGCCGAATTACGTCTTCAGTGAACGAGTGAGGAACTCTTACACGTTATCGAACTATCGAGTAATCACATTGGTATGATGTTATACGAAGGATCACGTATCGAATTGAGTTCGTATTGTACTAGGATAATTCTAGTACATTTTCCTAAACGTCAATATTCCTAACTTTTCATTGGTCAATTGACACAGCTCCTTGTGTTGGGCTCATGTTTTGTTTACATTTGCCTTTGGAATTTAGTTTGGCCAAAAATATTTGGCTAAATCGAATTATTGTGCCTTAAAATCAAGCAAAAATAATTTTCTGGGTGATGTTTTATTTATTTTAATTCAACCTGAAACACCATTAACTGATATTGTGTAGGAATATTTGCAGAAAAGAGAATAATTTTATTTTTCTGCCATTTTACTGCTCACTCGTCTACCTAGCATCTATGGTATGAAAAAACACTCGTTCACTGACGAGGAAATGCCAAAAATCGAATTCGATACTCGTTACCTTACTCGATATCTTAAGAAGGAATCCCAAATGCAGATAATTCAGTAACGTATTGCTCACTCACTGATGCGGTAATTCGGCCCCTGTTCAGGAAACAATAGCAGGAAATGCGTTTCTTGCACACCCAAAAAATCTTCTGCTCTCTTTTTTAAACGATGATGACGAGGAAATAAGACACCGCGGCTGGAAGAAGATGTAATTGGTTCGCAATAAAAATTGTGACTCGACTCAGGTTCGCCAGTTCAGAATTCCTACACTGAACTTTGAAGCAAATCATTGATTGGGAAAACGAAGCAGCATCTGTGGCACCAGTTCTGCGAAACTTTGATTTTAGTGCAAATGATGCAAGAATATTTGCTCAAAAAAGTTATGTCATCATAAATTAGGCTTTAATATCATGCAAATACCATGTCATACACAATCTGTCGAAAGATGCGTGAAGGCTGTAACTAAAGCGTCTGGTTCCATGTGCGGTGAGCAGAGGAGAGATGGATTGATTACAAACAAGCTAAAATCACGAAATTACATGCGAAAATTAGTTGATAAGTGCAATTTCAAAATGAATCCATGCAGCAGTAAACAAGTTTCGGTTTGATAAAATTTTAATAAATAATGAAACAAAATAGTCACTTTGTCCCGATCTACATTGCCCGATATTTGCACGAAGATTTTTCCAGAAATCGTGTGAAATGTACACACAGAACGATTTTTTCCATGAGATTTTTTCCTTGTCTTCTTCATTTTTTTATTTCTGTGCTCTTCATTTTGCATTGATATTCACTCACACCATCAACCCAACGGCACACTGACACCGACCACACACACAAAATTGGAAAGAGGGCGAAAGAGAACATAAACAGACTGGAAAAATCGTTCGAGTTTTTTGGTACAAACGATTTGATTCCTACCCCTCACTTTTCACTCCCTTCACCTACGAACAAAAGATCGGCACTGGAAAAATCGTTCAATGTAGACCGGGACTTTGTTTTTGATTTCTCTTTTTTTTTCTGTTTATCATTTCTGAAATATTTTGACTGAATACGATTTTAGACACATTGTAAAACGTGTGTAGGACAATTTTCAGCTGATTTGAACAGTTTATTTAAGAAAAGTAATCGAAAGCAGTTTGAAAAACGCTAATTTTTTGAGGGATTTTCAAACATTTTTCAAGTAAAATGGTATTCTATGACATTTTAAGGGGCAGTAAGTTGTACTATTTTATTATAAGCATCCTTAGAGACCGAAAATAAATCATTTTAAATCAGTGAAACCACTATTGATACGCGAATACCTCGGTCATTTGATGGCCTTAAAAATGGCCGCGGGGTCTGAAAGTAAATTTTTGAAAAATTTCCCAGAATTAAAAATACTTGTGCGGGTATCCTTGTGTGGGTAAAGGGACAATTTTCTAAAAAAAATACTTAAAACCGAGACAAAATTATCAAAACACAACGGTAACACTCACAATGCCTTAGTAAACCTTTATTCCTTCTTATATTTTATTTTTAAAAAAAGATGTTTTAATGGACAGTTTCTTAAACAACAAATTTGAACAGTTTTTTTCAATTCCTAAACACAGAATCCTTTTGAACCGTCCGTCCGGTTAAATAGTAGTAGTACACAAAATATTAAAAAAAAAAAAAATAGGTTAACATTTTATTTTTCAAAATTTTAAATTTGATAATTAATTTTTCAAAATCTTTTCACTAAAACAACTTTATCAAAAATAAAATAAATGAAGAGGTTTCTGTCTTTATAATAAGGTTTTTATAACGCATTGTAAAAATTACTGTTTAATTTCTGGAGTTGACGTTAATTATTTTAAGGGGTTTTTAATACCCATAAAATGTTATATTAAACACAATGCGGGCGTTAGGAAAACAGGGAAGGATTTAAGAGGAGATACCGATGCACATTGGGTTTGAACCTTTAAGTATCGAAATGGAAGGGAAAAATAGAGCCGGGTAAAGCATTCCACATTCGGGTAGTGCGGCTAAAAAAAGAATCTCTATACTTGACAGTACGTCCGAAGTTGGTCTCAAGGGTGAACTGATGTGCATTCCTAGAAGTATATTACGGTTGAATTGTTTTAGGGGAGGAATGCAACTGGCTATTTCATTAGAACACTTTTTATAAAAATAACGGTAAAACAACAAAAGACATGAAACATTGCGGCGGTGTTCAAGCGTTGTAAATGCTTCCGTTATATTTCTATCACCAATCATTTTCATAGCTCTTCTATGAATTCTGTCCAATAGACTCAAGTGGGTTATTGGAGCACTTGCCCAAACATGAGAATTACACTCGAGTTTTGGACGAATAAAGGCTTTATATAACAGCCAGATCAGAAGGGGTACAACATTTTTTACATCGCTGAGGGAAACCTAAAAACTTAGCAGCATTTTTGGCGACATCAAATATGTGATCGTTCCATATAGGCTATAACAGACTGACTGAAGAGCCCACTATTATAAATGGACGAAACACATTAATTTCTGCAGTTGAGGTCACTTGTACCTTTTAATTGAATTATATTCATTCACTCCACTTAAAACCGAAGTAATTTTAATATTTAAATTTCTTCATCTTCATTAAAATGACTGTTGTTTTTTTATTATATATCTTTTTCGGGTGGCGGCATCTACAGTTCTACATTACAGGGCCGATTTAGATGGAGAATATACTTTGCCCCCTACAGGCTAAGGTCGCTACTAAAACAATGGGCACCATGATAATACTATAGTTTTCATATTCAAAGGTCAATTTTGATAGAAAAAAAGGGGGAGTAGACCCCCTCTCATACGATTTGCTTATTGTCTTGACCCAACCTAGACGCTCTAGTCACCCATATGGGAATCACCCTTTATATGGGTGCCTATAACCAACCTACACCAGGACAGGCGGTAGGAGAACATTATTTCATCTTACACCACAAGAGTTATTTTTTTATATTTGGAAAAGTAAAAGTCCTTAAAATTATTTGAATATTAAAATTTAAAAATGTTAAATTTTGTTATATTTTTTTTTATCAAAATTTTTAGTTTGCAAATAAAATTCAAAAATTGTCTATTGAACCAACTTTTTTTTGTTATATTAAAGGCGCACTCAAGAGGTTGTGACTTGCGACTATCCCTAAAATGTTATACACAGCACGAACGATTAGTTTTGTTGAAGAGAATTTAAAACAGTGTTTCCCAACGTGGGTCCCACGCTCAACAAGGTGGCAATTTGATTTTATAGGGGGCAATTTAAAATTATACTTCATTACACTTTTCTCCAAAAAATCAAGGCTTCTTGTGTTTTCACGCATACAAATATATTTCTGAACATACCCATCAGAATCTGCATTGATCAAATGTATCAATTTTTACCAACTTCACTTCACTCAATAACGACAAATATGAATTAGTTGTTTTTTAAATCTTGATTTATCAGGCTGGTTGTCACCGTTTACCACAGGTGCGTAAACAACGATAGGAAGAATACTTAAGATTTGCTGCTGTTCACGATAACGTTCAACTTTTGTATTTTATGCCAACAATGCAATCAATGAAAATAGGTTGTTTTTTGAAGCCCATTTGAGAGCGAAACATAAATCTCATACAAATTCAGATTTAAACTTTAAAGACAAATTTTGAAAAAAGAAGTCCGTATTAACTGCTCAACATGAAAATATTTCTTATTTGAATTTCGAATTGTTTAGGTATTTACCTAATGTCAATGCCAAGGGGTCATGAGAATTTTGGAAAGGTTCTGGTGGGACATATAATACAAAATGTTGGGAAACACTGTTTTAAAAGGAGACACCGATACACATTGGTTTTGAATGTCTGTAGATCGCAATGGGAGGTGAAAATCATGCCTGGTAGAACCTCCCAAATTCGCGTGGTCCGACTAAAGCCTAATACGCTGCTGATGCGAAACGAAATTTTCTTGTGGTCTCAAAAAATACAACGAAACGCTTGCGAAAACAAAGCGAAAAAATATTCATGGAGAATTTCACAAAACGCAAATAAATAAAACAAAATTTAACGAAAAAATCGAACAAGCCATACTGTAATAGAAGACACAACAAATAAAAACACGAACAAACCCAAATGTCATTTTTCCGCACACAATTAATGGTCCGGGCAATTCGGCTTTTCGCAGATTTATCTCTGTCTTTTCTCTTTCTAATTTTGACAGTTCATTACAAACAAAAATTAAAGAAAACAAATCTAAATCAAGGGACCAGCGTTACCACCATACTTTTTTAACTTTAGTTTTTAACTGATGAACACATTTCTTGCAGTGTTTATTATGCCAAATTGAGCGATCAAGTTGGAGCTTTGAGATATGGGCTACAAGATTTCGGCTCGTTTTAATTTCTACGCTTCTCGCTTCAAATTTGTGAGAAAAAAATTCTATGTTTTGCTAATTATTTTTCCCATACAAATTTTGACAGTTCATTTCTACCGATATAAAAAAGTCTATGGTTTATAAGCTTTCTATGGGTTTTCCGCGTTTTGCATGAATACCCCTATTGTTACAACGAAATAAAATTAAAAAATAGTTACACTTTTGTTTCATTTGTAAGATTGTAGCAACGCTGTTTGTTGATTGATTTAAAGTTTTTTTTGTCTGTTGTTTTTTTTTTAGCCACTGACGTTTCTGGGATAAGCCGAATTTGGTATAATCATCAATTTCGCTGGTCGAAGAGCGTACAGCAGAACGTAAAGCATAACGAAATTTTTCGTTTATGATTTCGTTGTGTCATTTTTGTATAGGATTTTTTGTTTCACATCAGCAGCGTACTAGCTAGACTTAAAAAAGGAATCTCTGTACTTAACAATACGTCTGAAGTTGGTTTCAAGGAGTAACTGAGAGCAGTGGCGTAGAGTGGCTTTTTGCCGCCCGAGCAGAGCTCATTTTTGCAGCCCCCAATTTTTTTTTGCCAGCGTCAATCAAATAAAAAATAAATATCAAAATATGAAAAAAATCGTGATAGGCCGATTTTCTTACTGCGGGGGCGACTTTCAGCTAAAGTAACCGTATCAATGTAGTAATTTGCAGTTTGTTTTTCAATTTTTGCATTTCTAAAAGCAAAGGTTGAAGGTGTTGATCACGCTGCAAATTAAATTGTTTTATTGTACAATATAAATTAAAATATCATTGAACTAAATTATAAGTAGTTTTAAGATAACTTTTTAAGAAAGTGGAATTATTAGTTAAGAAACAAAAACAGTGTTTGACCTAAATACTACAATTGGTGACTGACCTGCTAACTTCACAGCGAAGTAAGCAAGTCACATAGTGTATCTCGAAAACCTAGAGATATGAAGTAAATTTGCATTTCTTTTTAAGAAATGCTGATTCCAAATTTTGAAGTCCTTTATTTGCAATAAAAAAATCATACTGCCCTAATAACTTCACAGACTAGGTCAAAATTTTAAAGTCCTTATTTCTAAGAAATTTAAAAAATATTGACTTAAATATGAATTTAGCAAATCAAATTGTGTAAGTTAGCAGGGCAGTATGATTTTTTTTTTTTCAAACAAAGGACTTACAAATTTGGAATTACCATTTCTTGAATTCTTTAAGGGATAAATCACATCTAGGCAAATAACATCAAAGTGAGCCTAGCGACACACTATAACATCTTAGAGCTTACCATAAAGCTTGTATGCAAGTCCTTGGGTTAATGCGTCTGGAGATAACCGGTATTGTAAAAGAAGAAGATCAAACCACGAAAAACAGGAGGAAACTTGTTTCTAAAAATTTAGAGCATTATGGAAGTACTTGCTATAAGAGACTCTAACCCGCCAGGCAGTTCCATTGCTATGCATGGTACTGATCCTGAGCCGATCATAAATTTTTCGGGTCAGAGCTAAACGGATTCCGGGAGCTAGCAAAATAATGCAACAAATTGGATGGAATTTAAGAGTGGCGAGTTGGAACGTTGGGACTATGACCGGTATAAGTTGTGAGTTGGAAGAGATGATGAAAAGAAGGCGTTCAAGAAACAAAATGGCAAAACACTGGAAACAGAGCTCGTTTCTTGGACGTTAAGACAAATGCATACAAGGTGTTCCACTACGGGGAAGAAAAGAAGAAAAACGGAATCGGTATCATCCTTGCGGAGGAATTACTTGGTAACGTCTTGGCTATTTCGAAGTCCAGTGACCGTTTGATGTCTCTTATGAAATTGGTGATGCAAGTAAATGTGTGGAATATAGTCAGCGCTTATGCTCCCCAAATTGGATGTGAATAACCAGAGAAAGATGCGTTTTGGCTAGACTTTCACAATCGCATTAAAAACATCCCGAAAGATGAGCTTCTGTTTGTGGGCGGAGATTCGAATGGACATGTTGGGAAATCTAACGAGGACTATGAGGACTGTCATGGTGGTTTGGGGTACGGAACTAGGAACCCTCCTGGTGAAGACATCGTAAGCATGTGCAGATTATATGGTCTTATCGTGTTAAATACCATGTTCATCAAACAACAAAAGCACCTTATCACTTACAGTAGTGGTGGAAATGAAACTCAGATCGATTACCATCTGGTACCCAGTTTCATGAAGCCATAAGTCAAAGATTGCAAAGTTATTTTGGGTGAACCAATCGCCCCACAACACCGTCTTCTGCTGACAGAATTTGTTATGGAGACGAGGGAGACGAACAAACAAACAGAGGGTTCTAGATGAATCAAGTGGTTCAATCTGGATAAAGTAAAAGGCGAAGCGTTTGTCTCTGCTATGAAAGATTATCTGTATAAAAACATCGATAGACATGCAAATGGAGGGTGTGAAGTACAAATGTGGGATTCTCTGCAAGAAACCTGCCTGCTAGGAGCTTGGTCAACTTGCCCCTCTCATAACATAGATGAAAAAGCACGCCTTGGAGTGGTTAACAGACGCTGCAAGAAAGAAGCAAAGAAAAAGTGTGCCCAACTTCAAGCAGAGAGTACGAAGAGCATGTATTGGGAGCTGGAGTAAATATCTTCAACTGCTGCTGACGCAAAACAAGCTATGCAGGAACTGCGCCATGCCAACATGAACAAGGGCGCAACAGTGATTAAGGATGCCGAGCAAATATTAATGATGGCGATACCACGAGCTGATATCACTTTTTACATTGATAGCCAGGCGGCGATCAAGGCCATCTCTGCCACAGAAATCAAATCCAAACTGGTTTCATGCTGTCGTGAAGAGCTAAGAGTTCTTGCCACACCTGAACCTGAAAAAGAGATCCCTGCATCTTCTGATAGGAATTATCACAGGACATAATCTCTTAGGGTATCATAAAAACAAAATGGGACTCAATACTGTAGACCTACGCAGAGGCTGCGGAGACGAAGAAGTAGAGGAGGACACCCTTCACTACCTAGGTCATTGTCCGGCACTCTGCAACATAAGGAAAACATTTTTGGGTAGCTACTTCTTCAACGATTTAGCAGAAATCTCGAAGTCAACAGATAAAAACGTCTTAAATTTAATGAACTTCATCAACGCCTCGAAATGGCTCGATGCTCCATAGGATTTCATAGGTTATTTATTTTAAAGAGATGGTCCAATCCATCGGGGTATCACAAAGGATCAACATTGATCTAAATGTGACGGGAACAAGATCAACCGGCAGCCCATCTACCTAACCTAACCTCACCTAAGGGCACAACTATTTTCAAAATCGCCGCACAGATAAGGAAAAATGCTCAGGAGTTTTGTTCACCAAAATTCATTAACAACGCTCAAGGCCGACTCCTTGTGGATGACGACAAAATTCTTCACAGATGGCAAGAGTATTGTGAAGGACTTTTAAATGAACAGTTCCGAGGATATACCTTCTTCCCAATAGCTGCACCTAACAATGAAGAAGCAGCCGTCGAAGAAGTTAGCGTTGCGGTGAAAAACTCCAAGAAGGGAAAAAAGATTGGGCCAGACGAGATACCCTCTGAGTTCTGGAAAAAGATGGGAGACATCGGGTCTAGATGGCTCATGATTCTCATCTCCAAACTTATCTGCGGCGACCGAATGCCTAATCAGTGGAGGGAAAGTTACCTTCTTCCAATCTACAAGGGGAAGGGTGATACACGAAATTGCGACAGCTACCGTCCGATCAAGCTGATGTCACACACCATGACGATCGTTGAGCGGATATTGGATGGCTGCCTACGAAAAACAATACGGCTATCTGATGAGCAGTGGGGGTTTGTTTCGGGTAAATCAACCACAGATGCTATTCAGAGTATAAGAATCAGAATGGAAAAAGATCGGGATTCCTCGAGAGATATTCATTCGACAGACAACCACGAGCTCTGATATGGGTTGCACTTACGCATGTACGAGCAAGTTAAATCAAAGGTAAGATGCCCCGCAGGAATCACCGAAGAGTTCCCAATTAGAGTAGGTGTGCACCAGGGAAGCGTCTTGAGTCCTTTGCTCTTTATGACTGTCCTTGACTTTCTGCTTGAGGATAAGGTGACGGACCCCAAAGTGAATCAATTATTCTTTGCTGACGATGGAGCCATCATAAGTGAAGATCCTATGTCCTTGCAACGAACACTTGATGTATGGGTGGATGTTCTGGAGGGAAATGGATACCGCATTAGCGCGAAAAAGACCGAATACCTTTGCTGTCCATTTTCTGATCCACACATGCCTTTTCCAGACATCTATTTGAATGGAACAGTGCTTCCCAAGTGCGAAAAGTTTAAATATCTTGGACTAATGATCAATAGCGAAGGATCTTGTGATGACGACATCAAACATCGCGTAAGCGTAGGGTGGATGAAGTGGCGGGAAAACTCTGCCATCTTCTGTAATAGAAAAATGCCCCCTAAGCTGAAAGGAAAGCTCTACACGGCAGTTGTTCGTCCAGCGCTTACATACGGTTCACAGTGTTGGACAATGTACAAGAAGTATGAGAGTAAATTGACGGCAGCTGAAATGAAGATGCTTCGCATGACAGCAGGAGTGACAAAGCGTGATCGAATAAGAAGCAAGAGAATCCGAGGAAGCCTACACGTCAAAAATACCATCTTGGACAAAATACAGCATGACCAACTTAGATGGTAATGTCACGTACAAAGAAGATGCCAAGGGAACCCAGTTGAAAAGGCAATAGCACAGGACGTTCCACACTATCGCGGAAGAAAAGCAGGCGCATAAACTCCTGGATGAAACAAATGCAACGACACCTGTATTTAGTTGGCCTCATACATGGAACAATCCAAAACCGGGAGGCCTGTCGACGTTTTCTGAGGTCAACCCGGCGAATCCCACAAGTGGAACCTTAGGTGAAGCAGTTGAGTGGGAGAGTTGTGGTCCCCCTCGAGATCATGACAATCGCCGGTTAAAATGATGAAGAAAGAAGAAGCATTTCTTGAATTCCAAAAAGAACTGCAAATTTGAAGCCTTACTTCAAATCTCTGGCACGATTGGTTCTCGCGATATCATGCTGTCGTGAAGAGCTAAGAGTTCTTGCCACACCTGAACCTGAAAAAGAGATCCCTGCATCTTCTGATAGGAATTATCACAGGACATAATCTCTTAGGGTATCATAAAAACAAAATGGGACTCAATACTGTAGACCTACGCAGAGGCTGCGGAGACGAAGAAGTAGAGGAGGACACCCTTCACTACCTAGGTCATTGTCCGGCACTCTGCAACATAAGGAAAACATTTTTGGGTAGCTACTTCTTCAACGATTTAGCAGAAATCTCGAAGTCAACAGATAAAAACGTCTTAAATTTAATGAACTTCATCAACGCCTCGAAATGGCTCGATGCTCCATAGGATTTCATAGGTTATTTATTTTAAAGAGATGGTCCAATCCATCGGGGTATCACAAAGGATCAACATTGATCTAAATGTGACGGGAACAAGATCAACCGGCAGCCCATCTACCTAACCTAACCTCACCTAAGGGCACAACTATTTTCAAAATCGCCGCACAGATAAGGAAAAATGCTCAGGAGTTTTGTTCACCAAAATTCATTAACAACGCTCAAGGCCGACTCCTTGTGGATGACGACAAAATTCTTCACAGATGGCAAGAGTATTGTGAAGGACTTTTAAATGAACAGTTCCGAGGATATACCTTCTTCCCAATAGCTGCACCTAACAATGAAGAAGCAGCCGTCGAAGAAGTTAGCGTTGCGGTGAAAAACTCCAAGAAGGGAAAAAAGATTGGGCCAGACGAGATACCCTCTGAGTTCTGGAAAAAGATGGGAGACATCGGGTCTAGATGGCTCATGATTCTCATCTCCAAACTTATCTGCGGCGACCGAATGCCTAATCAGTGGAGGGAAAGTTACCTTCTTCCAATCTACAAGGGGAAGGGTGATACACGAAATTGCGACAGCTACCGTCCAATCAAGCTGATGTCACACACCATGACGATCGTTGAGCGGATATTGGATGGCTGCCTACGAAAAACAATACGGCTATCTGATGAGCAGTGGGGGTTTGTTTCGGGTAAATCAACCACAGATGCTATTCAGAGTATAAGAATCAGAATGGAAAAAGATCGGGATTCCTCGAGAGATATTCATTCGACAGACAACCACGAGCTCTGATATGGGTTGCACTTACGCATGTACGAGCAAGTTAAATCAAAGGTAAGATGCCCCGCAGGAATCACCGAAGAGTTCCCAATTAGAGTAGGTGTGCACCAGGGAAGCGTCTTGAGTCCTTTGCTCTTTATGACTGTCCTTGACTTTCTGCTTGAGGATAAGGTGACGGACCCCAAAGTGAATCAATTATTCTTTGCTGACGATGGAGCCATCATAAGTGAAGATCCTATGTCCTTGCAACGAACACTTGATGTATGGGTGGATGTTCTGGAGGGAAATGGATACCGCATTAGCGCGAAAAAGGCCGAATACCTTTGCTGTCCATTTTCTGATCCACACATGCCTTTTCCAGACATCTATTTGAATGGAACAGTGCTTCCCAAGTGCGAAAAGTTTAAATATCTTGGACTAATGATCAATAGCGAAGGATCTTGTGATGACGACATCAAACATCGCGTAAGCGTAGGGTGGATGAAGTGGCGGGAAAACTCTGCCATCTTCTGTAATAGAAAAATGCCCCCTAAGCTGAAAGGAAAGCTCTACACGGCAGTTGTTCGTCCAGCGCTTACATACGGTTCACAGTGTTGGACAATGTACAAGAAGTATGAGAGTAAATTGACGGCAGCTGAAATGAAGATGCTTCGCATGACAGCAGGAGTGACAAAGCGTGATCGAATAAGAAGCAAGAGAATCCGAGGAAGCCTACACGTCAAAAATACCATCTTGGACAAAATACAGCATGACCAACTTAGATGGTAATGTCACGTACAAAGAAGATGCCAAGGGAACCCAGTTGAAAAGGCAATAGCACAGGACGTTCCACACTATCGCGGAAGAAAAGCAGGCGCATAAACTCCTGGATGAAACAAATGCAACGACACCTGTATTTAGTTGGCCTCATACATGGAACAATCCAAAACCGGGAGGCCTGTCGACGTTTTCTGAGGTCAACCCGGCGAATCCCACAAGTGGAACCTTAGGTGAAGCAGTTGAGTGGGAGAGTTGTGGTCCCCCTCGAGATCATGACAATCGCCGGTTAAAATGATGAAGAAAGAAGAAGCATTTCTTGAATTCCAAAAAGAACTGCAAATTTGAAGCCTTACTTCAAATCTCTGGCACGATTGGTTCTCGCGATACACTATGTTACCTGATCACTCGATTATACCCACTATTTGGCGAACTGGAAAATCGGGAATAGAATGGCAAAAAAAATGCAAATTTCTGCGTTAGGCCCGTTACTCTAGCTGAAAGTTGCCCAGCCAGACGTTGCATGAAAGGTATAAATAATTATCCAAAACCAATGGAAGTCACCAATAAACAAACTTTAAAATAAATTATAGGACAAAGCTTTTTTTTCAAAACAGTAAAACCCAGGCCCCCCGCTAAGTGCCGTCCGGGACCTGTGCACCACCTGCCCCTCTACGCTACGCCATCCACTAACTGATAGGCATTCCTAGAAGCACGAGTATTAAGGCTAAATTGTTTAAGTCGAGGAATGCAACTGGTTATTTCACTAGAGCACTGTTGATAGAAATATCGGTAAAGTAATGACAGACCTGAAACATTGCGACGGTGTTAAAGAGATGTAAATGTTTCCGTTATAGTTTTTTTGCCTATCAGTTTTAAGGCTTAAACCCAAACAAAAAAAAATATAAAAGAATTGATTTTTGGCTTTAAAATAAGCTATTTGCATTAATATTTGTAGGTATTGCCGTTTTTTTTTTAAATTTTGTTTTGATTTGATTTGATTTTACGTAATTTTGTAATTGTTGTTTGAAAATTGTTTCTGTCTGCTAAATGGGGGAAGAAGACCCCTCCCTTCCTTAACGATTTTTATTTCTTGCCTCGACCCAACGTTCCTTCCTACACTCCATTGCTTTATGTCGCATCTTTGCGTATCATCTTTTATAGGTAGTTGTCTATAATAGGTACCTAATTTATTATATTTTGATTTATTTGGCAGAAAGAAATGCGTCCAATAGGTGAAGCACAATTGGGTTAAATAAAAAAAATATTAAAAACGACTTAGTAACACCTATTTTATTTATTGATTCATCGCTTTGATGTTCATTTCGGAAGCTATGCCTTTTAAATTCTTTATTATTATCGGGCAAGCACCAAATCTAGTTTATATTTAACCAAAATAATTCTACAGAAAACAAACAAACCCCCACTTCCATCCCCACACGCTTTCAATTACTTCTTATTAGCCTACTATACTACTACCCAGAGCCATTTGTATCTGAATGTAATACCTCGCGGATTCATTGAGCACCAGGCATCACGGAATCAGGGTTGCCATAATCTTGATAGCCCAATTTGAAAATTTTTGTAGCCCAAAATCGAAGCCGAAAAAGTAGCCCACTACCGAAAAAAAAGAAATATCGTAACTTCAATAAAATATGTACATGTTTCGTTTGATTGCTTGCTAGTTTTTTCAGATAGGTATGTACATTTTCTTATGAAAATTCAGATTCTGGGAACAACATAGAAACTGATTGAAATTATAGTAAAGGCTGTTGCGGTTGATTTGAAATGTCAAAACCAACGAGTGTGAATAAAAAGGAGTGCCAAATTGTGTAGGTACTGCGTTATGCTACGTTTTCACCAGACACTAAACCGAGATATATCAAGATTATAACAAATCTCTTTGAAATCCCGAAGATTTAACATACAAATTTTAATTTTTTCGGAGAATGATTGTGGAACTGACCCATTTAAACGCCATTTTCGTTTATTGACAGATGAAAATGTAAACAAAAACTATCTATCTCACTTCCACTTCATATCAAAAAAAAATGAAACACCATTTAAATGTTTTGTCATAATCCTTTTTTTGATATTTTTGTGCAGTGGAAACACGAAATAAATCTCTTTACCTAAATCTCGCTTAGTATCTGTTGAAAAAGTAGTTTTAAGGGTATATTTAGGGGGAGAAAAGTGTTTTATTCATATGATTTATTTGTACGAAAAAAAATATCGCCCAATATTAGATTTTTTTTTGTCATACTGAAATTGTTGTCGGAAATTTTGGAAAAAGATAGCACAATTCCTGATAAATAGCCCAATCTGGCAAGCCTGCACTGAATACCAGAGAGCAGAGAGTAGGTACCTACTTATAAAACTTAAACTTCCATAAATTGTAGATTGGAATGCCAATGCCATTGAATGAAATGGTTAGCTCGAGTTTTTTTTTTTTTTTTTTTGTTTACACACAGAGTCATATCTGTCTACATACATATATGTATATACAAGTTTGTTTATACCTACAAGTATTTAAACAAATTTGAATTTGTGTTAGAAATACTATATTAGAAACACAAACTGACGATTTCATTTTTGATCAAATCCAATAATACCTGTCGAAATGTTTTGTATGCGCTTCTAAGCTTCCAAGGTAAAACCTACATGATTAAATCGACTTCTAGAGCGATGTTAGAAGTCGACAAATTTAGCTCCAGCATCTTTATAGTTTTTCATTCATACACGCACGCACTTGCAGAAAGATATGAGTGTTCACTTAACACTAACTTACGTTGCTTAAAATAGATGAATGAAGTTAATTTTTTGTGTTGTTGTTGTGATATTGCTAATCAATTATTTTCTAAAAAGAAGAAATTTCTTTGCCAAATTCTTTTTGTTAAGTACTCGTACATTGTTTTGATTGAATCAAACTGGTAGAGGTAGTAAAATATTTGTGTTTTGGTTTTTATTTAACAGAAATTGTAAGATATTTTATTGCTTACCAGTTTCTGGTCTGGAATTATTTTAGTGTCAACTATACTATGCCGCAGGTCTTTGGAATTTCTTGATTTAATGAGCTGTAGATATATAGTTATAATCGGAAAGTATATTTTTTTTGGTTTTCTGTTTTGAATAATAATAACTTGATATGTTTTTTTGTTTGCAACATACATAATAATTGAATTTTTAAGAAAATAGGGGGGAGAGTACGATAACTTTGCCGCCAAAAATTGATAACGGGTTTTTGTTGAAGGGTCATAACAAGCATTATTCACTATGGGATGGGGTCTTTCTCATCCCGTTTAGGAGGTAGGGCATTTTAGAAAAAAAAATGCCTTAAAATAGAAAACAAAATATTTAAAAACAACGGCAACACTTTCAATGAAGTACTTTACCGTTTTTGAAAGCCAGTAATGTGTTCTTTAATCTTAAATTTAAATTAAATTGTTCAAGTCAACAGTTTTCGAAAAATTTGCATGCAAACTCAAAATGTTGATGAAAAAAAAAGTTTAGACCAAAAAAAAAATACTTTAAAACTCAAAATTTACCTAAGGTACTGTTTATTATAAATGAACTGAAAGCACACCAATTGACAACATAGGCTCCTGCCTGGCGACTGAGCTTACCCTAAGCAGAGTGACGGAGTCGCGTGAGCGATACAGAGGACCCGAAAAGGGAGTTAAAATCCTTGAACCCGCGAAACGGGCCACCCAAAGTACTGTTTATTACAAATAAACTGAAAGCACACTAACTGACAACATAGCCGGCTGCCTGGCGACTGAGCTTACCCTAAGCGGAGCGATGCCGACAGAGTCGCGTGAGCGGGACAGAGGACCCGAAAAGGGAGTTTAAATCCTTGAACCTGCGAAGCGGGCCACCCAAGGTACTACTCGTATTCAGGGCTATCGTTTCACTTTTAGATCTTGCAGTACTTTCAAAAAAATACGGCAGTACGGGGCAGTACACCAAATAAAACAGGATTTGTTAATATGATTTGTATTGAACAATAACAAACAGGCATATTAATAAAAATAGTGCTTAACTCATCTGTAACTTTTGAGATCTCGTGTAGGCATGGATTAAGAGATAATTCGTGAATTAAAACGTATATTTACTTTTCTTAGTTAACCCTTCGCTAAACCACCTTCCTTGTAAGTTTAGCTAGCTCCTAAGTGGCAGACACCTAACTCCTAATCCACGTTTATTAATATGGGGGTAAAAGATTAAAATAAAATTACCAAGAATACAGTTTTTTCATTCAATGAGTTCACTTGAGTACATACATACATATTTGTGGATGTTTCAATTTTAAAACTGTTAATGAAAAAAGCTAAGAATTTAAAATTAAATAAACAGAACTAAGTTTTGAAAAAGTTTTTTAAATGCTTTAATTTTTTTAAAGTAATTTTGTTTAAGCCCGCTCCTTATTCTTAAAAAAAATAAATATATTTGATTATGTACATATTCAAATACATACATTTAGTAGGTACTTCACGATTTGATTTTTGTATGTTATGGATAGAAAAATAAAATTGTACTGCGAAATTCAGTAAATCATTAAAGGTATTCATGCAACGAGATAATTGTCCGCTTTGCAGAAAAATATAACTTTCCGCGAGATGCTTACATGAACACCCCTTTAAAAATAGTTGCGTAATCATGGGAAATAATCAAATTAAACGTCACAAATGACTTATCTCAGTGTATCAGGTTCTTTCCTACGCTTTCCGCATCAAATTCATGTGATAAAATTATCTGTTTTGCAGAATATTGTTCCCATATACAAATGTTGGCAGTTCATTTATACCGAGATAAAATTATATAATCGATAGATCGAGGGTTGACCACTTGGTGGAAATTAATTTTAGTCAACATATTGGTTAATTAAGATAAGTAAAACATATATTAAAAGAAAACACTTGTTTTTTCCACAAATTAAATTTTATTTATTTAGTTTTGCGATAGGCCAACGCGTTTCGTTTTCATGAGGACATCATCAGGGCACTAAAATAGCCACAAACTAAAAATTGTTGGCTAAAATGGGACTTACAAAGTATTTGCTGAAAGAATACTAGATTCAGTGGAAACATTGAGGCATCTACAATGGTCTTGAAATTGAAAAATGAAGTTTATTTTGTTAAGTTTATTGAGAGAAAACGCAACGGTGATAGCTGATAGAGTGATAGGTCTTACATAATATTAATCGGACTTCTCTTTTTAATTAAAACATAACATTTTTGTTTGTGTGCGTTTTCTTGACAGAACAAAACTATTGGGAATTTAAGATAAATGCGTTCAGCAATCAAATCAATTTATTGAATTCAAAACAGCAGTATTTTTGTCATGTGAGCAGTACGCAGAAACAAATTGCAGTACAAATACTGCTATTGCAGTACTTCGACAACCCTGCTTGTATTGTAAAAGAAAACGATTGACAATAAATTCCATTGAAATTTGGTTTGGAAAAATCGTCAAAAATTTAGGAAAGAACCCCAAAATTTTACGAAATTTACATTCAAAATACTTGGGACACATACCTCACTGTTTATACGCCGCGCCGGAATGCAGGGTGCTAGCATGCTCTATTTATGTAAACAAGCAAAACAAAATAAAAATCTCATAAAAAAGTACTTTTAGTAATTTTCAATTTTCTCAAAAACTTGAGGACATAAAACCATTCAGTTTTTTGTTTTCGATTCAGAATAAATATAAGCATTGACACCTAGAAGCAAATTTAGGAATTTATTTCACAATTTTGAAAAAATTGGTCTAAACTTGCTTTTTCATTTTTTTTATCAAACTTTTAAATTTTTTGAAAACTGTTGGCGTGAATAATTCAGTTTAACTTTAGAATTAAAGAACAGATTTCTGGATTTCAAAACCGGTATAGTACTTTATTGTAAGTGTTGCCGCTGTTTTTAAATATTCTTTTTTCCATTTTAAGTCATATTTGTCTAAAATGCCTCTACCTCCTAAACGGAGTGAGATAGACCCCCCTACCATAGTAAAAAATGCTTGTTTTTGACCCTTCTACAAAAAACCGTTATCAATTTTTGGCGCCAAAGTTATGGTAATCTCGGTCTCGCATGACGAGACCGAGACGAGACTGGCTTTAATCATCCGAGACGAGACGGAGACGAGACTATATATTTGGACCGAAATTTACAGAGAGTCTAATAAATTAAAAAATCCAATTTCAGTTATATATTTTCTGCACGTATTGAAACTATCATCGAAAATATTTCATTCAAATAATCGTATTTTTCCGTATCGTATTTTTCGGAGACTAAACCGAGACGAGAATTAATTATACGAGACCGACACGAGCCCGAGACGAGACTGAAAATTTTCGATTTTATTGAGACCGAGACGAGACTTACAAAAGTCTCGCAGAGTCTCGTCTCGTGGCCAGCCCTAATTTTTTTTTTTTTAATAAGTTTCGAACCCGTATTAGTTTATCTAGAATCCATTTTAATTCCATCAAATGGCAAAATGCTTAGACATTTTTTACAGTCGTTCTGGATTAAAAAAAAAAAAATATGCACGACTGGACCGCACGATCTTTTTTTTTAATAATTGACGCGCACTCAAGGTTTGACGGATGTACGCTTGTATAGATCGTAGCCAGATCAGTAGTATCTTGCATCGCCTTAGGAATCCCAAGCATTTTGCAGCGTTTTTAGCGACAACGTCGAATATGTGATCATTCCACAAAAGGTGGTCTGTAACACACATACCGAGAACTGAGAGCTGTTAGATTTCCTCAATGCAAGTGCCACTCATTGATAGTGGCAAGGGGGGGGTGGGTTTTGCTTCACCGACAGGAGACAGCATTGAGTTTTTAAAGCATTAAATTCTACGCGGGTTTTTGTTCCCCAATGGTCAATGCTGTCGAGATCAGAATTTAATGATCTTATCATACGCTGCCGTTCTAGTTCCACCTCCGAAGGACATGCATGAGAATCTAAAAACGAATATGAGAAGCTGAGGGTACTGTTGTCAGCGAAGCAGTTTAATGGATAAGAAGTTTCAGATAAAAGATCATTTATGAATATAAGGAAGAGAATCGGGGACAAAACGGAGCCCTGGGGCACAACACCATTTATTTTGTGGATTTCGGACTTAAAACCGTCCAAAACAACTTGTATTGAACGATCCGAAAGGTAATTTCTAATCCAACAAAGGAGAGATTCCTCGATACCAAATGCACGCATTTTCGATAAAAGAGCTTGATGCCAAACTCTATCAATTGCTTTTGAAATATCAAGCGCAATAATCTTACTTTCTCCAAAACGATGTTAAGATTTGTGCCACTCTTCGGTGAGATATACCATCAGATCACCAGTGGACCTTTTGCCACGAAAGCCGTACTGCCGGTCATTGAGAAGCTTTCGTTCTTCGAGATATTTCTTGAGCTAAAAATAAGAAGGGACGTAAGCGCAATTGGTCGATAGTTAGACGGGGAAGAAGATACACCTTTTTTTGGGACAGGCTGGACAAATGCTGTTTTCCATCCACTCGGAAAAAGTCCAGTAGAGAAAGAAAGATGAAAAAGCTTACCCAGTGGTTTTTCTAGCGTTGAAGAATACCTCTTCAGAATAATAGAAGGGATACTATTCTGAAAGATCCAGACATTAACAAATCCGCTGGCCCGGGGATTTGTTAATGTCTAGCTCTTTCAAACTGTAGCAACTGCATGAGTGCGAAAGAAGATTTGTCCCATAGAATCATTTACGCTCTCAAGTACAGGAGGATTCATAACACTCTCTGGCAGCGTCGAATTAACAGCAAACTGTGCTGCAAGCAAAAAAAGGAGTATCATTGAAGACGAGCGTTGGAACCGAGGACAAGGTGGTATTTCGTATTTTTTTTTACAAATGACCAAACATTTTTACTTCCTTTGGGACATTGTAGTGTTTTTTGCCGTAATTTTTGATCATGTAAAAATTTGGTTCGTCGAATATGAACATTACAGGTCTTCCTAGCTTGTTGAAACTTTTTCCGGTTTTCCTCAGTAGGGTTGGCTTTATAACAACGGAAGCTTACTTCGAATCAAACCATGCATTTTCTTTGGGTTTGATAGATTTTACCCTACTCGGGATTAAATTTCTCATTCCACAAAGAATTAAGATTGTAATCATATCTGCGCTGTAATCTACGTCACTATCGAGGAAGCATAGTGACCAGTTAAACTTCCTGAAGAATACATTGAGACCGTCTCAGTTGGCTTTCTCGTACTGCCAAACGGTTCTCTTAGGAGTTTTTTCTTTAACTGAGTTTTGTTGGCACGAAAAATTTGCAGATATGACACAATGGTCTGATGTGCCTAGAGGTGGTAATACACTAACAGTATATTTATCGGGGTCAGAGGTAGGGAACAAGTCTAGAGTGTTCGCAAATTGACCTGCAACGTCAGGGATTCGAGTTGGCTCATCAACAAGCTAAGTAAGATGGTTTAACCAAGCAAAGACCTCATTATACCTTCCTTCGGGTGTTGTCTAGCCAGAAAAGTAGAGCCACCTTCAATTGTGTTCATTGAAATCGCCCGCAATGACGATTTCAGTGTGAGGATTATGGGAAACAAAACTTGCTCTCGAAGCTAACAACTAGAATGTAGCTAGACATTGACGGTGTCGATATAGTAGTAGTTTGCTAATATTTTTGTATCGTTAACATATAAAAAACACAATTTTTTAATTTTTTGATTTAATACAAATAAAATTGGAAAAATAATCAAAATAAAAAAAAAAACATTTTTTTCTTTGGCTTTATTTTTTCGTAAAAAAAAATTATTCAAACAAATTTTAGATGCATTATTTGTTGAATAACTTAGGAGTGGCGAATCGCAAGAGAATTATAAAATCAATCAAGTCAATGACGAGATATGAGGGAATATACCTAAATAAGTATAAAAACAGGCAATTTGTTCGTAACCCAATAACTTTAATTCCATTATTCGAATTTTCAGAAAAAACGTGGTATGCAGTGTTATTAGCACTTGTCTTGAGATGACATGTATGTATGTACGAAGTTTAAGCTAAATCTTTAGAGCTCTAGCTCGATGTACATACATCAGGATGCATTGACACACAGACAAGCAGACCAACGGAAGCAACTAATAAATAAACTCAAATGGGGATATTAAAGTCATATCCCGGCTTGAAAAATACCTAGTTTCTGTCTAGTTTGGGAAAGGCCCTAATAAGTTTTCAGTAGGGGAAATCTAGAAGAAGAAAACTTGTCAGATACTTGGCAAGCCCTTGCTGGATATTGGTACCAAAAATTTAGACGAGGGAAACTCGTGAGGCCCTGTCTAGTTAAAACTTGTTTGTGTTGTACACCAAAACCAAAAATTTTATAAGCACCATGCAAATTTAGCATCTTACGACACTTTTTTCTCTCTTTCCTTTATTTTCTTTTTCATATCACATTTCTTACTATGGGTGGGAGACATCATTCTGTGTATTATAAGACTGTTCCATGAAAAAAAAACCTGTTCTAAGTGGTTCTACCTAAAAAGCAAGTTCATAAAATCCGGTGCTATTCTGTATGTACTTGTTATGGAATACGGTATGAAACATTAGAGAATGAAGCTTATTCACTTTCGACATCAAATTTTTGTATAGCGAGTTAGCCCAGTGGGTACCGCATTGGACTGGCAAACAGTAGATCGCGGGATCAAGTCCCACATAATGCAGCTTTTTCTTTTTTTTTTGCCTGACGAGGCAAAAGGGTTTATAATCGCCAAGGCCGTGTTCTAGCCTTTGCTTATTCATGCTAGTGCCTTGCCAGAATCTATGTAAGACTCTCTAGTGCTTTGTCGAAAACAAGATTTTTTTCTGCGCGGGTAGTTTTTAAGATTTTAATTTTTAAAAAAACTTCTGCATTTGAACAATAAGTCCATGGTTCAAGCTTCAAACCTATTTTTCGGAAACATGCGCCTATTACAATTAAGTGTCAAAGGTACCCCCTTTTCCCCTACATATATTGTAGTGTTAAGATTGCTGCGAGTTGGCATAAATATAAAAAAAAACTTTAAGACAGGTGGTTATGCAAAATCTGTTCTATTTCATGTATAATTCTGTTAAATCGTACCAAGTGCTTTAATTTTTTGTGAACTTCTTGATTTAAGAATTCTTTTGTAGGCATACGCAATATACGCATTCAAATGAAAAATTATAGGTAGGTATGATAAAATTAAAAAATATTCTTCTTCCTTTCATATTACACGCACACGATTGACAAAATGTAAATAAATTAACTTGGTATGCCTTGGCTCTCTTCGACAATTCGATTAATTTCAATTCGGTTAAAGAAGTTATAAGTTATTCTTAGTAAGGAAGGTCACGAACTCGCACATGTCTTCAGTTAGTCACTACACTTAAAGGAATGCTTGCTAACCATAATAAAAAAAAAACTATGAATTACGAATGAAAAGAACAGAAGGTATAACAAAAAATAAAAAGGCCACAATCGGATTATTACAATAACCACACCGACTTCGTTAATGTGCAATATTGAACATACCTCTGTAGATAGATGCATTTCATTTTTAATAACAATCGAAACATTTTTGACTCCAAGACCGCTTTCACACAACGCAACTGAGTTGCCACAAACTAGCTAGTTTGTAGGCGAGAAGGGTGAGAGGGGAATTTTGTTTTCCTTTCCCTTACGCCCTTCTCGCCTTCAAACTCCCAGTTGCCGGCAATTAGAAAGAAAAAGAAAAACTGTAAACTATCTGAAGAATTACTTTACAAATTTCACCCGTCACAAAACATTCTAAATCAATTTTAGAGGTATGAGCTAACCTTCCAAATAAATTTATTGCGCTTACAAATCTTTCGTTCAGCGCGGTAGAGCTAGATTCAATTCCTCAGAAAATTAAGTCCAGGATTACATCCAACGATTTTTCCAGTGCTGAATGGAAAAAAAATTGCTTTGAAACTGGAGGGAAAAAAATCGGCAATGCAAAAAATCTGCAAAATGCAAATTTAGATTTTTAATAAAGATTTTTAATAAAATCAACCGTTTTTGTTTTATTCAGCATAATAAAGCTCTATTCAGCACAGCTAGTTATATGTCTCTGGCAGTTGAAAGATTAAACATGATGTTATACCTATCTATGAAATTGTAGAGGTTTTCATTTTTCAATAACCTGAAATTGTATTCAGCACGATGTTATACCTAAGAAAAGTAATGCATTTTCAGTAAGTAAGTTCTATTCAGCGCGGTAATGCTATTTGCTGCTTCTTAGAAAATTAAGACATCAATCATATCATTAAAATTGAAAACGCTTACAAATGTTGTTATTTTATTTGACGTTATAAAGATAGATTTTTCGCTTGATAGCATTTCTCAGAAACTAAAAAAAAAACAAAAACTTACAGCTCGTTGATTATATTCAGCGCCGCCGGTAAAAAAGAAGAAAGAAGAAGAAATACCAGCCTTTGCAATTACGTTTAAATGAATTTGATATCTTGTCTAAGTCTTGAGATATCGAATTTTAGCATGTTTCATTTTTCCTGGTCATGCTAATTTTTTTACTTTGAGGTCAATTTTCTCCAGAAAATGCGTTATAAACATAACGTTTTACTATTTTTTACACAATAACAAAAATAAAAATCAATAACAACTTTTCCGAAAAACCCATAGATTTTATGATAATTTGGAAAACCAGCGGCAGGTAAAATTAAAAAAAAATGATTTTTTAGTTTTAAGCTCGAAAAGCTATGATTATTTGTGTGGTTTTAGATAATTTTTGTAAGTATTTTTGTTACTAAAACAGTTATAACGGGTGCATTTTGACATTCTTTGATTTGAATACATGCTAGTTTTAGAAGCCACTTACGTTGAATCCTACAAACTATTTGCAGTTGTTGCAAAATGATTTATCAGAACTATTCGAGGACATTCCAGAGGTACAACTAGCTTTAACTTATTTCTAACTTTATGGTGCTTCAGCCCACTTTTGTCGAGAGTTTAAAAATTGACTAGATGAAGAGTACGCGGTAATAGTTGAATAGGAAAAAAATTAGAGCAGTTCAATGGCCTGAAAGATCGCCTGACCCTTTAATATTTGATGTTTTTGAATGGAGAAGAATGAAATAAATCTTTTATTCAACCAAAATAGCAACTTTAAGTGAATTAGAAGAGCAAATGCTAAAAGCTTCTTCAGAAGTGAGGCAGTAGCTAGTATCATTAATATCAATACAGTCGACTCCGCTTAACTGGAACAACATAATTGCAGAGCGTTTGTTTCAGTTAAGCGGAGTTTTCAGTTAACCGAACTTCGGATAACTGAAACTTGTTTCAAATAAGCGGAGTTTTGTCAAAACAAATTAAATTGTGGCTTGTAAAAATGCTAGTTGTCCAAATGCAATTGTAAAATTAGAAAAAACCTTCATTTGGATGGACACGATCAGGTGACCTCGGTGGTGCAATGCGTAGTGCAGTGGCCTCTGAGGTAGCTTGGTCTAGGTTCAAATCCAGTTGACGGCAAAATAATTTATAAATTAAAATTGGAACTACAGACTAGGCACCACTAAAGGAATCTGATGATTGGTGTGGCAGCCATGAAATTGCAATAATTCCAGCCTACTCAGTGGTAGCCAACACAAGCGGTTGTTGTTCATTCAAAACCTTCAAATTAAATTTAATTTAGGTTGAAAATAAATAAAAAAGTGATGGTATGATTTTTTGTATTGTGTCAAAATAGTTATATTTCCATATGAAATAATTCCAAATTATCATAAAATCTGTGGGTTTTTCGCCAATTTTGTTTTTAATTTTTATTATTGTTGCTTTCATTAAAAAAAAATAGTAAAACGTTATGTTTATTACGCATTTTCTGGATAAAATTGACCCCAAATTCAATAAATTAGCATGGGCAGGAAAAATAAAACACGCTAAGAACTCGATATCTCAATACTGAGACGAGATATCAAATTCATTTAAACGCAATTGCAAAGGCTGGTATTTCTTCTAAAAAATAGGCCTAAACGAAGTTTCTATTATAAGTACTTACAGCGCAATTACCGGTAACATGAATCAGGGTACCCCAAACTAAGACTTTTCTTAAATTCCCCATAAATGATATCAAAATTGGAGATAAGCCCTTACTGCAAAACAAATTAATTTCTTAGAATATAGGTAGGTACCCCAGAATCATACCTTAAAATACTATTCACGAATTAAGGGACACCCTGTATACCCATAAGTTCTTGGTTTCAATTATGCCACCCACAGACACGCCCCAATTTTTTTTTATTAAATTAAAGCCAATATTTGACATAAGGTTGTATATTTTTGAATGGGAACTCCCGAAAAAAAACGTTCTAAATAAACTTAGTGCGCTTACAAATGCTTATTATATTCAGCACCTTAAAACTTGATGTGTGTCCTAGAAAACAAAGACTGTTAAAATATTGAGTGCGCTTACACATTTTTATTTCATTTAGGGCCAATTTTTCAATAGCCAGCTAAAACTCGGATAGTACTTATTCTTCGAACAAATCAAAAACTTGTTCCTGTTGCTATATTATTGATGCCTCTGATAGTTTAACTAATGATTGAGAAGTCGATAGCGTGATAGAGCTTGAAGTCATGTCACAGAAAATTAAAAAAAAATAACTTGTTTAAGCTAGTGCGGATATCTGTTTTATATATTTCTTCAGATTTTAAATTCTGCCACCCACGGACACACCCCCTTTTTCGTTCCAGAATTCAAAATTACCTAAAGCCAATCTTTAAAATGTGTTTGTATCTTTTTCTTTCGTGTTATTTATTAAAATGGTATACCTATTCCTGAATGGGATCTCCCGAGACCAAAACCCTTTTCACATTTCATCGGGATATAAACAACACATTCAGGATCAAAGAGATCTCTTAATTCATCCGCGCGAATTGAATGCGAAAGACCACACACAAGCTTATCAATTATTAAATTCCCATTAAGGAAAAATTCTTTGAGCTAGGTAGGTACCTATCTACTCAATCAAAAACTCATTAAAGGAATGCTTTTTCATAATCCTTACATTATACCTCCCATATTATTTTTTTCTTTAAGTAGGTAATACCTAGCTAAATAAAACATCAGCAAAAAATTTAGGTAGGTAGACGTAGGTACACGAATATGAAAAAATTGTTAACATACTTTCTTTTCGATGTTGCTACGGTATTTTTTTTTCTGGCACAGCGTTGTTTATATAATTTTCGTATGTCTCGTTTTAAGATGGATTTTTTATACAATATCTGTACAAATATTGATGTACCTATTAAAGGTATTTTACTTGTATATTTTTGAATGAATTTTAAAAGTAATTATCGGTTAAAAATCCACAGATTTATTAAAAAGCACTCATGGAGCTAGCAACACAATTAAGTTCATTTTTTTTTTTATTTTCCAATTTCAACCACACATCACACATTCCATAGAGTATTACATATTTGTCTGCCTCCGCTTCCTCTGTTGTTTACTCTTGCAAACAGCACACATTTTTTTTTGCTTAACGAAAACTCTCTTAACAATCTTGATCAAATAACTAAAAACTTTGCTTCCTTTTTTTCTTAGTATATTTCTTGTACGAGTATTACTTTTAAAATTAACAGAACTTAGGTCAAAACAAATTTTATCAAGGACACAAATTTACAATTTAACAGAAAAAAAAAGAAGAAACTTTGAACTAACCAACAGCAACAATATGATTACACGACGACACAAAATGCAATACGCTATTAGGAGAGAAAATCTCATACAATAAACTCCCGGAGCTCAAAGGCAAAAATTGAACTTTTTTTAATTCAGTTACCGTGTTTTCTGTATTTGACTGTCTTTTTGTATGTCTGTTTATTAGTCGCCAAACTACAAACTCCTATAGAAATACCTACACTGGAGCGGTGGTTAGAGCGAGGCCACTCGATAATGCACCATGATAATGATGATGATGGCTTACAACATTAGACTAGGGCTGAAGTTTTTTATTTCCTAGTGTGAGTGCCAAATACGCGGTAGTCATACACCGTAATACACCTTGATATTTTTTACCTGTTCGCAGCACCACGAACACACTCATCATAAATGACGGTTCTGATTTTTCAATACATAGGCACTTGTATTGGTATCAAGAGATACGATAGCGTAGCGATAGGCAGCAGTGAGTGAGAACCGAGAGAACAAATCAGGTAACAATAAAACAAATCGAATCAAATACAAAAATCATATTCTACTTGCATTTATTAACCTGTTTGATAATGATTTACCCTATGTAAGGTTCTCGGCAATGTTTTGAGGTTCGTTGTTTTCTAATTTCAAATCTGGTAAATTCAAAAAGATTAACAACTCAAATTTCTGAACCAATAAGCTTCTCAAGTCGGGTCGATCTTTGTGCCCTGGCCGGAGCATTGGTGTTCCGCCCGCTCTACATGACCCAGCCATCTTAGCACAAACACAACCATTTTGTATTGAAAAATTTTATTTCGAATTTGTAATAGGTTGTGCAGTTTTTTACAAGTTTTTTTGTGGTTTAAAAAATAAAGTTTTTTTTTAATTTTTGAACATATTTTGACTAAATATCTTGTTTTAATATTTGAAAATTTTGCTATTTTTCAACACAATCAATTGAAAGTTAACTTTGAAAAAAAAATTATGATTCTACGTTACAAAAGTTTTATTTATTTTTGTTTATTTTGTCTTAATTTTAAACCTTATATTATAAGACTTAAATTCTTTTAAATGCAAACTGTTGCTAGTCACGATACTATTTATGCCAATTTTTTCCAAAAAACGAACGGGCTCAGGCTTCAGTTTTCAATCTGGGAGTAGTGTGTATAGATTTTTTTGTTTCGTTTGGTATTCTAAAATTCTGCTTTTGAAAATCTGAAATTCTCAAAAAAAGTTTTTTCTTCATAACATTGATTTCTTCTTACCCCCAGACATTCCACATATTAATTTAATTTTGTTTCTATCGCACGATGCATAGCTAACGTGCCCTATAAAATGGAGTATTAACTAAGAGCAAAAAAGATACAAATGACAGGTGTATTTGTAAGGTAATCCTCGCTCACTAACATGATTTCTAAGTTTTCACCAGGGCTCCCGAATTGAGTACTAAGGGAGCATTCGTACTCCACAGGCATTCACTCTACTCCCCTTGTTGTGATTGTTCTCCCCTTGAAAATTCCCAAAATGTTTGCCAAAAGTCGTTATAATTGTGCTAATTCAAGCGAAAACATTTATTTGTTTATTGATTTTTTCACTTAACAGAAGTGTTAATTTTGAAAAAAAAAAGACAAAAAATAAAATCTACATTTAGCATATTATAGAACAAAACAAATATTTCCTTAGTTCCTACATGGTCATGGATGGAGAAAAATAAAACCTGCCACAGGAAGTTTCATTTTATTAGCAAAATCGCTTCTTCTGAATTTGTAAAAATATGTTAGATCCGAAAGTCTGAATTAAAAAAAAAAAACATACATTTTTTATTTTAAGTCAAGTTCCTAATTCCAATATTTTTCGTTGTGGTTTAAGCTAGGTACTATGTTAAAGTTATGTTATGTTTTATTTTACAATTTAAATGATTGGTATGGACTGGAGTTTAAATTTATTATTAAAAATGGTTTAATAAAGTTTTATTTCTAGCTCATTTGTGAATTGAAAATCTTGTTAAATTGTATCCGATGATATTTTTGGCACTAACGAGGTGAATCTATACGTGAAATCTCCACATTTAAGTCTCGGGTAAAATTTGTTTGTAATTTAAATCCAATTCGCACAAGGCCATAATATTAAAGAACAATATTTTTTCCTGCGTACTCCCCACAAGTCCAAAATACTCCCCTCTAAACATCTAAAATACTCACCACCAACATTTTAGAACGGCAGCACTGGTTTTAACGTTTTAAGCAAATAAATCAGGTAACATTATTATATTCAGATCCGTCGCGTCGGTAGGTATAATTTTTAAGCAAAGGGGACAATTCTATTGCCATACCTATTTAAAAAAAAAAACATAATTGAATAATTTCTTCTCAGGCGAGATTTTATTGATATTCCCTAAACGAAAATGGTCGTGGATTTAAATCCCATACATACCATGCAACTTTAATTCCAGGATATTGTCATTTTTGTTTATATCTCAATTCGTTGATTTTTTCCCTCTAAACCTACGGGCCTGAGCATACTTTGATTTTCTAGTTGAATTAGTTGTACAGGTGCGTCAATGCTGTTGGTTTTGTTGTTATTATTGTTGTATGGTATGCTTTTCCTTCTACATTTGGTGCACATGTTAAATAAAGTAAACTGGATTCTGTTAAGGTGAGGCACAACGCTGATGATGACGATGTGTATATCTATACATTTATATCTATACATTTATATGTAAATATGTATTATATTAACTATGAACACCGGCCGCGATGTCGAGTCGGTAAGGCAGAATGAATTATTTTGATTTTTTGGCTGGCTGGCTGATTGTACAGTTTAAGTTTGCAGTACAAAATAAAATAAGGGTATTCATGCAACTTCGGAAAGAACTGTCAAATTTTGTATAAAAAATCTTTAACGATAAATCGTATGCTTAAAAAACAAAATAAAAATAAATGGGGTGGCGAATTTGTGTCAGAAAAAGGATAAAAAGGAAAAGGTGAACGTCGTAAACTTATTGCAACGGTAGGTAATAGGTATGTTGTTTAATTCGTCACAATTTGTCAAACAAACAAAATTCAATTTAAATTCAAACTTTCTTTAATAAAATGGTTGCGATGTAATATACAATTTTAAGGAACACAATAAAAATGGCAAAAATAACATTTTTAAATTCAAATTCACAAAATGTCATCACTAACCTTTGAGCTTTGTGGCAAACCTACAAAATAAAAACTTAATATCCATACCTACCATGCTTCAAATAAAAATGGAATCTCGTTCAGCAGGCGCGAACGCAGAAATAAATTTCGGGGGGTGTTTTGAAAAATTTAAGATGTTGATAAATATTATATTTTATCACGAAAAGTCGAAATATTTGGCTTGAAGGACAATAATATTTGAACTCCGATTAAAATCAAAACAACTATTAAAAAAAAAAAACATTTTCTTGATTAAAGCCTGGCAACCTTAGGTGCCAGTTATAGCTATCATTGGAAACCATCATTGAAAAAGTTAACTGTTGATTTTGAGACCCTTCGAAAGTTTAATCATTGAATATTTTAATGCAGAACTATAGCTTACGATTTCAAAATTATTTCTCCTTCAAAAAAAATTAATTTTGACTCATATCTTCCCCATAACGTGACTTTTAATTTTTCAATGATGAACTACCTTACCAATGATCATTGAAAAAATTAAAAGTTACGTTATGGGGAAGATATGGGTAAAAATGAATTTTTTTTGAAGGAGAAATAATTTTGAAGTCGTAAGCTATATTTTTGCATTCAAATATTCAATGATTAATCTTTCGAAGGGTCTCAAAATCAACAGACAACTTTCTCAATGATGGTTTTCAATGATAGCTATAACTGGGGCCTTAGGCAGCACACGATTTTTTAGATTTTTTTAAAACGACAAAAAAAATAATTATTTCATATTCATTTGCATAGAAATCTCAACCAGTTTTTTATTAAGACATTTTTTTCTGCAGAATTTACTTTTTTTCGGCAGAATGTTTTATTTTTTTTTTCGGCACAAACTGCCCGACACCGACTTAATATCCACACACCTTTGATGTTTACGGACGTAAATTGTTTTGCAGGCATGCTTAAGGGTCCAGTTATAGCTATCATTGAAAATATTAATTGTCAATTTGAGAGATTTGAAGAAAAAATAAATGATTATTTTGATGCCAAAGTAAAGCTTATTGACTTAATATTTATTTCGAGGTAAAAAAAAATTAATTTTGTACAATTTTTCTCATAAAATGACTTTTAATTTTTCAATGATGAACTACCTTACCAATGATCATTGAAAAAATTAAAAGTTACGTTGTGGGGAAGATATGGGTCAAAATGAAATTTTTTTGGAGGAGAAATAATTTGAAATCATAAGCTATCTTTCTGCATAAAATTTTCAATGATTATAATTTCCAAGGGTCTCAAAATCAACAATTAACTTTTTCAATGATGGTTTTCAATGATAGCTATAACTGGCACCTAAGGTTACGTTGTGGGGAAGATATGGGTCAAAATGAAATTTTTTTGGAGGAGAAATAATTTGAAATCATAAGCTATCTTTCTGCATTAAAATTTTCAATGATTATAATTTCCAAGGGTCTCAAAATCAACAATTAACTTTTTCAATGATGGTTGAAATTGAAAACCATCATTGAAAAAGTTAGCTGTTGATTTTGAGTCCCTTCGAAAGTTTAATCATTGAATATTTGAATGCAGAAATATAGCTTACAACTTCAAAATTATTTCTCTTTAAAAAAAAAACCATTTTGACCCATATCTTCCCCATAACGTAATTTTTAATTTTTTCAATGATCATTGGTAAGGTAGTTCATCATTGAAAAATTAAAAGTCATTTTATGAGAAAAGTTGTGCCAAATTGAATTTAGTTTTACCTAGAAATAATTATTAAGTCAAATAGCTTTACTTTGGCATCAAAATAATCATTTAGTTTTTCTCCAAAATCTCTCAAAACTGACAATTGATATTTTCAATGATGCTTTTCAATGATAGCTATAACTGGCCCCTAATCATTGAAAATCATTATTGAAAAAGTTAGCTGTTGATTTTAAAACCCTTCGAAAGTTTAATCATTGAATATTTTAATGCAGAAATATAGCTTACGACTTCAAAATTATTTTCTCTCCAAACAAAATTTATTTTGACCCATATTTTCCCCATAACGTAACTTTTAATTTTTTCAATGATCATTGGTAAGGTAGTTTATCATTGAAAAAATAAAAGTCATTTTATGAGAAAAGTTGCGCCAAATTGAATTTTGTTTTAACTAGAAATAATTATTAAGTCAATTAGCTTCACTTTGGCATCAAAATAATCATTTATTTTTTCTTCAAAATCTCTCAAAATTGATAGTGAATATTTTCAATGATGGTTTTCAATGATAGCTATAACTGGCCCCTTAGGTGCCAGTTATAGCTATCATTGAAAACCATCATTGAAAAAGTTAGCTGTCGATTTTGAGACCCTTCGAAAGCTTCATCATTAAATATTTTAATGCAGAAAGATAGCTTACGACTTCAAAATTATTTCTTCTTCAAAAAAAATTCATTTTGACCCATATCTTCCCCATAACGTAAGGTGCCAGTTATAGCTATCATTGAAAACCATCATTGAAAAAGTTAACTGTTGATTTTGAGACCTTTCGAAAGTTTAATCATTGAATATTTTAATGCAGAAATATAGCTTACGACTTCAAAATAATTTCTCCTCCAAAAAAAATTCATTTTGACCCATAACGTAACTTTTAATTTTTTCAATGATCATTGGTAAGGTAGTTCATCATTGAAAAATTAAAAGTTACGGTATGGGGAAGATATGGGTCAAAATGAATTATTGAAATTATTTTGAAGTCGTAAGCTATATTTCTGCATTAAAATATTCAATGATTAAACTTTCGAAAGGTCTCAAAATCAACAGTTAACTTTTACAATGATGGTTTTCAATGATAGTTTTCAATGATAGTTTTCAATGATAGCTATAACTGGGGCCTAAGGGGCCAGTTATAGCTATCATTGAAAACTATCATTGAAAATATTAATTGTCAATTTTGAGAGATTTTGAAGAAAAAATAAATGATTATTTTGATGCAAAGTAAAGCTTATTGACTTAATAATTATTTCTTGGTAAAACAAAGTTCAATTTGGCACAACTTTTCTCCTTAAATGACTTTTGATTTTTCAATGATGAACTACCTTATCAATGATCATTGAAAAATTAAAAGTTACATTATGGGGAAGATATGGGTCAAAATGATTTTGAAGTCGTAAGCTATATTTCTGCACTAAAATATTTATTATTTAATGATTAACCTTTCCAGGGGTTCCAAAATATACAGCTAACTTTTTCAATGATGGTTTCCAATGATAGCTATGACTGGGCCGTAAGGGGCCAGTTATAGCTATCATTGAAACCCATCATTGAAAATATTAATTGTCAATTTTGAGAGATTTTGAAGAAAAAATAAATGATTATTTTGATGCCAAAGTAAAGCTTATTGACTTAATAATTATTTCTAGGTAAAACAAAATTCAATTTTGGACAACTTCTCTCATGAAATGATTTTTAATTTTTCAATGATGAACTACCTTACCAATGATCATTGAAAAAATTAAAACTTACGTTACGGGGAAGATATGGGTCAAAATGAATTTTTTTTGGAGGAGAAATAATTTTGAGGTCGTAAGCTATATTTCTGCATTAAAATATTCAATGATTAAACTTTCGAAGGGTCTCAAAATCAACAGCTCAATTTTTCAATGATGGTTTTCAATGATATCTATAACTGGCCCCTAAGTAAGATTTCAATTTTTGTTTAAGTCTAGTAAACTCTGCTGATGCGAAGCGAAATTATTCTGTGGTCTCCAAAAAGACAACGAAATGCTGACGAAAACACAGCGGAAAAATATTGAGGGAGATATTCACAAACTGCAAATAAATAAAATAAAATTTAACGAAAAAATCAAAGAAAAGCCATGTTGTAATGAAAGAAACAAGTCTTAAAACACACAAAGAAACCCAAATGTCATTTTTCCGCACACAATTATTGGTCCGGGCAATTAATTCTGTGCAAAAAGAAAGTGGATAAGATTTGATTGACCAATTGACTAGAATTTTTTTTTATTTCTCAATTTTGAATGTTTGAGACCCTTTCGTAAAGCTTGAGGTTGAGGCAGACAAATGTTTGATATGTCAAAATGACCGTTAACTTGCCTATATTTTAATAAAATACAAATTTTAAAAATCGGTTGGAAAATGGAATTGATATTGGCCGTTTTGTGAAAAACGTGTTTTTGTATCTATCAAAGCCTATAACTCTATTAAATTATATAAACATCAGTGTTACCACTGGGACTCGTATGAGTCAAAAGGGACTCATTTTTTAAACTTAGCTCAGGGACGCATATTTTTTAGATTTGGCTCTTTTTTTTAAGAGTAAAAATAAACACTTTGGGATTTACCAATAATCAAATTATGTAAAATGAACCATAATGGTATGGAATCTAACAAATAAACTGTACATGGTACGACCTTAATATTAATTTTAACTCTAAATAGTGAATCAAATGTAGGATTGAATTCAAAAAATTAAACATTCCATAAATAGTACATTATTTGTGATCAATACAAATAAGGTTTATTTCCTGGAATATTTAAGTCCTTGCTAAATATGATTATTGGTAAGGCCCTTAATATTATTATATGGTTAAGCCAATTTTCAAGTTCAAACGCTTTTATTTTGTTTGCTGAAAAAAATGTCTGTTAAATAAGTTAGTTTAATAATATTTATGAATTAAATATATTGTTATATGATTTCAAAGTAATTATTTTTATTATTAAAAAATGAAAAAAGTCTTATCATACACTGTTGGTGACAGTGTCATCACCGACATCTCGAACATACCCTTTTATCTTTGTGTGACAGTGGCATCACCGACACATCGAACCAAACTTTTTTATCTTAAAAACTCACTGAACGAAGCCTTTCATTGAATGAAGCGAACAGCTGCAAAAAATTAAAAAGCCAGACAAACGTATATTGTCTACTGAAGAGAACAGATCAAAATCACCAAAATAATTCCCAGTATATCCATTTTTTTATTTTGTAATTTTAATTCCTGAATATAACTAAAAGTAAAATGCATTGGAACATGCATTGCAAGCGCCGTTGTTTAATTCCCAAGAAACAAATTTAGCTGTTCAAATGCTCTAACAGCACTTCCAGTGAAAGTCTTAAAGCTCTTCACTTCGAGAATTAGCTTCAGTTGCGCATTTAGAGTAATTTTAGAGCTTTCATACAGGGAATTCTTTGACATTTAGAGCAAATTTCTGTTCGTAATCAGCTCGTTGTCAGGGACTTAGTAGATTGCAAGCTCTTTAATTATGCATTTTGTATTTACTAAGGAGCACCTTTGACAGCTTTTTGTTGGTATAAGTGTACATAATACAATCGAAGAATTGTAATATAATAGTTGCACAACATATTTTATGTTTGTGTGATGGATTATTTTATTTGAAGTATTTATAAGTATTGTAAAACTTCATTAAGTGCGTAATGTCAACAAGATAAGTTATTTTTTATATACGAACAAAATAAGGGAATTATTATATTTTTCGGTAAAATAATTGTGAATTTTAAATGCGCGTTTTGTTTTATCACAAATGTATTGAAGGTACTTCACGAAATTACAACGCGCCTCCGGAATTATAAATATTGCGCTGAGTTCTTGAAAAATTTAATCTGAAAACAAAAAAAAAAAAATCCTAAGAACTATTGTCAATTATTTATAAAATATTTTGTTTAAAAATTACAAAATGTGTTGTGTTTTTTAATCGAAAGATGAGACCTTTTCTTTTTAAAAATTGAAAAAAAAAATGGTTATTCGAACCATTTTTCTTTTCATCTTCATATTTTTATGAGGGTAAAAGTTTCTTTTCCATAGAGCTGTAAAAGCGCTTCAGAACTGTAATAGCGCTTCAGAGCTGTAATAACGCAATTTCAGAGCTAGTAGCCACAAGGTGACAGATTTGCTTTCAGTGCTTTATATAAAATAGGGTGTTTTAGAAAATAAAAGAAAGAGTGAATATTGTGCACAGCAAACGCCTAGTATATTTTTACTTAAAGAGTAGGCGTCCCTGAGATGCAATTTGAACTTAACGGGCAAGTTTTTTGTTTTTGTGATTCAGCTTTAGTTAAATTTTGATAAGTTTTAAAGCTTTCTTAGGGTATAGAAAAAAATAATAAATCATTATTATTAATTTAAATCGTGTTTTTTGAGAGTGATTAGCAACTCAGCAAAATGTTTACACGCAAAACAATAACAAAACAAATTATTATAGAGAATTTTGTTTGTGTTTTCCGTGAAAAAAACTTTTACTGAGTTGTTAGTCACTCTCTCAAAAAACACGACTTTATTTATTTTCGACTCATGATTATTTTTTTTTTTTGTTTTTTGTTGAATTAATTTTGTTAAATTTATATAAGTTTGTAACACCCTACAAAATCAGTGGTAGTCTTACAATAGCTCTTTAAATGCTTTTTTTGACACCTTACAATGCGCATGAGTAATATTTTGATTATGTACCATTTGTGTGAAAGTATTAGTATTCAGCTCTATACGCACTTTTTGTGTGGTTCTATTAGAGCTATGTTTCGATGTTTTGGTAGGCGCATGCGTTAATATTTTGTCCATGTGTTGTTGAAAGCTCTATAATAACTCGTTGAGAGCTGATATTTAGACAATGTTCTATTTTGAATGTTATAAACTCCAGTAAGGAGCATATTTTTGAATCTTGAGACGTAGCTAGTTGTAAGAGCTGAAACCATTCCAGAACCGCACAATTTTAAAAGAAATAAAAAGAGCTGTATTATAAACTCCTACAGAGCTATAGCCTTAGATTAAACTATATTAGAGCTGTAAAACAGCAGTTTTGCTTCAACTAGTTCCAACAATGTTACTTGGGTTGGAGCCAGAGCAATCCACAGAAACCAGAGTCGTTCCGAGTCAACCAGCAAATTCTGACTCACGAACTTTCACAGCCCAACAGTGTTCAGATGGCAAATCGGCACTCAATGTCCAGAGATCTGCCTATGTTAGCCCCGAGGAATGACCATTATTATTATTTATAAGCACTTTCGAGCGTAGTACAAGGCTGTGTGGGTTTAGTGACGAAGAGAACCTCATGCGTCTACAAAAATGTTTAAAGTGACGAGTCCACGAGGCAATGCGGCAGGTTAATGTTGCCATCAAATGTTCCAAACATCATGCACACATTGCAAATCATGTATGGTCGTCCAAAAATAATTATAAAGTCACTTCTACAAAAAATCTAAGCTGAAACAAAAATAAACGTAGACAAAATTGAAACCGTAGTATCATATTAGCTGGCGGTGCAGAATTTAATTTCTAATATGGAGGCCTGTGAACTATATCAATATTTGGAGAATGCTAAGTTTTTGGATGATCTCGTAAGTAAACTGCCCACTCAGTTGATGTTAAACTGGGCTGCGTATATTGAAGATATGCCGTCATTCAATCTATTGGATTTCAACGCCTGGTTGTACAGGCTAATCGACAATATATGCAGAGTTAGTCCAGGGATATCTTTCGACCAGGATGTGAAAGCACAAACGCGCAGAAGGGAAAAAGCACACATCAATGCGCATGCAGAAGAAGGTGAGAGAAAGCAGTTATCCAACAAGCAACAATGCACAGTTTGCAACCAGGCCTGTAGTGAAATCGAATTCTGCAAGCGATTTCAAAGTATGAGCATCAATGAAAAGTGGCAGGTCATAAAACAAAATCGTATTTGCCGCACATGCCTGACTTCCCATCTTAAATCTCCCTGCAAAGTAAATAGATTCTGGGGAGTGAATGGCTGTGGGTACAGACACCATCGACTACTACACAAAGATTCGACACCGACAACATTCACAACTCCAGTGCAAAACGCAGATTCGAACCATCACCCTGCCATAGAAAAAATACAACTAAATTGTAACGCACATAGTTCGGCTGAAGACATCAAATATCGAGTTATTCCTGTTATTCTACACAACAACGAAAAGAATATTGCAACATACGCCTTTTTAGATGACGGATCATCACTTACTATGATGGAAGACTCCTTGGCGGATGAGCTCAATCTGAAAGGTAAACAGCAGCCGCTTTTCCTGAAGTGGACAGGAAACACACATAGAAAAGGAACCCAATCAAGAATAGTGTCTGTCGACGTTTCGGGAAGAAACAATCCACAAAGAAGACATTTTCGATTCCACTCATCAGAGCGGTGAAATCCCTTAACTTGCCGCAACAATCCTTGGATGTTAAACAATAAGCGGAGAGGTTTCCTTATTTGCGAGGGTATCCCATTCAATCTTATGAAAAATCTGTTCCTCGAATACTGATCGGACTGGATAACCTCACGTTAGCAATTCCACTCAAGGTGGTAGAAGGAGGTGAAGGAAATCCAGTGGCAACAAAGACTAGATTAGGATGGATTGCATATGGACCATCCCCAGTCAATGTCAATAAACCAGGTGAGTCAGTTTTTGATATCAATTTTCATGAGTGGGAATGTGCAAACGCAAAGCATAGCGACTACGACGATACCCTTCAAAATATGATGAAGAATTACTTTTCTCTGGACGGCTTGGGGTTGTAGAACCAAAAGAGTGCATTAAATTACAAGACGAAGAACGTGCGTGCAAAATGCTTGAAGCACTCACTACAAAAAATGGTTGTCACTTCGACACAGGCCTCTTGTCGAAGTACGACATGTCAAACTGCCGAGCAGCTTCCAGATGGACCTAAAGCGACATAATTGTTTCGTGAAAAAACTAAGTCGGAACCCAGATTTGGCCAACAAAATAAAAAAACAGCTTAAAGACTATGAAGCAAAAAACTACATCCGCAAACTCTCTGTAGAAGAACTGCAAATGCGATTCCCGCGAACTTGGGACCTTCCAATATTTGTTGTTACCAATGAAAACAAACCGGGAAAAAACAGAATAGTTTGGGATGCTGCTGCTGAGGTGAACGGAACATCGCTTAACTCCGAGCTGTTGAAACGGCCAGATCAACTGGTTTCTTTAATATCAGTTCTATATCGCTTTCAAGAACGACCAATAGCAGTTTGCGCAGACATTCGTGAGATGTTTCACCAAGTTGGCGTACGAAGCGAGGACCAACATGCCCAACGTTTCCTATGGAGTGATGATCTTAATTCAACACCAGATGTTTACGTAATGCAAGTGTTAACGTTTGGAGCCACTTGCTCTCCCAGCTGTGCGCAGTTTGTAAAAAACAAAAATGCACAAGAATTTTCGGATGAATATCCAAGGGCAGTTGATTCAATCCTCCATAGCCACTATGTAGACGACCTGCTGGATAGTCACGACACTGAAGATGAAGCGATAAAATAAGCCGAGGAAGTCAAGCTCATACATCGAAATGGGGGATTTGATTTCATCTCATGTCATTGAAGTTCTGGTTTAGCAACGACTGGAAGAAAATAGAAGCTTGGACATCAACCCAGAGAGTTCTTCCAAGAAGGTGTTGGGTATGTGGTGGTGTACTTTATCAGACACGTTTACGTATGCAGTGTCAACAAAAGCGTCTATGAGTGAGCTCCTAGCAGAGGATATACAACCAACTAAAAGACAAGTATTACGGGTTTTGATGAGTGTCTTTGATCCTCTCACCCTGATCGCAAACTCACTAATTTTAATGCAAGAGATTTGGCGTACTAAACTCGGCTGGGATGAAGCTATTGAAGGGAAATTATATGACAAGTGGCGCTTATGGGTAAACCACCTTAAGAACATTTCCCAAGTCCGAATTCCAAGATGCTATTTAAAACAAATCAAGTTTGGTGAACACGATTCTTGTCAACTGCACGTCTTCGTAGATGCGAGTATCAATGCCTTTGCCGCCGTAGCTTACATTCGTGTGACTAAAGGGAGCCTGGTGGAATGCAGAATAGTGACTGCAAAAACAAGAGTCACTCCACCTACCAAGACTTGAACTCGAAGCCGCAAGATTGGGAGTGCGACTGGCAAACAGTGTTAAACAGTTTCACACCATCAAGTTCTCCGACGAGATCTATTGGACGGATTCCAAAGTGGTTTTCTCTTGGATTCAATCTGATCACCGGAAATACAAGCAGTACGTGGGATTCAGAGTTAGTGAAATACTCGAGACAACTGAGACACACCAATGGAGATATGTACCTACAAAGGCTAATGTAGCAGATGACACCACAAAATGGAACAAGATTCCAACAAGTGTGGCCGTTTGTTTGTTGGACCACTATTTCTCAAGCAATCCGAAAATGAGTGGCCAGCTAACTTGACACAAATCCCTGATGCGAATGAAGAACTTAAGCCAGCTGTTTTGTTTCACCATGCAGTATATAATCGTGCTTCGGTTGAACCCAAACGCTGTTCTAGATGGATAAGACTGGTACGTATTCAAGCATATGTTTCTCGCTTCATATGGAACACTACAGCAAAGAAGAGAAAGGTCTCACTGAGGAATGATGAATTCATAACACACGAAGAATATGTCGAAGCCGAAAACAATTTATATCGACAAGCACAGCTAGATTCGTTTCGTGATGAGGTAGAAATCTTGGAAAATAATAGCAAACTTTCTATAGAACTTCGCAAGCCTTTCGATAAATCAAGTCAAATCCGAAAATTATCTCCGTACTTAGACCAAAATGATGTTTTACGACTTCGCGGGAGAATTGATGCCGTGACTCGTGTAACTGAAGAATCAAAGCGGCCGATAATACTACCCAAAGGACAACATATCACCAGTTTAATAATAAATTCATATCATGAGAAATATCACCATCAAAACAACGAAACCGTTGTGAACGAAATTCGCCAGAAGTTCTCTATTCCCAATTTACGTGCAGATGTTAAAAAAAAGAGCGAAAGGGTTGTCAACTATGCAGGAATCGAAGGGATAAGCCCAGTCCACCAGAAATGGGTGATTTACCAACGGCAAGGCTTTCACCATTTTGTAGACCGTGCACCTTCATAGGAATTGACTACTTCGGGCCTATGAACGTGACAGTGGGACGGCACACTGAAAAAAGATGGGGAGTATTGATAACGTGTATGACTATACGTGCAGCAGTTGCCAACAGCTTAACAACGTACTCTTGCATTCTCGCAATCAAGCGCTTCATTGCCTGACGAGGCATACCAAAAGAAATAAGGTGTGACAATGGAACTAACTTCCATGGAGCGGAAAAAAAATTGCAAGAGACCCTAAAACAACAGCAAATTGAATTAGCCAATGAATTTTCAAGTGCTAGTACAAAGTGGGTATTCAACCCCCCAGCCTCCCCACATATGGGAGGAAGCTGGGAGAGGCTCATCCAGTCGGTGAAGAAAACTTTATGCCGAATCATGCCAACAAGAAACCCAACGGATGAAGTACTGCATAGTATGTTGTTTGAGGTTGAGCGAGTGATTAAATCCCGACCGCTGACGTACATCCCACTCGAAGACGACAATGATGAGGTGCTGACACCGAATCATTTTTTGCTGGGAGCATCAAGTGGCGAGAAAACTGATAGCGTTTTAACAGACGACAGCAATTTGTTAAGACGAAACTGGATGAAGTCTCAACAGTATGCAAACCTCTTTTGGAAACGATGGATACGGGAGTATTTACCCACGTTGACCCGCCGATGAAAATGGTTTGAAACTGTGAAACCGATAGCCGTGGGAGATATCGTGATAGTTACAGACGAAGCAAATCCTCGGAACCTATGGCCCAAAGGACGTGTAATAGATGTCACCCTTGGAAAAAATGACCAAGTTCGGCGCGAAACCGTCCAAACTACATCAGGGCTATATGAAAGGCCCGCTGTGAAGCTGGCAGTCCTCGATGTTCTGAAGGGTAAGTCGACCTCAATGGATACGCAGGTCGTCATACCGGAACATACCCTTTTATATTTGCGTAACAGTGGCATCACCGACACATCGAACCAAACTTTTTTATCTTAAAAACTCACTGAACGAAGCCTTTCATTGAATGAAGCGAACAGCTGCAAAAATTTAAAAAGCCAGACAAACGTATATTGGCTACTGAAGAGAACAGATCAAAATCACCAAACTAATTCCCAGTATATCCATTTTTTTATTTGTAATTTTAATTCCTGAATATAGCTAAAAGTAAGATATTAAACTTTCTTTATAATACAATGTACAATGATGGTTGGATGTTATAGGACGCGGGTAGTCACTGAGTGGCGTCAACACGGCGATGTCCAGTGATGTAACGAATACTACACATCAATTGTGCTTATTTTACCTCCAAGTGGTAACCATCGGGTACTGGTCTCGTCCATCCGGACTTGACTTGCCAAACAAATAAGCGCGAGTGTTGAACAAGAGACAAAAATAGCAACACAATAAATACTCTGTCGGAAATGACTGGCTGTATAAGTCGGCTGAAGTCTTAGACGAGCCCATCAGAACGAAGGTGTGCGGCGGATGAATTCATCAGAATCAACGGTGTCACCAACAGTATGGACGACAGAGACCTTACGTGAGCTACTCTGAAATATTTAGAGCTGAGGTCGGTAAGGAATTTCAGTACTAGCCAGGGTGCTGAAAAAGAGATGGTGGCGGATGAACCCTTCAAGGGTTAACGGCAGCACTCATATCCCCGTAGTGGGCTACTGGTATCGGATTATCCGGCCTGCTGTCCTAAGGCTACACAAGGATCCGGCCCTCCGGGTCTGGGGGTCGTGTGACGGGTTGGCAAACTACCACATGTAAAGAAATCGGCAACTACAGCCTCGGATAATGAATGATCAAACGATGACGAATTTTGGCTATCGAACAAGGACAAAGATTGGATTCTGGAATGTTAAAACTCTTCTCGATAACCGCGAAGAAGGCCCTAACAACGCCAGATTCCTCCAACTTGAGAAAGAATTCCTACGGTACAACCTAGACATCTTGGGTCTGGGTGAAGTGAGATGGTTGAGCGCATGCCAGGTGGATTCACCTTCGAAAAGCACTTTCTTTATTTACTCCGGAAAATCAGTTGGAAGCTCCCCATGTTCCGGCGTAGGTTTAATGTTGACTCCAAAGGCGCGGCAAAGTCTGATAACCTGGAAACCCATCAACGACAGGATATTGACAGCCAGGTTCCTGAGTAAATTAAGAAAAATCACCATCATCCAGTGCTATGTCCCAACTGAAGAAGCGTCGGACGCCGAGAAGGACGAATTTTACAGCCGACTTAGCGCGGTTTTCAGAAGCTCGCCGAATGGAGACATCACTATCTTAATGGGAGATCTTAATACTAAGGTTGGTCAGGACAACACAGCGTTGAAGCACGTTCTGGGTAACCACGGTATCGGGGAACGGAACGACAATGGAGAGCGGTTTGTTAAGACGCGGTGCTGATGTAGGTTTAGCTCGCGATCACCATCTTATGCTTGCCTACGTTCGACTTCGAATTGCTTCAGTACATGGAAATCGGCAAAACTTCCTGCGTACACCCAGGTACAATACCGACAGATTACGGGATCCTACAGTGCGCCAAAGATATAAGGACCGCCTCGCCGCAGAAGCAGAAGTTATCAGCATTGCCACGCCAGAAAATGCAGACCAACACTGGAGCAATGTGAAAAAGGCCTTTGGAACTGCCGCAACTGAGTCTGTGGGTATAAGGCAGAGAAGCCAAAGCACATGGCTTTCTGCAGATACATGGAGTGAGATTGAAGAAAGGAACGCGATTAGATCCCAACTTGCGGCTGCCCCAATAGGTGAGAGATTTAACATCGAGTCTCAGTACCGTAGGAAAAGGAAAGAAGTGCAGCGTAGTGTCAGACGTGACAAAAGGAGGCGCATAAATGTCCTCGCAGAACAGGCAGATGAAGCAACATCTAGGTGCGACAGTGGTACCGTCTACAAGATAACCAAGGAATTGGTTGGATACAACAACTCCCGAAAACAACACCTCGTCAAGGATGTAGATGGCACCCTGCTAGTTACGGATGAGGATCAGCTCAGGAGATGGAAGGAACATTTTGCTAGCGTGCTCAACCACATAGGTGATAGCGGAGGTGTTCCAGCCCCTAACCCAAATGAGCTATTCGTAGAAACTAGTTCCCGTATTCGCACCTGCCCTCCCAGTTTAGCCGAGATAACATCAGCAATCAAATCCCTCAAGAACAACAAAGCGGTAGGTTTGGACGGCATTCCCGCTGAGCTCTACCAAGCAGATCCACAAACATCAGCGAAGTTGCTACACCCCTTAATAGCACAGGCATGGGAGAACGAAAGTTTCCCCATTGAATGGAAAAAAGGGATGATCGTCAAACTACCAAAAAAGGGAAATCTTACGGATTGCGGAAACTGGAGAGGGATCTGTGTCCTCCCCGCGGTGGCAAAGATAATGGCGAAAATAATCTTGGAACGAATCAAAGAACATCTCGATTCTACTCTCGACAAAGAGCAAATGGGATTTCGTGCAGGCTCATCCTGCATTGATCACATCAACACCTTGAGGATCATAATAGAACAATACGTGGAGTTCCGCTCCCCTCTTCATTTGCTCTTCATCGACTTCGAAAAGGCTTTCGATAGTTTGAATCGAGATTTCATTTGGTCAGCTTTACGTAGGAGAAGATTATCGCCATTATAAAGGCTACCTACGAGGGTGCATCATGTCAAGTCTTACACAACGGAAAGGTATCAGAGGACTTCGATATCCATAGCGGAGTCAAGGATGTTTGCTATCTCCACTACTTTTCCTGGTGGTTATAGGGGATGTCCTCCATGCAGCTCTAGCCGAGCAAGCGCGTGGAATTCGATGGACGATGTTTTCGTTCCTGCAACATCTTGATTACGCTGACGATATTTGTTTGCTCTCGCACAACATTATGGATCTTCATCATATGGTGACTAATCTGAAATGCGAGGCAAACAAAGTCGGTTTGAGGATCAACACCGGGAAAACAAAAATCCTCAACATTTCTGAATATTCTTCTCAAATTGTCGTTGCGGGACAGCAGGTTGAAGCGGTGGACAACTTCCTGTACCTCGGTAGTGTTGTCTCAAAAGACGGCGGTGGTACGGATGAAGATGTTAACTGCCGAATCGGCAAAGCTAAAGCTGTTTTCGGCATGCTGTCTAAAGTTTGGAGGAGCAACGTCTACAGTACGAAGACCAAGCTGCGACTGTTCCGGTCGAACGTAGAGTCAGTACTACTATATGGGTGTAGTACATGGAAAGTGACCGCCTCTGTCACAAGGAAGCTACAAACTTTCGAAAATAGATGACTCCGAAACATCCTAAGGATTTTTTGGCCGAACACCATCTCCAACCAAGAACTCCTTCGGAGAACGGGCCAAAGTCCTATTAATATCGTTATTAGGAAAAGAAAGTGGCAGTGGATTGGTCACACCCTACGTCGTGGTGCAGACTCTATTGCAAGACATGGAATGGAGTGGGATTCACTGATCCAAGATGGCAGAAGACCTGGAGGCCAGAGAAAATCTTGGCGCAGAACAGTCGACAAGGAATCACTAAAGCTCGGTAAAAGTTGGGGAGAACTAAAATACATTTCCAGAAACCGAACGAGATGGCGTGTAGCGGTAGTTGACGCCCTGTGCCCCTTAGAGGGGTCAAGAATCTAAGTAAGTAAGTAAGTAATGTAAATCTAAACAAATATGTTAATTTCAGGAAATTTGTAGTACTCTTACTCTTACTCTTATTATTATACTTTTGTATTCTTAAGTATATATATAGCATAAGCAAGGATTTGTGGTTTGTGCTATATAAATAAAAGATACTGACAAAAAACATCTTCAGGATTAATTTATTTCTTGTTGTTAAGACAACAATTGTTGTAAGCAACAATACACCTTGAACAGATTGGGACTCATTTATTTTCAAAATGACTCATTTTTTCAGCGTACAGGGCTCATTAAAAATTGAACCAGCGGTAACACTGATAAACACTTAAAAATCGCATCAAATCAGCCTTTCCACAGACATTTAATTTTTTTTAATCGGAGCTTTATTTTCGGAGTCATTGACGAATTTGTTCAGTTCATTGGTCAATTTTTCAAAAAAATTTAAATTCTTTCACTTAACTGTAAAATTTTGTAACTGTCAACTATTCTGATTATGGGTTTTTATAAACAGAATGGGTTCCTGCATTGGTTTTTAGTCGAAAAAAACGTGAGTCCCTTTTTTTGTTTTCTCTCCGTTTAGGAGTTATAACGGTTATTCTGATTAAAAGTCAAGTTGCATTTAACTGCCTTCACCGAAACCCAACAGATTCTTGAAAAGTTTTGTTTATTCAATCTAGAATCTTTAACCATTTAATCCTCGTTTATAACTTTTTGATCTGCGGTTAACTGTTTTCCCACAATTAACTAGCGAACGCAATGTTTCTAGTTTTTACAGCGTTTTTTTTCATTTCGATGCCATACGTTAATAATAAGCATTTTTACTCTATTCATATGAAAACTCTAACGGTTCTCTTTAAAAAAAATTTAATTTTTTTTACCAAAACGGCATATTTAAAATTATAAACGAATACAAACATTATGGAAACAAAAGAAAACGAGACAAAGAGTAGTCGCCACAGCTTCATAGCAAAAATGCTCATTGTAACGGGAAAAATTCTTCTTTTTTTTGCCCCGTGGCATTATTTTTGCCGCGTGGCTTTTTTTTGCCCCGTCGTCGCATTATTTTTGTCCCGCGGCATTATTTTTGCCTGGTGGCATTATTTTAGTTCCGCTGCATTTTTTTGCCCCGCGGCATTATTTTTGCCCCGCGGAATTATTTTTGCTCCCTCATTTTTTTTCGCCCCGCGGCATTTTTCGTGCCCCAAGGCATTTTTTTTGCCCCGCGGAATTATTTTTGCCCCGCAGCATTTTTTTTGCCCCGCAGCATTATTTTCGCCCCGCGGCATTATTTTTGCCGCAAACATAATGCCGCGGGGTAAAAATAATGCAGCGGGGCTTAATACCCCGGCGTTAAAATAATGCCGCGGGGCAAACAAAAATAGCATTATTTTTGCCCCCGCCCCCGGCATTATTTTTGCCCCGCGGCATGGACATGGACATGGACATTGACATTGACATTGACATTGACATTGACATTGACATTGACATTGACATTGACATTGACATTGACATTGACATTGACATTGACATTGACATTGACATTGACATTGACATTGACATTGACATTGACATTGACATTGACATTGACATTGACATTGACATTGACATTGACATTGACATTGACATTGACATTGACATTGACATTGACATTGACATTGACATTGACATTGACATTGACATTGACATTGACATTGACATTGACATTGACATTGACATTGACATTGACATTGACATTGACATTGACATTGACATTGACATTGACATTGACATTGACATTGACATTGACATTGACATTGACATTGACATTGACATTGACATTGACATTGACATTGACATTGACATTGACATTGACATTGACATTGACATTGACATTGACATTGACATTGACATTGACATTGACATTGACATTGACATTGACATTGACATTGACATTGACATTGACATTGACATTGACATTGACATTGACATTGACATTGACATTGACATTGACATTGACATTGACATTGACATTGACATTGACATTGACATTGACATTGACATTGACATTGACATTGACATTGACATTGACATTGACATTGACATTGACATTGACATTGACATTGACATTGACATTGACATTGACATTGACATTGACATTGACATTGACATTGACATTGACATTGACATTGACATTGACATTGACATTGACATTGACATTGACATTGACATTGACATTGACATTGACATTGACATTGACATTGACATTGACATTGACATTGACATTGACATTGACATTGACATTGACATTGACATTGACATTGACATTGACATTGACATTGACATTGACATTGACATTGACATTGACATTGACATTGACATTGACATTGACATTGACATTGACATTGACATTGACATTGACATTGACATTGACATTGACATTGACATTGACATTGACATTGACATTGACATTGACATTGACATTGACATTGACATTGACATTGACATTGACATTGACATTGACATTGACATTGACATTGACATTGACATTGACATTGACATTGACATTGACATTGACATTGACATTGACATTGACATTGACATTGACATTGACATTGACATTGACATTGACATTGACATTGACATTGACATTGACATTGACATTGACATTGACATTGACATTGACATTGACATTGACATTGACATTGACATTGACATTGACATTGACATTGACATTGACATTGACATTGACATTGACATTGACATTGACATTGACATTGACATTGACATTGACATTGACATTGACATTGACATTGACATTGACATTGACATTGACATTGACATTGACATTGACATTGACATTGACATTGACATTGACATTGACATTGACATTGACATTGACATTGACATTGACATTGACATTGACATTGACATTGACATTGACATTGACATTGACATTGACATTGACATTGACATTGACATTGACATTGACATTGACATTGACATTGACATTGACATTGACATTGACATTGACATTGACATTGACATTGACATTGACATTGACATTGACATTGACATTGACATTGACATTGACATTGACATTGACATTGACATTGACATTGACATTGACATTGACATTGACATTGACATTGACATTGACATTGACATTGACATTGACATTGACATTGACATTGACATTGACATTGACATTGACATTGACATTGACATTGACATTGACATTGACATTGACATTGACATTGACATTGACATTGACATTGACATTGACATTGACATTGACATTGACATTGACATTGACATTGACATTGACATTGACATTGACATTGACATTGACATTGACATTGACATTGACATTGACATTGACATTGACATTGACATTGACATTGACATTGACATTGACATTGACATTGACATTGACATTGACATTGACATTGACATTGACATTGACATTGACATTGACATTGACATTGACATTGACATTGACATTGACATTGACATTGACATTGACATTGACATTGACATTGACATTGACATTGACATTGACATTGACATTGACATTGACATTGACATTGACATTGACATTGACATTGACATTGACATTGACATTGACATTGACATTGACATTGACATTGACATTGACATTGACATTGACATTGACATTGACATTGACATTGACATTGACATTGACATTGACATTGACATTGACATTGACATTGACATTGACATTGACATTGACATTGACATTGACATTGACATTGACATTGACATTGACATTGACATTGACATTGACATTGACATTGACATTGACATTGACATTGACATGGACATTTATTTTTGCCCCGCGGCTTTTATTTTTGCCCCGCGGCATTTTTTTTTTTGTCCCGCGGCCTTTTGTATTGCCTCGCGCCATTTTTGGTTGTCCCGCAGATATGAGTGATTTTTTTCATTAGTTTCTTGGCACTTACATACTTGGCTGGGCCATCATATTTATTATTTTTTTTTTATTTTGTACCTTTAGTTTACGTAATTATGCAACTTTGTAATGGTACCTTGGAGTTTCCAGCTGGGGTTAATACTCAGCGGTAATTCCAGGGTTCAAGCCAAAGAAAGTACGAGAAAACTTTAGCTTAGTATGAAAATTTTGTTATTTTTATTCAAGAAACAAATTATAATTCAGTTAAGTGTTTTAAAATCTTCATCTTATTGTAATGTGCGTTTTCACGTCTTATACGGTGCTTGGAAACTGTAGTCCATCAAACCATTTGAACTGCTATTTTCCTTCACATATTACCCATCTGTAATCTTCTGGATTCAAGGATGTCGGTTTTTTTTTTTGCATTTCTCCAAATTCAAGAAATGTAGGTACATCGTTCTCAATAAATGCTGTTTTAATTTGGTCTGATAAGGAGGTAAGGACGACGCATCAAAATTATGCAATGTCTTTTGTTGAAACGGTTTGTCCGAATTTTTAACTTTGTATTTTTTTTTAAATAATTTAAATTGCGATTTGTTAACAGAATCGAGAGATTTAAAACTACAAACAAATTTCTCAAGTAAGGGAACCACATGCTTATCGCAATTTTCGTGTCCGATATCATCAAATGCTTTTTGATATTCTTCGTTGTTTCGTTATATTTGCAGAGGACGTTACTTGTCTTTGCGAAACAATGCTGGATTGAAATCGCATCCCGTGGAATCCTGCTAAGTACTTACAGAATAAAAAAACGCGGTCATCTCGAACCTCATAACATTTATCATAGTTTAGTGCCACTTTTTTCATTTTTAAAAATGGTAGAATTTCCTGCTGTTGCCAGTTTATTTATTTATTTCAGAACGAAATTCGGACATTTCAAATAAACGAACAATGTTTTATTTTATTACTAAATTATGTTTGTATGTTAATATTTATATAAGTTTATTAAAATATTCGTAAAATAGTATTTGATTGTTGTTTCAATTTGTTGTGCATGCGAAAGTTATTTTGGGTTTTCAACCAATGCAGTAGTAAGGGAAAAGAAGGAGAAAATGGTATTTTAATTGAATATTCTGTCCAAAAGTCTGGTACCGCATCACGTTAAACTAAAACGATAGAACGATATCGCATTGGAGATACCTGTCTTTATTTTTCTCTACTGAAATGATAGAGATAGCAATACTGAAAACGATATCGTCCTATCGTTTTCGTTTGACGTGATGAGGCCCCTGGTATCACTTTGTCTGAGATCAATGAATTCGATTTTGTCATTTAAGAGTAAAAAAGAAAAAAACAGAAATTTAGTCGTTTTTGAAGCTTTTAAGTTAATTATATCTTTAAAATCTTTGTTTTTAAGAAAAAATAATAATGTTTTCTGGTAGGGTGTCAATGTATAAAGTTTGTGTTCATATGTTTTCGAAAATATGAACCGTTTAAGAGTTGTAGATGAAAAAAGAGCTTTTTCGACATTTTAAGTTTTTTTGAAATGTGGGTTTACCACGATATCTAGAAACCAATAATGCAGAAAGCAAAAATCCCAAAAGTAAAAATCTCGAAAAAAAGATCTAGAATTGAAAAAATCTCGAAAACAAAAATCTAGAAACATAATCTCGAACTGCAAAAATCTAGAAAAAAAAATCTAGAATGCAAAAATCTAGAATAAATATTAATTGTTGAGACAATGAATGGTTACAATTTGCGCGTGCGAATTGTAACCATTCATTGTCTCAATAATTAATATTAATTATAGATTAGGAAAGTCTCCTTAGAGATTTTTTTCTAGATATATTCTTTCGTGATTTTTGTACGTTCTAGATTTTTGTACATTCGAGATTTTTTTTTGGTTTTCGATATTTTTGCCATTCTAGATAACGTCATGATCCCTTGAAATGTCGATATCATCTTAACGGTGAGTCGTAGGAAAAAAATGGTTATAAATTTTTTTTTGGCGGACAGCATGATATACATGTTTTGCATGAAAGGATTTTCGATAGCACTTACCGTTTCGGAGTTATAAGTGAAAAACCCGGTATTTTTGACATTCAACCTTGAATAATTGGCGTGTGCGATTTGGCAATAAACTTTCGCGACTATATTTTTCATGCTAAAATAAAGATAATTGCATTTCAAAATATTTATTTGGATTTTTTTAGGCAGAAATAATGCAATTTTCCTGGTTTAACAGTGCACTTTTCAAACACGTTTGCCGCGGTGTTAGCCTCTACTTTTTCGTCTGCCATTTTGAATTTAGCTCAATGAGCGCTACCGAAGACTCATGCTAAGTTTTATCAATTGCATTTGAGCAACCAGCATTTTTAGTATAACCCACAAAACTTGCTGCTGTTCACTTTTTTCGCCGTAGGTACTCGATTTATTATCGTAGACCCCCTTCGAAGTTCAATTTGTCAAAGTATTTTTTCTTGCTCGGTCACGATCGTCAAAATTTGAATTCAAGGATAAAACATTAGTTTTTAGTAAAAAAAAGTGTAATTTCGAACTGCTCATGATTTAAAAAAAAAAAACTATAGGGAACGAAATCAAATATGCATCACAAAATATCTTAGTAGTCAAAGTAAATTTTTGGAACTCAAATTTGCACACCAACCCCCATATTAATAAACGAAGCCAGCGGCGAGTTATCTTTAACTCGCGGATTAGGAGTAAGATTTCTGCCACTTACGAGCTAGCTAAACCGCCAAGGAAGGTAGTTTAGCGAAGGATTAACAATGACAAATAAATATACCTTCCTTGGTGGTTTAACTAGCTCGTAAGTGGCAGAAATCTTACTCCTAATCCACGAGTTAAAGATAGCTTCGTTTATTAATATGGGGGCAATAGTTTAAGTTCGCACATAATTAGTAAATCAATGATAAAGCGGCCAGCGATTCCCAAACTTTTTAAGCTTTGGAACCCTTAACAAGGTCGAAATATATTTCGGAACCCCGACTCTTAACGATTGCAAAAGATGAAAAACAACACCATTGATTTTAAAATCAATTTTTTGTTTATAGCTTTGTTCAGCGACGTTTTTCCGAACAGTTTGAAACAGTTAAGAACAGAAAAGTACAAATTTTTGCTGTTTAATGACAATTTTCTGTTCCAAACTGTTTTGATTTGCTGTTCAGTGGGGCTGTTCCGAACAGTTTGGAACAGAATTTTCTGTTCTTACTTTTCAGGTAGAACAACTTAGAACAGGTTTGAGACAAGTGTCAAAATCAGCTGTTGCCTGATTAGGGAATACGAAGCGAATCGTTTTCAATTCGATATCACCTTTTCGACTCACTTCGTATTGATAAATTATCGAATTCGAAGCGAGTCGTAAACTATACTTCCAAGATGTACAGATAATTGACAGCTGGTTTCCAGGAAATATTTTCTTATTGCAGCCATGCATTGTGAGATTTCAACTTGTTTTGTTGTCTTTAGCTTTGAAATTAAATATATAAATGCAAAATTAAATTCGAAATAGTTTAATTTAATTCTTTGCATAGAACGCAAGTTAAGGAAATATAAAATCTTCGAATCTGTGAGTTAAAAGAAAATTCATGCAAAGTTATTCTTCACCGCTTGAACTTCCTAGTCTTTTTTGTTTATTTTGTTGATCAATTCATTCACTTAAGTTCTTTGGGCTTTCTTTTATTTTACAAAAAAAACAATAGATGCATTTTGTGCCGGAGGCCCGTGACCATATAAAACTGCAGTGATATTTTCCCAAAGTTGCGACGTGTGGGCGCATTGAGTGCTCCTTCAGCTATCCCTATTCATTTTCTCCTGTAAATTCATTGAACTTCGAAAATTGTTGCTGGTTTGTGTGTTGCTGACTTTGGTTCCTGCAAGTTTATCTAGAAAAATATTATTGTTTATTTCTTTACTTTGTTTTTATAAAAAAAAATAGTAAAACTCGCATTTTTGTTTATTTCAATGAAATCAACAAAATACCACTTTCGACCGTGTCGATACACCAATCCGCCATAAAAATCCTTTCGGAAATTGACTCGTTAAAAATTGAAATGTCTTTTCGCATTCGCTTTCGATTTCAAAAATAGGCCGAATGTAAAACGACAGCGACGAAAGCGAAAGCAGTAATACCAAATCTCATTTTCGCCACCTAAAACGATTCGCTTCGTATTTCCTAATCAGGCCACAGCTGTCACTTGCAAGTTGATATTTTTTTTACAAACATCGTGGCTATTTGTGCTTTTTCTTTGGAAACATATAAATAAATATTTAAAAAAACAATACAAATTAAATTAAATTGTGTAGTAAGAAGATGAAGAAATTTTAATATTAAAATATTGAAATTACTTCTGTTTTAAGTGGAGTGAATGATTTTTATAAGAGTTGGTAAACATCGACCAAAATTTGTGTCTTAGTAGGGTATAACAGACTGACTGAAGAGCCCACTGTTATACCTTGGGCGAAACACAATTATTTCTGGAGTCACTTGTACTTTTTAATTGAATTAAATTGTGTAGTTAAATAAATACTATTTCTAAGTATTTCTTGCTTATCCACCAAACTCGTAAAATAAATAACAATTTTTTTTTTTTTTTTTTTTGACAATAACATCTGTCAGACAGCTGCCTGTTTTATCTTGTCTGAGCTTTCTGTTCTACTTCCACTCTGTTCTAATCTGAAAAAAAAACCTCACTGAATAATCCTAATGTTTCATGTGAGTGTGGCTCGTAATTTTGTTATGAAATTGAGTGCTGTTGTATAATTGTTTGTTTTGTTTTTTAATAATGAGAAGCTCACACTTCGATAAAAAGAAAATGTAAATGTCTAACATTTTTATGATTACATACCGTGAGCTGGGTAAAAATTGGTCTGGTTGGTGGGTGAATTTGGTCAATGAACGCACATTTTTTTTAATAATTATTTTTTTTTTTGTAAAAGAACTTTTCTAATATTTTCAGCTTTCTTTCTAAGAATGTATAATTTATTAAATTAAAAATGATTGTAAGACCTTCATTGGGATAAATTAAGAAAAAAGTTGTAAACTAAATAATTTTTATTAAAAAACCTTAAAAAACACCAACAAATGTTGAAAGGTTTCAATATGTTGTGGAAATACTACAGCAAAACAATTTTTACGCAGTTATGTGGAATATTATGCAAACCGAATTTTCTTTAGTTTATAAATGTAACAATAAAACCAAATATTATAGGTAATTCCTTTTTTAAAAAAATGCATTTTGAGTGACTTTGACCACGACTAATTATAAAAAAAATGCATCGAAATTATACTTGTCATAAAAAGACGTACGAACAAGCTTAAAAGTTAGTACAATCTTCTTATAAGGCTGCAAAAGAGCAGAGAAAGATTGATTCTCCTAATATTTTTCCAGTGAAATTAACAGTCCATATATTTAAACAGCAAACAAAAATATTAATGAAACCCTACAAAATAAACAGCAAATCCTCAGTATAAGGAAATGTCTCAATTAGTAGGGGATCATTGATTGATTAGCAATGAGATAATAAGGAATACGTCTACGTGGTAAAAGTCACCCGAAACTGCAGAATGACTTTGGCCACCAATTTTTTTATTTTCAAAAATGAAACTAGCTGATTTGTCTAAAATTAACGAAACTTGTGAAAAAAAAAGTTTTTTTAAATGCGTCAAAGTCACCCGGTTTCACGGTGATAAAAAAAAATATTTTTATGTTTTTAAAGTCGCGGAACCCTAAAAACTCTTCGGCGGAACGACAGGGTTCTGCGGAACACAGTTTGGGAACCAAGGGATTAAGGAGTTACTAAAAAAACATAAAAAAGTGCACGTAAACATTTAATTACTTTTTAAACCAGCACAACTGTTTTTATGTAATTATATTATGGAAATAAAATTATTTACTTCTATACTACTACTACATTTAATTAGTCCACAATCAAAGTCAATTTTTAAATGGTGATAATTTTCAAGTGGCTTTCAAATTTAATTTTGAAAAATTATGAGTACCTCAAAATTGACTTTGATTACAGTTGTTTCAATTTAAGTGATGCATGTATTTTGCATATTTTTAAGAGTTTTTAGTAATTTTTTAATGAATCCTAGCACGTTGGAGATGCTTGTATTGTCTATAAAAAGTACCTCCTCCTTGTTTTCATATATAAACATAACATATATTATTTGCCAATAGTTGTTAAAATAATATTTAATTCTTAAGAACTCATTGTTGTCATAATAAAGATTTTTGATATAATCTAATCATTTTATACTGCATTTACGTTATACTACGCGCGAAATTAATATTCGAATTTTGAAAGTTAAAAGTTCGATAATATTTTCATAATGAAGGGTGAGTCTGGATATAACCCACGATATCCATTTTGAAAATATCAATTCCTGTAGGTGTTAATTGGTGAATATTTGAAAATATTAATATTTTTTTTTATTTAACTGGACTGGTTTTCTCTATAAGAATTTTTTTTAAATTGACAAGCAGTCTATACTGTGAAATATTTTAAGCTGAAATCATAGTTTTAGTTTTTGTTCATCGAAATCATCATTCCCGTGACGAAGGTTTTCTATTAAATGGAGTGTTATTAAAATATAAAATTTTATTCATCTAATGTCTTATATAAAACAGTCAATTTATGTTCGGCTTCGATTTAATTTACAAAATAAACACCTTTCGGTGTCATTCTCGTGCCGTTATTTCCATTATTTCTATGCAATTTACTGTCCCTTTTTGCAAAAAGGGTATTATAGAGTTGTAAATAGATATAATGGATCACACCAAAAACATGAATTTAACATAAAAGAAGCCAAGTTCTTCTATATACAAAAACCTTTCTGAAACAAGTCAGCCGTAAAAAGAAGTGAGATATAAAAGTACGCAAAGTTCTAAGTTTATTAATGTTAAATATCAAATATTTTAGGTAGAGTAATATGGAAGAACCTCAAAATTATCAGATAAATCTGTTGTTTAATGATTACTGACTTAAATTAAGTTATATCAATTCTATAAAAATGGGCGGATACCACGCCCCCTGAATGAAAAATCTCAAATTTTAAAATGTTTCCTTTGCCTTCACTTTAAGCGCTACCGCTGTACTAAATTTCATCAATCTACGACAATCGGAAGTGCTCCAAGTAATTTATAGCACTTCTATGAAAATGGGCGGGTACCACGCCTCCTGAATGGAAAATCTTAAATTTTCGATTTTTCCTTCGTATACACCGCCTTCCGTTGTGCGAAATTACAAGATTCTACCATGTCGGGAAGTGCTCCATAATTTTGATGATCTGTCAGTGAGTGAGTCAGTCCGACAGTCAGCTACGGTTTTTACTATTTTTGCAGTCTTATATCTCAGGAACCACTGATGCTAAGGAATTGAAATTTGGTGAGTTGTATAAACCTGGTGAGTTCAGCAAATGCTGCGAGTTTGAAGTTTCTGACTTTATTGGTACTGAAGTTAGAGGGGGTCAAAAATCGCCTGAGTTTGATCCTGTAAAAAGGGTGTAGTGCCAGAACTTGGTTGGGCACTACCGTGTCCTTTGATTAGACCCCTTTCACACAAGGAAACTGAGTTGCCGGCGATTTTAGTTTGTTGGCGAGAAGGGCGTGAAAGGAAAACAAAAAATCTTCCCTCGTCGCCGTCTTATAATAGCATAATAAGTTGTTTCCATTGTGGGCCCAATTTATGGTACAAAATATTAATATTAATATTCACCCATATAGGTACTTACTTTTGTAGACGAGTATCTCAAGCATTAAGCACACTCCTTGTCACTTGTTCGAGGCCACTATTTTCATAAAAGTTTTTTCTCGATAAATACCTGTAAGCAATATTTTTCCTGGAAATTTTTGATACGTGTGAGTAGGAGTAGGTATATATATTTTGCAATAAAAAAGGATAAAGTTAAAGACTTAACTCGGAAAAACAATAAAAATTTCCCAAATCATGTGATTGGACTGCAAAAAATGGATATAAAAAGTTGCGTCACTTGATTGAGGCCATTCCAAAAATTGCTTGGCAAAACCTAACATTGCCGATTTTTTTTCAATCAAAAGTTTAAAATATTTATAAGGACAGAAAACTATATTTTATATTAAATTTCAAGTTAAAATGGGCTCTGGAAACACGTCGACCATAGCAGAAAGAGGATCAATAGATGCTTTAAGGGAACTGGGATTCTCAGGCCGAGAAAAAGCTAGGAGACCAAACAGAAGTAAGACCATTGTCAACAACTATCTAGCAGACACTATAAACTATGGAAATAAACAAAAAGGACGCACAGCTCAAGCAACAACAATCGGATAAAAGCGACTCATTCAGCGGCTAGCTTCAAATTCCACGCTATCAGAGCCTAACATAAGGTCAAAAAGTGGGGTATCAGCCAGTATTTCGACGGTTTTAAGGATAATTAAAAATAGTGGTACATCAAGAGTATGAAAATCAAAAAGAAACCGGCTCTACGGCAGCTACATAAGGAACTACGGATGAATTTCGCCAGGGAGCATGTTGCCTGTAGAAACGCATGGAAAAAGGTTGTCTTTTCAGGTGAAAAAAAGTTTAATCTTGACGGTACCGATGGTTACAACTTTTATTTTCACGATTAAAGAAAAGAAATACTTATTTTGTCAAGGCATCACAGTCATACATCAGGTGTTATGGTGTGGGGAGCCTATTAAGGAACATTTGAATTGGAATTTATAACTACAACAATGAACGGAAATAGTTACAAATGCCTGCTGTAACGGGTATTTCCTAAGCTAAAGAATATTCTGGAACCTCTACCTTGGATATTCCAACAAGACAACGCCCCTATCAATACTTCCTGGGTTGCTGGATTCAGTTGGAAATCGTTGCACTTTTACCATGGCCACCGTATTCACCGGACTCAAACATCATCGAAAACGTTTGGGCCTGGCTATTTCGAAAAGTTTCTGATGCTGGTAGACAGATTGGAGATAAGGACGTCTTGGTCGAAGCTAGCTGCGATGCTTGGAGCCAGATTTCACTGGATTATTCCAAGAAACTGTATGATTTAATTCCAAACCGTCTAATAGAGCTAATTTCAAAAAATGGCGGTCATACTCATTATTAATTGATAAAAACATAATTCCTTAATGTTTTAAAACAAAAAAAAAGTAAACATTTTTACAGTTTTGTTCATTTTTATAAGATTTTTCTTGTGGCCTCAATCAAGTGACGCATTTTGTATACCCATTTTTGCAGTCCATTCTTATAATTTGTGAAATTCCTATGGAATTTCCAATTTACTCCTTTGAATTTATACTTTTTTATTGCAAAATATATTTTCCTACTCACTGGTGTCAAAAATTTCCAGGAAAAATATTTCCTACAGGTATTTATCGAGAAAAAACTGTTGTGAAAATAGTGGCCTCAAACAAGTGACAGGGAGTGTATGTATTGATCAAGAGTCAAAATTTGCCAGACGTAACCTACAGATTTTTCGCAGTATAAGGTAGGAATTAACACAGAAAGTACTGCTGTTATTTTATATACAGGCGAAAATCTTTGGTCTTAAAGTTTTAAGCAAGGCAAGACCATGTACATTCTATCAACAAACAGACGACATCCACTCCCCAGGAAGGCAAAATGTCACTGTTGATAGCAGAAACTTTGAGATAGTTAATGAGTTCCTCTATTTCGGAAGTAAACCAAGAATGATACCTTTAGAAGACCGAACCTTGGGTTTAAAGAACATGCCATCTGAGATTCCGAGTGCATCCCGATGTCTACATAACTGGGTTCAGACATATACCCCAACGGCTCTTGAATCTGTTAAGTAATTTAGGAAAACAAATTTTGAATATCGTTTCTTAAGGTTCAAATGTATGTTTAGCCCAAAAAAGTAACCACAAAAATTATTGTTTGTCGGAACTGCTAAATAAATTAAAAACCAACATTTACATTTGTCCTTGATCAATTTTTATTATAGTTCTTTTTCTTAATTATTAGGAGTAAGTATAATTGTAAACAAAATAACAAAGAAATATATACAATTGATGTTAGGTTTCTATATATTTTTTTTTAACGGTATTGTTTTTTTTTGTTTCGTTTTTTTTCATGTTATAAATAATAAATAATAAAAGTTAGTTGTAAAAGTGGCTATAGTAGAATAGAATGGAAACAAAATAATTTTTCAAAAAAAATTCACGTTAAGTTTTGATTTAATCTATTTTATTCAATATTACACTCGGCTAAAAAATAATAAAACAAAAATAAACACAATTTCGTCTCAAGTGTTTGAACAACATTATAATATACATACATATGTATAGAAGTACATATATGTATATGGATAATGCAAGGAAATATGTATACAAATGTACATATGTATGTATATCTATTTTTGAAAAAAAGTATTTTACACTTAGTGAATGAATTCTTCTTAAGAGAACAACATTTATAAAACATGATTTTGTAAATAATTTTTTTATTTTTGTTTAGGTATAGCTATTAAAAAAATGTAATATATATGTTTTTTTTTTCTTTTTGGCATTATTTTTTTTATAATTGTATGTTACTGGGGATACCGTATCTGTTAATTAGTGAGATTGTAAACATTTATTTCAGCTTTCTGAGAATATAATATAATATTTTTTTTTTTTAAATCTTAATTTACCACACAGTTTTTCATATATTTTGTCTGAAAAAAAAACTTACAATACTCTACATAGCGAAATCACATATAAATTCTAAAAAAAATAAAAAGAGGGTAGTCGTCCAACACAATTATTGTTTTTGTGTGTTTTTTTTTTTTTTTTCTTTTTTTAGTTAAAACACTCATCTTAAAAGAGGGATTAATATTTACCATCTATACAGAATTGGAAGAATATTTTATACCTATTTATATTCTATGATAAACGTCTGGTGTGGTGTATTGTTGTTTCTTGTTTTTAAACGTATATTTAGGAATTTGTCGATGATGACAAATTTAAAACTTCGAAAAATATCTAGACTTTTGCTTTTCTTTAAGAAAATAATATAATATAAAAAAGCACACATAATTTTTTTTTTTTTTTAAGTAATCTTTGATTTCAAATGTACACTAAGTTTTTACGTATGTTAGTTTTTATTTTTGTTTCCTTGTTTGTTTTAAATAGTACATGTGCACTTAAACATTAAACAAAGCAAATTTAATTTATCGTTGGTTTTTAGTTATTTTTTTTTTATATTAATTTTTGTTTGTTTTCCTTAAAAGAAACTTTGAATGTATCACCCTCAATTTTTTACCCTGTTCACAAGTATTTTTTTTGTTTTTAGTTAATTACTATTGTATGATCATACATATTTTTTTTAAATATATATTATATATGTATATTACATACCACAAATCATAATATAAGCCAATCAACTACCAGTTAAAGTTTTAAATTTAACATCTGATTGTTGTTGATTTTTGTGTTTGTTTTGTCGATTTAATTTTTTTTGTTTTAGTAAAACTCAAACAAAAAATTAAGTCCTAGGAGGATGTTTTTTTTTCTTTTATATCTTAACAAATTATACTCTTTGTTGTTTCATATATATAAATAACTTCCAATGGGAAGTTAATAAATATTTTTACCTTGACATTTTTATTTTAAAAAATAAAAAAATTATATATCACTTATATTTAAATTATTTACAAATAGTCGTTTTTTTTTAGTTGATTATACATATTAGTACAATTACTTAGAGAAATATTTGTCATTTTCAAAAAAAATTATAAAACCAGTTGAGAAGTAAACAAAACTTAATTGTATATAGGTAGATAATACAAAAATTATGGGTATAATTTTAGTTTTTTACTAAGATTAATATATATTTTTTTTTTACTTTAAGTTTTGTTTAAATTTAAAGCAACTGAGTAAAAAAATTAATTACAATTTGTTCTAATAAAATATAAAATAATATATATATATATATATTTTACTAAACCTCAATTTACATAGATGGCAAATATTTAAGAATGATTATTATTTTAATATCCTTTAAATACTTTCGATCGTTTTTTTTTTTTTTTTTTGTTTACTTACAATAATACGTATATCTCGAATTAGGTACTATGTACATTATCAAAACATTTCACATTGTTATACACTTATATTGTCAAATAATTCCTTTTCGAAGCAAACAATATATGTAGATGTATTTATAAGAATCAAAATTTGATATATTTGTTTAAATAAATTTATTTTGAAAAGTTATATGAACTATTTTTGTTGTTTGTTTCAATTTATGTTAAGTGTAATTTTGTATATTTTCGTTGATTATTATTTTTTTTAATTCTTAAGGTTGTTGTTTTTTTTAATTATTTCTATTTTTTTATTTTTGATAAAAAAATAAGGAACGTGTTAAATATGTTATTTAGGACTGTTTGTTGAATCGAACCCTAAACATTTAACTCAACATAAACCGCTTATTGGAAGTTAGCATTTTCTAAAAATCTTGTTTGGTAGGATTTCTTATACAAACAAAACAAAATAAAAACAATTCTTACGAGGAACTTAATTCTGTTCCTTGCTTCATATCGTCGGAAGAAATCATCTAAACCCCTTAAGATTCAAGTTGGAATAAAATAGCTTAAGCAGTCTTACGAATAAATTGTTTGCAACTCGTAAATAATATATCGTCGGCACCTCATAAAAAACCTTGTAACTCAACACATTTTTTATTATTTAGGGATGATGATTTGATATTTAACTCTAAATACTCTTAAATTCGTTTAGATTTTTAAAAAATCATAAGATAAAAATACAAAATAAAAATATTGATGCAGCGCTGTGTTGCCACAGTGAGAGTTGAAGCAGTAGCTCAAGTGTGAATGTTTTTACTTCAATTTGAATAATAATAAAAAAATAATAATATGTAATTTAAAAGCGGAATGCATATATTCAAAAGCGCTTTTAGTAAAATTAAAAAAAAAAACATTTGAAGAAAATTGCTAAGTACACATTTTCTCTGAGGTCATTAACCCGTGTCTCTAAAAATCGTAAGGCCATACTTTACAAATTTAATTAGAACTTTGGCAGTTTGGGCGTATTTACAACTTTTAACTCGATAGGAAAGGTCATAATGACACTTTGTTTAAAATAGGGTTGTCAACAACCACCCATTTGCAAAAAAAAAGCAACGTTATATTTTTCATTCTCAGAACTCCAAGATTCAGGAGCAATTTTTACATTTAACTAGAACTACAATAAGATATAGCCGTCTTTATCTTGAATCGAAAGGGTTGGTTACGCTCCTCAATTGTGACAACAAACAAAATGATGTATATCTCCGTTGTTCTTAACGACTGGGTTATATAATAATTTTGAAAAAGGAACCCTTTTAGACGTTATCCACTAACTTGTGCTGAATTGAGTTTCTCCTGGAGCCTTAAACCCATATGCTAAGTGTTCTGATGGCCCGTCACTGCTTGGGCATCGAAAGGTCATTCAAACTTTCTGAAATATCTACATCTACAAATTCACAGAAAGCGATGGAGGCGGTTTGGTTTTTGTTCTCTATCATGGGCGCTGACTTCGACGAATTCGTTTACTAATAATGGAAGCTCTATTAAATAAAATTTATATGAATAGGCTATAAATGGGACAAATAATTGTTTGGTTTAAAAACGTTTCAGCACTATCTTGCGGCTGCAACTAAAAAAAAAAAAAAAAAGCGTTAGTTCTTCTGTTTCAACGAAAATTAAAGAAATAATATTATAATTTATAGAATAATAAAAGTAAATGCTCAATAAATTTACATTATGACGATTTATTTATGTGTGTGTAACTATGAGAACCTTAGGAACCATTTAACCAGCGCAACCATTTGCGTTCATTGTTTTATTTGTCTTATACATTTTTTGTTTGTATTATTTTATTTTAAAAGACGGATAAAAGTTATTCTTTAACGCTACATAATGAGCTAGAACTTAGTTTGGCATTCAGTATTATTTTTATAGTTTTGTTTTTTTTTTTATTTTTTTATACGAAAATTGTTTTATACCAACCAATGTGTGTGTGTGTAGGTACATTTATATTATTATTTTTGTAAAAACTTTTATGACAGAAAGATGATTTAAAAAAAAAAATATATATTAAATATTTTAAAAATACGTATACCTTAATTATTTGAATTTTTATTTTATTTCAATATCCGCCATATCCAATGTCGGGTTTAATTCGATCGAACATGGAAGGATGGTTTGTTAGGTAGCCAGCTGGAGTGGAGTGACTTGGGTGATGACCTGTTTGGCTTGGAAAGCCGGATGTATTTGGATATGCGTAGGGATAATTAGGGCTAGGCATGTGCAATGTAGGTGGCGGAGGTGGAGGATGTCCAACTGGGCTATAGCCACCATATCCGGCGTGTTGGGCATACGGATGATGATATATGGGACTAACGGTCATATGTGGATCCATGTACATGGGACTACCAGATGCAGATGAAGTGATATGATGTGGAGAAGAAGCTGCTGCAGCAGCCATTAGGTTGCTATGATATGAATTAGATGAATAATTATTTGACGTCAAGCTTGAAACGGAAAAGTTGCTTGCTATGCTATTGTAATTATTTAGGTTGTTATTGCTGTTTGTGTTCGTGGATGACGGACATGTATTTGCCGTAGAATATATTGCATCTGCATAGTGGTGGGGTGAATTAAGAATAGAGCTATTCGAAGGTGGAGGTGGTGCAGCTGATACTGCTGATGGCGATGAAGAGCTGGATGAGTTCAGGTTTGAATAGGATGGTATATAGACGCATCCCAATCCGCCGGAATTCGAACTGCCTGCACCGCTGCCGCCTGACGATGGCGACGGAAAATCTTCATTTGAATCCGTTTTTATGCCAACAACGGCACTGTTTATAGAATTGTTTGCAGAATCATTTTCCGATATTGTGGGTATTTGGTCGACCAAAGACTCCAGTCCCGATAAACTTTTCGATGTCACATCGGATATTTGCATATTTCTCTGTTGCGTCTGTTGCGCATTTTGAACAGGCTGTGGTGTACTGTTGTTGCTATTGGACGTATTTGGTCGAGTGGACGCAATGTAATTAACATTCTCATTATCATTGTTTGTATTTGCTGCTCCTCCTACAGCAGATTCACCAGGCGAATTGCCCATTGTATTTCCGGAGAGGTAAGATTGGTTGGAGCCCGGATTCTGGTAGATATTGTGGTAGTGTTGAGTTGAGTGTTGGTGTGTTGATACACTACCTCCGCCACCCTGTTGTTGTTGTTCCCTAGAATTGGGTGTGGGGCTAGTAAAACGTAGGTCATGGGCGCTATGTTCATCGTTAGGTATACTATCGGGGCGATCATAATCAACTGCACCTACCATTGCTGGCGAAGAAGCCGATTGTGATTCAGCTAGATGGTCAGAGGAAATGGCAGCCGATATTTCGGTGGACAAGTCTGAATGTGATGAACCATAGTGCGGTGATTTAGATGACTGTTGCGGATTATGATTTGGCGATTGCATATAAATTAAAGATGGTATATGAAGCTGATGTTGCACATGCTGTTGTAGATTATGATTGTGCTGCTGGTGCGTTTGCAGATGGTGGGAATTCGCATGCTGTTGATGGTGGTACACTTGTCCTGGACCGTTGCTTACTAAATTCGAAGGATTATTTGACGAGTTTGTATTAGTTCCGATTGGAGGGGTGGTTGAAGCATTCATGCCCATCGGACAATAGGAACTTACAGTGTTCGGCGAATGCATAGGGGAGGTGAACAGTCTTTGATTCTGCAATGATTGTTGTTGTTGCTGCTGCTGGTGCTGGGACATCGATTGACTATTAAAATGGTTGCCATTATTTATCGATAGCATTTGATGATTTCCTAAACCACTGGGACTATTGCGGTGCAAACAAATATCAGTTTTATTAACAATCGCATTATGAATACTGGAATTGCTGTTGTCCATTGAGTTGTTGTTATTGATTGCCGACAGGTTACCACCATTGCTGTTGCAATTATTATTATTGGTTGCGGTTATGTTCGCTCCGCCATGGCTTAGATTTACTCCAATATCAGATTTGATCTTTTTTGGTCGCCCTCTCTTTTTCTTTGGTATTTCACCATTTTCGCCCATTAGCGTTAGATTTAATATATTGTTGTTATTATTGTTGCTGTTATTATTATTGTTAAGTAATGTGTTCGTATTGCGCACCTTTTGGGGTATTGGACCCTCTTCACCATCTATTCCTTTAATCTTTTTTGGCCTTCCACGTTTTTTCTTCTCCGGCTGCTGTTGGCCAGACTGATCCATTAAACACGACATATGCATAACGCTATTGCAAAGATTTGACGAATTTGTTTGTCCGTTCATATTTGATGGCATCACCATACCACAACCACCAATGCCATTATCACCATTGCCTATTATCGAATCCATTGGTGGCCCTTTATGCATGATATTCAAAACATTGTTCTTGTTAAGATTCGTACTCACATCCGGGATACTGATTTGTTCTGGGGTACTACTGTTGCTGTTGTTATAGCCTAAATTTTGATTTTCGTTACTCAAACAGTCTGGCGATAAAAAAGTTGAACCACAACCAGCACTAATTGAAGGTGATGGTGGATTTCCTGTTCCTCCTCCTGTTCCTCTCGTAGATTCAGATTCACAGCACTGTTTCGATTTTTGATCGTTAAACACACATTCAATGTCATCAATATGTGGTATAAGCCCATTCAAATAATCACGAAATTTTTTCAAGGCTGCATAAAATGGTACTTTGTCAGCCGCACGAGGAAGTTGAGCGCAACGAGCCGAAGATGACGGCATAACCCACATATACTAATAAAAATAAAATAAAATTTTTTTCAAATTTATGAAAAAAAAAAAAACCAACAATAATTGCTTACCGTATCTGTGCCTTCGACACATTCCTGCTGTCGACCAAAATTGAAGTCCTTTTTACCAGAAAATACTTCAAATATTAACTTGCCATTGAAAACGGCAATTTTTGGCCGAAAGCGTTTTAGTTTGTCCAGCAAAATTCGACTGCCTTCTTTGATTTCCTTTCTGGTCAAATCAGCTGAGCCCTTTGTTGCCCGCTCCACCATATTGGTAAAGCCAATTCCAAATTTTAGCAGTTTATAATCTTCTTCGGCCGTCATTTGTTCATGAGTCAAACCAGATAGGTAGAGGCACTTCCAAAAGTGGTTTCCCGGTCCGGCATAATGGTGGCCTTTATAAGCAGCAAACAATCCCGGATTGATTCCAATCTGTTCATTTAATTTTTTTAAATTAAAAAACACAAAGAAATAAAAAGTTATTTTTTAAAAAGCTCCCCGATTTGATTTATTTATAGTTATAAAAATGATCTAAATGATGAAATTACACTCACGATAATTATGTCTAAATTATCTGCTAAATGGTCAGGTAGAGTTCTTTTAGAAACCTCCTCTTCGGACATGCCATTGAATCGATCATGCTTTTTTCGCTCTTTTGGCATGATAGGCTTAAGTATCCCATCGACCATCGTTCTATTCAATGAAATTAATCTCTTACAACTTAATTACATTTATATATGTATTAGGCTAGTCGGCAGTTTATTTTTCTTACAAAACTGTGCCGGTGGATTGTCCCTGAGTATTAAGCTGTGTTTTCGTGAAAATTATATAAAAACGAACTGGGAAATTTTTTTTCATAAAGTTTTTTTTGCTATGGGAACTCCATAGTTCCTTATTGTTCCGAAGCGTTCTTCGCAACTCACAATTGACAGCAGAAGCAAAAAGAAAGTAATTGGCAGATGGTTATATTTCTTGCACTACACAAACTATTTTTTTTTTGCAATATTCAGGAACCACCCACTTCCCAATTCCAATATTAAAATTTCATCGTCATTTTTGTTTGCTTCACAATTTTTTTTAACAGCCGACTGACCTAATATAAATTTTTTAAAGGTTTTCTTCTTACCTCACTGTTGGTGCTATGTCTTCAGAACCTTTTTTCTTGCGTCCGCGTTTTTTTGGTACCCCAATATTATTTAAACATGCGCTATTTGAGGACGACATGTCAATGTCAGCTGCATCACCATGTTGTGCTTGTGCAGCCTGCATACGGGAATCAATCATTTGTTGTTGTTGTTGCTGTTGTTGATTAACCATATTCATTGGCAATTGATTGTTATCTTCCATAAGAAGTCTTGTCGATTCGGATGGACTTTCATAATTTTGCTGCCGCATAACCATTGATAAGCCATTGCTCGAAGATGGTGACATCATGCGCATATTTGAATTAATTTCATCGTCTATGAAGTTATACGGATCCGGGTCTGGATGAGAATGGGTGGCTGTAGATGGCATATCTTCACATTTAGGCGGGATCAAATTTGATGAATGAATTTGATGTTGGGGCGTCATTGAATGTTGCGAAGACGTATGCGAGTTGGGTGTTAGGACATCGCCAGCACTTGTTTCATAGCCGTCGTCTTGACTTTCGTGTTTTACCGTTGGTGAGAGCCTACAATATTAAACAAAAATTTAATTTTGAAGATAGAGAAAAGTACAAAACATATTTATATTCAAGGGGACTTTTGATTATAAATAAAAATAAATAAATCGGATGGCACAACGGCTCATGAAGAACCAGGGCCTAGTGACTAACAACTCGCAACCATTCCTGTGTGCGCCTTTCGACAGGAATGGAAGGGACCTACAATTTTATGCCGAATCCGAACGGCTAGACGAGAAGCACTTATTCGTGACAAGTGATACTCTTGGAGGATTTGTCAATTACTCTCAAGAGGCAGTAGCCCTGAAAAAAAACTTTTTTAGTTTTTAGGTGGACGAGGCTGGGAAGCGATCCCAGACCTCCAGCGTGACAGTCGAACGCACTAACCACTACGCTACGGTCTACTACTTTTGATTAAGAGAGTTTTTAGGGGCTGTACTCACAATTTATATCGATTATTCGGATCTTCGTGCAATTCATCAATCATCAGATCATCAATACACGTAATCGGTGTATTCTTTGGTTGATGATGGGGCGATTGAGGCTGCGTATGCTGAGGATGTTGCGGGTGTTGTGGCAATTGATGCATGCGATGTTGTTGTTGATAATGTTGATATGTGCGAATAAGATGTGGCTGTTGCATTGCCTGTTGATCTTGGTGATGCAGGTATGCCATTAATTCTGAATGATGGTGCTGTTGATGTTGTTGCTGATGATGCTGTTGCTGTTGCTGCTGTTGATGATGATGTTGCTGATGATGATGGTGCATCATATGCTGCTGATCTTGATGGTGCATATAAAGCTGCTGTGCATGTTGATGTTGCAACATATTGTGCTGATTTTGGCTGAGATGATGTTGTTGATATTGATGTTGCTGGTGGTCTAATTGATTCAGCATTTCTAAATTTTCTGGAACGTGTTGCAATTTATAATCGTTAACAACATTATTAGTATCCATCAAGCTTTGTTGAGACATTTGTTGGTCGCGAATATTTCTTTGAGACAATTCGTCGACATTGAGATCATTGCGATGACATTCATGAAATTGATTAGCATGCGAATATTGATTATGTTTATTAACACCGTTGTCAACATTTTCCCTTTGTTGTTGTTGCTGCTCATCTTCTTCTTCGGTTTGTTGTTGATTCATTTGTTGCTGTTGGTGTTGTTGTTGTTGTTCTTGTTGTTGTTGTTGTTGTTGTTGTTGTAGTTGTTGTTGTTGTTGTTGTTGTTGTTGTTGTTGTTGTTGTTGTTGTTGTTGTTGTTGTTGTTGTTGTTGTTGTTGTTGTTGTTGTTGTTGTTGTTGTTGTTGTTGTTGTTGTTGTTGTTGTTGTTGTTGTTGTTGTTGTTGTTGTTGTTGTTGTTGTTCTTGTTGTTGTTGTTGTTCTTGTTGTTGTTTTTGTTGTTGTTGTTGTTGTTGTTGTTGTTGTTGTTGTTGTTGTTGTTGTTGTTGTTGCTGTTGGTGCTGTTGTTGTTGAATTTGTTGATGTTGTTCAAATTCTATCTGTTGCGTATGTGAAAGCGGTTGATGTTCTATACCATCCACTTGCCGCCTTTCATCTTCTGGTTGCTGGTGGAGCAATCTTTCCATTTGATTTTGAGGACTGTTCGATGATGTTTCTTTTTCCATTGTCATATTATTAACATTGTTATTATTCGAAGGATTATCATTATTATGATGGATAACTAAATTTTCAGCTTCTAAATCATTTATATCACTTAAATTATTGGTAACACAACCATTTGTTTCTCTGATATTGTTTATTGAGGAAGGACTTTCATCATTTTGGAGTTGACTGCTTTCAGGCGATGCTTGTTGTTGATGCTTTTCTTGTTGATCGTCTTGCAAGAACGTTTCTTGGAAGAGTAATGTTGTAGCTTGACTAGAAGAAGACTCCTGATTACTAGCTGCACAAGCATTAAAATTATTTATTTCTACAGACGCTGGAGAGGATGAAGAAGATGACGAAGGGGAGGAGCAGCAGGAGGCAGACATTACTTTGGTTTGGCTTTTAGGCTCTTTTAATTCAAACGATGTTGGCGAAAGCGAACCAGTTGCAGTCGCAGACGTAGACGAACAATCATAAGGTGACTGGGATGTTTTATTATCTAAATTGACCATCATTTTTGTATCGTCTGAATTTTCACTTAAAATGTTAGGAATTATCGCAGAATCTTGTTCATTTCTCGAGGAGATGTCTTCATCCATAGGAACAACTTCATCTTGTTTATTTTCTACTTCTACACCTGTTACTGCCGTTGTTGCTTCTAAACCAGCATCAGCTCCAGCTTTTTCATTTTCGTTCACATCCACATTTTGATTGTTTTCTTCAACTTGTTGAGATTTAAAACTGTGTTTATTTCCTATTAAAGCACTTGATGCTAAATTCACCAACGTAGATACATTTGATGATAATGCTGACGTTGATGTTGACGACGATGATGGTAATGGCAGAAGATCACCATTACAAGCTGATGCTGGTGTATCTTTGGTCGACATTTTCGTTGTATCCTCGTCTTCTTCTTCCATTGAAGGTAACACAGATTCGGCTGCTGCTGGCGATGATGATGACAAATTCATTGTGCTCGTTGTTGTTGGTGCTAAAGATGTTACATTACCTCCAAATAATGTTGCCACTTGCATTTTGTATAAACTAATTCAGTTCGAATTGATTTTTTGTTTGTTTAATTTATTAAGATAATTATTATTGTTTAAATATTGATGTAACAATATTTGATTTTCTATAACTACCCGTTTTGGGTTCATTTATTGTTTTCAGAACAACTAAACGAAAAACGTTGAATAAATGAATACATGGGTTACCCATTTTTGGTATTTAACTATTTTTATTTTTTTTTGAATTGCTTTTTTATTTGTATGTTCATAAGCAATTCATAATAATTCATTCATTATTTTTGTTTTTTGTTTTCTTAAGGAACATGTTTCCACTTTGCTTTTTGTTATATCACTTTGTGAGTTTCAAATTTGATGTTTTCTGAAAATAAAAACAACAAAAAAATAAATATTTATATATAGGTAGCTCAAATTATCTGCAAGAACTGTTTTTTTTTTTTTTTTTTTTTTTGTGAACTCAAAGAATTAATCAAAGGAATAAACTGCAATACGAATAGTTCACAGGTACACAAAAAAAGTGATTTAAAAAAATGATTTCTGACTCTAAACGAAGATATATTTTGGGTTTAAGTTCTGTCTCTCATAACAAAATTTGGGGGATATGGTGACCCCTCCAATATGATATTTATCTTGTTACAACTAAACCTTTTGATGTATCTATATATAAATCACCCCATACTTAGGCTAGGCGCATACTGAGATGCGTCGGCGTGAGTGACGCTATACAGCACATCACGAGTTTTTGTTCACAATATAAATCAATAGAACAACGCATATTGATAGAGCGACGTATATTGATAGATGAGACGTCTATTATTTAGCATATAAATATTCTAACATGTACGGTCACAAAAGATTCACGAAAAAAGTTACATTATATCATCATTCTGCGATTTGTTCAAATGCAAATTATTTTGCTATACATCAAAAGAAAATAATTGTTTTAAAATCAAATGTATGCATTTTGATTCAAATTAAATGTATGCACTTGAGAGTTTCAAATAAATAAGTCGAGGTTACAGTTTGCATTAGGAAGATAGAAGATTTATGGTGGTCTTACATGAGTATCTTCATCTGCAAATTTGAATAATGTACAGCGGAAAAGAAGATGTAAGCATAAAACCGAATGTGTGAAGAGAACCATCATAAAGATGAACATGTTCGTCTTCATATCTCAATTATGTAACTTCCTATAACCTGAATTTACGAAGATCTTCTGCATTTTGGTGTTCTCTCTCTATCAAAAAAAAAATTAATTTTATATTTTACATCCCCTTTTTTTGCAGAAGTCAGAAGAATATTACATTTAAATCCACCATTAAGAAATTTATTTGAATAAAATTTAATGAAACATTCATCGAAATATCCGTTAGGATCAAATGAAGCGAATAATTCGAGCTATGTATTTATACCAAAACGAAGAATACTTTGCGTATTAAACATTAAAATGTGTGTCTGAGGCTTGGGCACTGTTTGAGGACCCTAGGCCCACGGGACAACATCCTTTTTTAAACAAATTAAATTAAAAAAAAAAAAGAAAAGGAGGTGGAATATTTTTTTTTTAATTCAATTTTAAAACTTCACTTTCTTTGAGAATTCAGTTTGCAAAGCTCTGCAATTTCAAAATCGAAGATTTTTCAAAAACTGATTGTTGAATAAACAACAAGCTAAATCATTTTTAAAGTATTTCAAAAACAAAGAAGAATGTCATAGATTTGGCAAATGAGAGCTATCCAGTAAATAAATCGGATGATAAGCTTTTGCTAGCTGTATTTAAACTAGGTTTTTTCTGTGTATTTTTTCATTTGGCTTTTAACAATTTCGTTTAGTGATTTTTTTTTACTTTATTTCTTTTTTCAAAAAGTTAAGCCTAGCAAATACAAACATTTTGGCTATATTTCACATTCGAAGAATCATTCAAAATACAGGATTCGGTTGAAAAGAAGTCTTTAGTTGGGAAATTGGAAATATGCAGGTAATTCAACAAACAACTTTTATGGAATCATGCACCACTAAGGCACCAGTTATAGCTATCAAAGAAAATTTGAATTGATTATTTCGCTACGTTTTAATTCAAACATTTTTGAAAGTAAAATTATTGAATAATTGCCTTGTATGACTTTATTATTATTTTGCAATGATATTTGGGAAGGTAGGTAGTTCAGCCCTTAAAAATTAAGTTATTATTCAGAAAGTTACCTAGGCCAGATTTAAAGCCTTACTTTGTCTTCAAAATTGTCATTGGGCCTTACCAATAATCAAATAATGATATGGTCGCGAAATAATAAACCATTCGTGGTATTTCTTAAATATTTAAGTGGAGACTATACATTATGGTCCATTTTACTTGAATATTTAAGTCGTCACTAAATTTGATTTATTGGATTTCTCAAAGTTAACTATTAAAATTTTAAAAATGATGGTCTTCAATGATTGCTATGGCCAGGGTTGCCGTGGGCTGGCGCCCACGTGCAACTTTCAGTCACGAAACTGTTTGGTTGCTACAATGAATCATACCTATGCATTTAACTATATGAAAGTGCGCTCACATGCATGTGTGCGCACTTTCATAAAAATCCATACGATACATTTCAGCAACCGAACAGTTTCGTGACTGAAAGTTGCATGTGGGCGCCAGCCCTTAGAAAATATAAAAGCTGGTGTCATGAGTCTGATTTGTTGGTGTTTCAATGCGGGAATTTTTGATGTTGTTGTTGTTTCAATGTTTTCTGAGGCGCCTGACAGTTTGTAATTTAACACGACAGTACTCACCAGTCGTACTTAATCTTCCCAATCTAAACAGGGTCTATAACTGGGCTCAAGTTGGCAAGCAAGTCTATATAAAATTAAATTGTAGACTTATGACCCACTGAAGAATGATTATTAATAACTAGGTATACTACATAATTCCTCTATGGACTTTAGTGATGGCATTTTGTAATTTTTTAATGTGGTATGTAAAGCCATTTCAGTATAAACCAGTTTTGTGTGTCGTTAATATTCCTTTTCAACCGGAATTTTCAGTGAAGCAAATTTTATCAAACCAAACTTAATTTTATCTATTAGCGAAGTAGTTTTCAGTTAAGAAGAGTTGCCTGTAGGTAGAAATCATTCACAATGCTTTTTTTATATGTGTAGGTTTTATATTTCTGTATCACAAGGCATAGGCAGAATAAAGGTATGTATATACATAGTTATATTGATACAGATGATGACACCTTTACATACAAAATTCTCCCAACAGAATTTAAAAATAACAAAATCTACCTAGTCACTTGAAATTATATAAAATGAGAACTGTAATTCAAAAGAATGAAGACTCAAAACAAAATTAAAAAATACATTAGGTATCAACTTGTTCGTCGTCTTAGGTAGGTTCCTTGCTAAATATACAACATTTTTAAGATAATTTGAGATTGGAATAGGTATATATTTTTTTTTATTTAGTTTTATATTTGTGTATGCATTTTGCTTTTATTACATCCGCAAACTGGATGGATGCGCATTTAAGCAATTTTAATCTTACTATACATTACACAAACTCACACAAAAAGAGCCACACACACACACACCTTAATATATTTCTTCACAAACTTGAACATCAGACGACTTAGAGTCAAAAAGGAAACTAAATAAATAAATTAGAACAGCGATTGTGAAATGCACAAATACACATACATGTATCTCTCTATACAGTAATCGTTGTGCTTCGTACTCTCGTATATAAATAAAATTAAAACGAAAAAAAATAAAAATAGTGATCAGCTTGTAAAATTAGCACACTGAAGTCATTATGTAGGTACGAATGGATCAGCGAACTACCGTTGGGTATGACGTTGACGTTCGAAGAGACTCCCGTTGTTCTTATTTCTCTAGACTAGCTGAGTGCTAGCAAATACTTACGACGGATTTGTGCGATTTTTTTAAGTGGTTGCCGTTTTTCTTTCTTTTTCTTAGATGATTCTCAATCCGTTTTCGATTTACTGCGATTTATGTATGTTAAGGGCGATTCAACTGTTAGTTTAGACTTAAGATACCTATGTTTGGATCCATAGTTTGTTGTTAGTTGCATAGAAGTGTTGGTGTTAGTATACCTAAGTCATTGAAGCACAATGTGGATATGAGAGATTAGTTTAGCTTTTTGGAGAGAGTGACTAAATAAAACAAAACTACAACAGCCAGTGTGACCAGAGTTGTGAATAAGTGTAAATCATCAAGTAATTTACCTGTTAGAGAGTTACCCATGCCTATTGAGCCTACAGATTTATTAGTCATGATCGCCTTATTAAAGATATAAAATACAAAATCTTTACTGCTGCGCCTTGTGAAATGTCTAAGCCGTTAACGATATGGTTTTAGGACAAGATCAATTCAATCCAACTATCAATTGATGAACATTCACCCACCACACGTCAGATATTGATTTCAAGGTAGTAGGTACCTCATTAGGGTTGCTATGCGTCCTCTTTTTGGAGGACATGTCCTCTTTTTAACTCCGGTGCGGAACGTCCTCCAACGTTTAAAGAAATTGTCCTTTTTTCCCCTAACAAGTAATTACGAAAATTAAAATAGTCATCGAACTCTGAATTTAGAAGAGAAAAAACAAACAGCCAACACAAATCTGATAGAAAACATAAAATGAAACAGATCTTATTTTGACTCCCGTGTGTCAACCCTCTAAATTTAGTTGAACGCGCCCATTTGTTTCTTCGGTTATTTGTTTTATTTTGCCCCTTTAACCAAGAAAATAAGTTCGTAGATCTACTTTTGTCAAAAAGTACAAAAGTGTGAAATAAACATGTTTTCGTAGTTAAGCCTTAAATTGCAAAATATAAAACTTTATTTTAATTGTTGGTTCAATTTATTTACTTTAATATTTTTTACAAGATCATTCTAAGACCATGTCAAAAAGAAAGTGCTTATTATAATGATCCTTCTTTTAGAAAAGGAAGAAATGATTCCGAAGCAGATTGCAGAGTTTGAAACTCCAAGATTTCCATTGCAAGCAAAGGAAAATAGGCGATCAAGGACCCCATAATATCTTAAATGCACTTAAATAACAGAAGATCGGGTACATCAAGAGTTTTGTAAGCTTTCATTTTAAACAAGTCAACACAAAAACATATCTAGGCTACCGAGGGAATAATTTCGTTTCACACTGGTTTGTCATCAGCAATCGTTTAATTCTCTCAATTTGAACACTGAGTTAAATAAAAAAAAATGTTTTTCGAATCGGATTCGGGTAACCTAGTTGGTGGACCTAGTTTTTGTTTTCTTTTTGTCCTCTTTTTTAAGGTAGATGATGTCCTCCAAATTCCGGGATTTTAAAACTGTTTGTCCTGGTTTAGAGAGTCATGGCAACCCTATACCTCATCTACTAAAATCTTCCGTTTTACAGGATGGATCTGAAGATCAAGCTCGGTAAGACGACCACACATTGATGTCAACACACAGTGCAGAACTCTCACGCAAACAAGGGACACAATAGCTGTGTTTTATTATCTTTTATCGGGATCTGGATCCGGCTCTGGATTATTATTTGCACGTAATACAAAAACAATTTGTGATCCTGCTTACTATCTAGATCTATTTCAAGATCCAAGAATTAGTTTTAATTCTCAACACAAGCACTGCGAAAAAAATTAAGATCCAGATCCAGATCCCGATAAAAGATAATAAAACACTAACTTCAACTTCTTTTCCATTTTTATTTTTTGTTTACATGTCAAAATTGAAAACGTCAAAAAACTCAGTAATGCAAAATTTTTGTGGGATCTGGATCGTTTTATTATCACAGGATGATCCATATGGATCTTGGTGGATAATAAAACGCGGCTAATATCTTTAAAAAGTCTGTTGAATGGAATCTAAAGAATACAGCATTTCAGTAACGTTTTCGTGAGTAGAGAGGACAAGGATACGCAATGAATTCATTGAGATCCGAGTGAAATGGGGCGGCTTGCGGCATCACTACCCTTTCTAACCTAACCTAACATTGATGAAAGTAATTTAACATACTAAAATGCTTAATATCAAACTAAACTAGCTTTAGTGTCGCATTAAATTATTTAAAATTTTGCGCCAATATGTTCAACAGCTGACAGATGAATACTAAGGGTCCTTATAGCGTAAAACAAAAATTACTAGATTCATATAAAGTCGCGAGTTACAAAGTTCCGAATAGATAAATTTGGGATGTAATATCCCAAACGTCAAAATCTGAATAATTCGTTCGGATTTGAGTTAATAGCCTGTTTTTGGTGTAGTTTTTATTTTTCATATTTTTTGTTTGTTTTTTTTTTTTTTGGTCTAATGCCTTTTTAAATCAACAAATTAACTTAATATTTTGATTGAAATTTTGTTTACCTACCTACCTACCCCACTTAACTTATTGATTTATGAAGATGCATGTCCTTTTTTTCGAATTCTTGTTTATTTCGTCGGTTGATTCAAGCTTTATCGCACTTTTTTCATTTTGTTGTTGGTCGGTTTCTGTGATATTGTCTTGTCTGTGCGATGCATAGAAATTTACTTCTCGGCCAACGAAATTTTATCAATAAGAATAGTTATGTAGCGGACAAGAAAAACGTCAAAAAGATGCACCGAACATTTTATACATGCGATACAGGTTAGTTTTACTCTCTTTTTTTCGATTTTTGTCTCTTGCATTATGGTCGTTCGAAAAGTCGAATGCGTTTAGATGCATTGTGTAACAGCAGACGGGCTACGGCACTACCCTTAAAATGATTAAACATATTGTGCAATCAATCAAATCTTCTTGGAGACATGTGTTTGTCAAATCAGATAAACTTTTATTACGGAGACTACTTGTGAAACCGACCCATTTAATCGCCATTCTTTTGTTGACAGATAGAAATGTAAAAAGAAACTATCTATCTCACTTCCACTTTCGACCTTTTTGTGCAGTGGAAAAACCAAATAATACTACGTTTCCACCAACCACTAAACCGAGATTTATGTAATAAGATTTGTTTGGTGTTTCCACTGCACAAAAAGAGGACTATGGCAAAACATTCAAATTGTGTTTCATTTTTTTGATATGAAGTGGAAGTGAGCTAGATAGTTTTTGTTTACATTTCCATCTGTCAATAAACGAAAATAGGTCGGTTCCACAATTATTCTTTGGAAAAAAAGTTTGTTTGATTTGACAAACTAATGTTTCCAAGTAGATTTGAATGAGTTTTATTTGAAATCTTCATTTGGGGAGATTAAAATTTGTATGGTAAATCTTTTAGATTTCAAGGAGATTTGTGATAATCTTGATAAATCTCGGTTAAGTGTCTGGTGGAAACGTAGTATAAATCTATTGCCTGAATCTCGGTTTAGTGGTCGGTGGAAACGTAGTATTAGGAATACAGGGAAGGATTTTGGGCTGTTTAATAAAAATAACAATAAAGTAATGCAAGACAGGAAGCATTGCGGCGCTGTTCCAAAGATGTAAATGTTTCAATAATTCGTCAAGTATGACCATTACAAGTTGGCTTTATAACCTAGTAACCTCTTTACTGCTATAATAAAACTTTGAGTTTTCTGTGGGTTTGAAAGATTTTACTCTGATTCTCATATCGCAAAGAAATAATTTTGTTATTATATCCACTAGGTGTTTTCGTTGTCCGCTTTATGTAAGCTCGGATAAATTGAAGTTCGAGTTCAAAACACGTAACCATGTATTCATATTGTTAACTGTTATAACAGCCGTGTCTTGTAAATTCCTATACTATTAAAAACCTATTTGATTTTAAAGTACAACAAGAACGATGGATTATTACCTTTTAGCGGATCTTGGAATCCCCGCTCGTGATCTTAGCGGATATAAGGCACCAGTTACAGAACAGCTTTCATTGAAAAGTTTTATTTTAAGCTTTGCGACTCAGAAAAAAAATCAATGAGTACTATGATGCCAAAACAAAGGAATGATATAATTTATTATTTCTTAATAAAATGCCTTACACATAAGACACAATCAGCGAATTGTTTTGACATTTTTAAGTCGCCCCAGCTGAGAATTTTCTTTTACCGGTTGTGGAATGCGTTCTTTAAGTTGTGGATTACGAATTTACGTTTGACAGTTCGAAGAAGATTAAAATTCTTGATTTTGTTATGAAGAAATTGATTTAAATAGTTTTATTCGCTATTAGCATCTCAAGTGCTATGTATGGATTTTCTGCTAGATCAATCAAGTTTTCGGCCATTATTTAGTTACGCATTGTTTTCGATTCTACCAATAGTCACACTGGTCACACTGGTGGCCACGCAGGGTACAGGGTGACAGCAAGAGAGATATAGAGCAAAAGTTTTATGAGTATCAAATCAACACTCTATTAAAACCACTTGGTCTCGGCTCTCGGGTTAGTTTTATTTTCATGTTTATGTGTGTCAAAATGTGTGGCTGTGTTTTGCCTGGGGGATGGTTTTTTCAACATAAAAAAAACAGAGATAAGCAGGGAGAGAGAGTATATTCACTTCGAGAATCGAGATAGATGTGCGTGTGAGTTGGTTATGGTTGAGGGTGCTGGTTTGTTACGGTGATTGATTGAACATCTAATATAAATTCAAGTTGATGTTGTATTGTGTTGTTTTGATGTAGGTATATAGTTTTTGCTTATCTATGATATTTTCCAATTCGAAAATATAGGACAGGAAATGGTAGTGCAATTTTAAAAAAAATAAATGAATGATATATGAGTCTAAAGGGTTGAGCATTTCGGTAAGAGATGCTGACGTACAGAATAGTGTACCTATTGATTGTAAAACCAGACGCAGACAGAAATATAAAGTAGTAGGCGGATGGTATATAAGTTTATTTATGTGTGTATTCCATATTCGTACTTGAATAACAACAACTGGGTTTGAGTTTAAATATAGGTAGGTACCTATATATCAATCTTATGACCAACAGAAAAAAACTAGGTAGGTATAAATATGTATTCCTAAAATGACAACTACACTAAATAAAGAAGTAGGTAGGTATTTATCTAACTCCAACACCGAAAGTTTGAAAGATTTTGAGACTGATTAAGTTAGGTACATAAAAACTTGTTTTTAGTCTTCTGTTTTTTTTTTTTAATATGAGATAGAACTACCTGCCGCAGACGACAGTCAGACCCAGTTATTTGCACCTACAAAATGTGCTTAAATAAAACTGTTGAAAAATATTGCCTTGGCGGGCTTGTTTTCATATTATTATTCCACTCTTCAATGGTACCAATAGCTTACATATGTTTTTGTAAGGAGAACAGTGAAATGCAGATTGGAATTTTTTGAAGATTTAAATTTTCCGATTTTGCTGTTGGGTTCAGAAATCAGCATATTTTGGTTGCTGTTCGGCAACCGGAGAAAATCTTAAAACCATTTTTAATAGAATCGAATTGAATTTTTTAAGAATCAAACATTTTTGTAACCTGGTTGTCAAAAGGCTCTGGTGTAGTATAGGGTGGTTGAACTATCTCCCCGTTTAAGTGGAAGGGGCAATTTTCTATAACAAATAGCGGTATATGTATATGTGTATTGACTTAAAATAGAAAACAAAGTTATACAAAAGAACAACGGCAACCCGTGCAATGTCATGCTATAGCTTTTTTAAAGCCTTCCATTCTTTAATATTCTGACATTAAACAAAAATAGGATAAAACACTTGTTTTATTATACCTTTTTAAAATGTCAAAGATTAATTTCTACCAAGTTAGAAGCCGGTCATAGCGATCAGAAAAACGAATCAGGAAAAACTTTCAAATGGATTTTTTGCACTATTTTCATTTGGTTTGAAACACAAATGCTACACTAATCGATGACGAACAACTCATAGAACTGTTTTATCAAATAAAATTTTCGATTAAACAATTATTTTTTGTTAAAAATGTATTCATTTATTTTCCTGATGCAAATTCATTTTTCGTGCCAGCTGATCGTAATTTCTCACAAAATGGAACAAAAAATTCCAATTATTTGAATTCCAATTCAGTGGACAGAATTTTCTTACTTTGGTGTCCTATAAAAAATCAGTCTGACAATATAGAATTTTAAAACATTTTTTTTAATAATTGATAATTTGTTTATGAAATAAAAAAATATATGAAGGTAATTGTTGTTTTGCAATTAAAACTAAAATTAATTTTGTTATAAAAGTGCTTTTTCACCAGTATCCGGCCATTGAAATTCAGTAGCCGGCCACTTTTGAGCTAGTATCCGGCCAGTTAGTTTATTTTGTAAATATTAGAATCCAAACATTAATTTATGAATCCGTTTTAATACGTAATCATTAACAAACCTTTATGATATATTCCAAAAATCAGACATTAACAGGACCTGCTGTTAAAGCTGTGAGCATTCTTGTGTTATTCCCTTCTTGCACACGTAATGTATCGATAGGTTAGGATAGGCCTACAAAAATAATAAAATTTAATGATCCGGAACTTTGCAGACAATGCGTCCGCTGAAGTTTGAACACCCACCAAAGTCGTAATACTTGTTTGATTTTGAAAAAACTAAACGGCAGTCGCTTCGTCTCGGCAAGACCTAGTGCCGATATTTTTTAGTTTTTTTTGTTTGTCTTTAAAAAAAGTTATGGCCAAAAGATTCTAAAACCACCAAACAAATAACAAAAAAAAACTTTGGTCTTCTGTCACCACTGTAATTTTCACCGCATTTTGATAAAAATTACGGCAATCGCTTCGTCTCGGAAATCTAGTGCCGATATTTTTTAGTTTTTTTTTATTTGTTTTAAAATAAAAGACAGATAAAAAAAAAACTAAAAAATATCGGCACTAGATTTTGCCAAAAATATCGGCACTAGATTTTGCCAAGACGAAGCGATTGCCACAATTTTCATGAAAATGCGGCGAAAATTACAGTGGTGACTGAAGGCAAAAGTTTTTATAGTTAATTTGTTGGTGTTTTTTTAATCTTTTGGCCATAACATTTTTTTTAAGACAAATAAAAAAAAAACTAAAAAATATTGGCACTAGATTTTGCCAAGACGAAGCAATTGTCGTAATTTTTATGAAAATTCGGTGAAAATTACAGTGGTGACAGAAGGCCAAAGTTTTTTTAGTTAACTTTTTGGTGGGTTTTCAATCTTTTGGCCATAACTTTTTTTTTAAAACAAATAAAAAAGAAACTAAAAAATATCGGCACTAGATTTTGCCGAGACGAAGCGATTGCCGTAATTTTTGTGAAGATCCGTCCAATGTTACAGTGGTGACAGAAGTCCAAAGTTTTTTTTAAATTAGTTTGTTGGTGTTTTTTTGTATCTTTTGGCTATAACTTTTATTTTAAGACAAATAAAAATAAACTAAAAAATATCGGCACTAGATTTTGCCAAGACAAAGCGATTGCCGCAATTTTTATGAAAATGCGACGAAATTACAGTGGTGACAAAATCGAACAAGTATTACGACTTTGGTGGGTGTTCAAACTTCAGCAGCAGCATTTTCTGCAAAGTTCAGGATCATAAAATTTAACGTTGTAGCTCCTTTGGCCAGATACATAAACAGCGTGTGCCAAAAACCGACCAGATAATTCATTATTGTTTTGTGCTCATAATTATTTTGAAAAATAGTGGCCGGGTAGTAAACGTAAGCATATTTAATATATTCTACTCACTTTTGCATAAAAAGAAAGATCCTAATTTAGTTAAAGAACAAATGAGAGAACAATTCGTCTGTCATTTAAAAATCTAGTATCCGGCCACTTGGCCGGTTACTAGTACACGGGCTTTAACTTTGTTCCAGTAAACGGCCATCATTTAATTTGAATAGGTATTACACATATTTTTTTTAATTTTTTGTTGGTTTTATTATTATTTATAGTATTGCTTTTAAGAAAACCGTTTAACAAAAACTCGATTCACTCTCAATACCGTTTAAAATAATGTTTAAACATCACGCTTTCGAATTGCAATCCAAGACTGTAAATCTCACTTTTCACAGTGCGATAAACCTTCACAAGTTCTAATTTTTGTTTCTGACAAATTTATGAAGCCCTGCTAAGCCAAATTTTACTAAAAGTTTAAATAAGCCTGAAATAATTTAAATATTTTATTTTGATATGCAAAAAGTCTTCGGAATTCTTATTATTGGGCATTAACTGAAAAGTGGCCGGATACTAGTGAGTGGCCGGGTACTGGTGCACCTACCCTAGTACAGAGAGAATTAAATTCCTATTGTGTACTGCTAACATTTTTATTATATGATCAATTTTCGAGTGCGATGGATAGAGGTAGAGATAGACACGTTAAAAATTAACTAGTGGTCAAATTAAAAAAGACAAGAATAATCCCAAGTGACCACGGCTTTCTATTTGTTTGTTTATTTAATATTATTATTAACTCTGATAGATCTACGGCAACCGTTTTGGAGCCTGATTTTTTGATGTTTAAAATGTGGTAGGTACACACTTTTGTTCAAAGTGTACGAATAATTTGTTGGCAGTTCAATATTTTAAAGAGATTTTCATTTGCATTCAAATGTCTTAATTTCGACCATGGCGGTGTTTACATTCGACTGAGACTGAAAAGTAAAAAAATACACAATTCAAAAAAAAAAAAAAAAATAGGTACAATTTGCGTGGGTTTTTTGTTTGCGTTTTCTTTTAATTCAAAAAAAGTTGTCGGAGTCAGTCGAATGTGAACACCGTCCATAGATTGATTTTTTGACATTTCTGCGTCCAAACCCAGCTTCTTCTCACTAATGTCAAAAATTAAAATAAAGATCAGTTTTTTTTTTCGTTGAAATAGACTAAACGTACCCACTTGTAAACATTTAAATTACATAGAGCATTTTAGTATTTAGACATACAGCAGAGCAAGAACCATTTAAAATGACGTCTCGAAGACCTCAATAAACTGAACAGACCTAGAGACCTCTTGGTCTCTTGAAAGTGCAGTAGCAGTTTGGTGGGATGATGAATTTTAGGCACAGAAAGAGAAGGAAATAGAAAGGTCGCTGTTGTAACTTGTAGGTGGATGTTGGAACCTTCCCTCTTCTCTCTACGGCTCAAACTTGTACATGTACTGTATTGTGTTTTGAAACGCACAATCATTTAGTTGTTATTGTTATTTTTCAAGGCACCAAAATACATAAAAACGTTTCTTTTTTCTTTTGAATGCAAATACAGTAGAAAATCACATACCTTACCTACTCTTATATCACTAACACGGTGAAAATGCACAAGAGAAAACATACACATTTCAATCTCAGCTTCTCAGCCACACAAACAAACGATTTATATCTTTTTCTGCACACACACATATATTTCAGATATATTTATTGGATTTATATGGCATATATGGTTTTGCTAGTGTTGTGTATACACAGTGATGCTAACTTTAATAAATAAATATAGGCATCACTAGGTTTTTTTTTTTTTAGAGGGCAAATTGCACTTTTTTGTTTAATTTTTTTCTCACATATAATATTGCTGAATTGTTAAAAATTAAAAACATCCAATTTGCGAAACAATCCTCAAACACAATTCCAATCAGAAAACAGAGAAAAGGAAATTTTAGACAAAGTAGCAGTAGATAGGTATAGGCAGGCACCTCAATTCAAACCCGAATTCTGGAATGTCGAAGTCTCGGAAACTCGTAGCTATGGGTATTTTTATCTGAAACGTATGCGGTGTGAATATGTAAGGGGATTTCAAGCAGAGCATTTGCACATGCATATCGTTTGGGTACATCGTATATTTTTTTTTTAAAGGACTAGGGAGAGGCTGAGATTCTCGAGATTCGAGAATACGTTTGCCCGGATATTGAAACTCATCGAAGAACTTTTTTAAATATATATATATATAACAAAAGAATGGTAAACAGAAAATAGATATTAAAAACGGTGGAGAAAACAGCGCGCGGATTTTAATACAGTCGGGACAACAATTTACACTTATCAAAAATATGCCATACTATTTAGATGGAACTTTTTTAACCAAACGTGTTGACGATGAATATTTTTGAACATACCTGTTCATTTATGTTTAGGAAAAAAAGATATCTGCATGTCATATCACCGATTTTCCTTTTTCTCTTTTTTCTTCTTTTTTATATCAAAGAATATTTATACACAAAAAAAAGGAAAACAGCCCGTTGGTTGCAGGAATAGAATATACTAGATACTAAAATGTTCATTTAATATTATTACCTAAATATTTACTATTTTTTTTTTCTTTTTTATATTGTTTTTATTATTATTTTGATTGAACCGTTTTTATTTAGTAAAGTTAGTTTATATTAAAAACTTCATTTGCCGCAAGGACTTTCTCACAGTCTCACACAACGAATCAATTTCAGTGCGTTAACTGACTAAACTTATATTTTTTTTTGTAATTTCATTTTGTTGGTGTGGTAAAGGGAGACAAAAAAAAGAAGTATAAGATAAAATATCTAAAAACATCACGTATATAGATAGTGCATACCATGAGACTTGAAATGCCAACACATGCTTATGGATGGGAATGTTCCATTTCGTTGAAATGCTAAATCTAGTTTGAAATTTTACATAGCCGCGTTCAGTTGAAATGGGTTTCGTTCGACTCGATCCTTGATAAAAGCCCTTCCACACTAGCCCACTGGGTATTAATACATGTCAAAAAAGACGGAAGCGAATCCTGTAGAATAGTGTGGAAACAAATATGACGGCCCAGCCTACACAACCCGACATTCTATCCCACACGATTTGACATGTGTTAATACATGAAGAATTTCAGGAATGGTTCTAATTCTATCCCACATTCTATCACACTTTTTTTTAGGTTAAAGTAATGTATTAATACAAGCCAGTGTGGAAGCAAAATATGAGAAGTCATTTCTTTCCCATAAATTTGGCAGACGCGTGGATTTCTTTCCCACTTTCAATTTGACATTTGACACAGTGAGCTAGTGTGGATGGGCTTTAAGGTGTTTAACACACTACCTTTCAATGTATGTGCCTGTTCACATTAAGGCGTATTCATAGTCATTTTAGAGCTGGGTCTAATGCCGGATTTACACGAATGGCAAATATGCCAATATTTCTGCCAAAAAATGGTAAAATAATGGCAGAAATAATTTTTTTATGACATGCATTTACATGAGTTCAAATAATGGCAGATTTCAAAATACTGGCAACATTCCATAAAAGAATGAACAAGTTCATTCCTATCTAGAATGCCATAATTTCGGAAAATGGCGTCAGTAATGTGTTAACACATAGTCATATTAATGGCAGCATTTTATGCCAAATAATCTCTGCCATTTTATTTTGGCAAAAATATTGCCAGTATTTAGAGCCTTTACACGATGAAAAGAAAAATGACTATAATTTGACAGATATAATGGCATTTTGCCATTCGTGTAAATGCAGCATAGCATAACATAGCATTGACAGATTTGTTATTGTGTGAGTGGAAGATAGGTGAATTTTAAGGGTAGGAGATATGGCTTTACAAAAAAAAAAAATATCAATATGTACCCGATTACACGATTCGTTTTTTCGGTTGTTTCGTCTTTCGTCTTTTGACAGATTAGGTGAGGGGAGAAGAAATGTAGAGGGAAGGAAGGAACGAAAGCAAGAATGAAAATTTCAAGAGTTTTTCTGGTTGAACTTTGACGTTTCTGATTTGGCAACCACAATGCTCCTCGATGTTAGCAAAGAAAGATAAGAACAAAAATTATTGAATTGAAAAATAGTTTTTCGTAATTGGATACACCTAAAACCTATTCGATTGTATATGAGAAATAAGTGATTATTTTCTTAGAAAACAACCCCAAATTCCATATACGTCAAAATAACAATTGGAAGTACGTACGTATTTTCGCGAACCATGTAATCATGAATGTTCGTGCCTGTCAAAAAGACGAAAGACGAAATGAACGAAAAAACGAACCGTCAGGCTCTATTATAGCTGTGGCGCATAGCTTCTAAACGTCAAATCAACACTTATGCTAAGTTTCTGCTTGTCGTTGAATTGACACAGTTTGACAGCTGTCAATTTGGTCTGTGAACGACTCGAATGCCAGTTCATTTCCACTTGTCTCTTTAATTGACACATATTAGTTTGTCTTTTCAAAGACAACGAATTTTTGACAGATGCCTTTCCCAACTAACAATTCAGATTTTTAAACCTTGTTTCGGTTTATCGTGCATTGAAGCTTATGTCTTAAACCAACGAAAAGTAGCTTTCCGAATGATCAAAAAGACAAAAGTCAAATGAAATTAATTATCTTTCTCTCCACGAGTTCAATTTAAGGCTCTCCCAAAGCATTGCGAAGCATTCGTTGCGGCGAAGAAATATTCGTCAGTCAAAATTAATTCATATATTTCTCCGCTGCGTTGGTGTGGGCACACTCCTATATCACCATGTAAATAAATTTTGACATGCGAATGTTTCTTCGCCGCAACGAAAGTTCCGCATTGGTTTGGGAGAGCCTTTATTCAATATATATAATATTATAAATGTCAATAGAGTTTTTTAAAAGGCTTCTTTAAAATGACTTTTACAAATTCGAGCTTCTTTATTATAGATTGATATATTGGCCGCGTTCGGGTGCGTCGCCAATGGTATCTAGATTTGTTCGTGTTATTGGCCCTGAATTTAGATTAGATTCGATTTTTTTGTATGGAATAAAGTCGAATTAAGTATAAATTCGAATCAAAATTAGTTTCTTACTAAGGGCCATTGTAATGCCTAAGAAAAAATCAGCCGACGAACAAACAGCTGATACCAAAAAGAAATCTTAGGCTATCCCAAAAATGTTCGGATCTGTTTGGATTTAGGCTCTTTCAAACCAACGCGTAACATTCGCTATGCAGGGCGAATCATTCTCAATCATAAAAACAAAATGACAAATAAATAATGCTAAACAACAACAAAAACTGCTGTCGGCGAACTTTCCACGCCGATTGCGCGTTGGTTTGGGAGAGACTTTATACTAACAGCTGACATCTCATCTGTTCATTTTCTTGGTTTTCGTTGGTTTGGTTACGTACACGGTTTTGGTCGTTCGAAAACGTATCAGATAATAAAGTATCTCAGATACCATATATCTGCCTACCGCCGGAACGTGGCCATTCTCAACTAACATTTCAGCTTCGGTTCGGCTTAATAGAATAGGCTTCAGAAGTTCGATAAGACTTTTGTAAAGTTTACCTAAGCATAAAAAGAAGAATGTTATACAACTAATAGAGCTTGTATACGTGATTTCGGAAATTCTTCTTATAAACTTATTCGCAGATCTTTTAAAAGTAGCAGATTGTATAAAAGCCTAAAGAAGCCGATACGAAGTTTTAACGAGCGATATTGAAAATTTGAATGACACTTTAACTTGACAGATAGTTTCGGACATGTTTGTATAAAAGTGAAAAACAAGTCTTATAGAAGGTGAACAAAAATAAATAAAAACAAAGAAAGATACATTTTTATTTTTATTTCTTAATATGATTTTTACTGCATTTTATCTGAAATCAAGTATCAAATTCAATTATTTATTAATTATAGTATTGGAAACAATTATAAAACATAAATTATATTTTCACCTCACTAGGGATCGAACTCGGGAACTCTTACGTGACAGTCCATCACTCTAACCACTCAGCCATCTTAGATATAATTTGGAAGATGCAAAAACTTAATCAGCCTTTTCATTTTTTAAAACTTTAAATTTTCCTTAAATAAATCCGAGCACACTTGAACAAGATTTCTTTAACTCTCTTATACATTTCGCGTGAGGAAACAAATGTACCTAAACGTTTTATTTAGCGGTCCCCTTGCTCCATTTTCATTTCAATAGTTTTAAATTAATATCAATAGTCTTAAAATAAACTAAGTAATATTGCATAGTTTTGATAATTTCAATCTGAAAAAACACGGCCACTTAAGCACGATTAACAGAAACAAGGTATGCTCAGTAGGGGTGTGACGTTACAATCATCTGCTTATGCTCGGAGAAAAGAAAAATAATTAATTTTATTTTATTGTTATAATTTTTTCTATTTTTAAACTTGTAGTACAGAATTATTAATACACGCAATAATGTGTTTCAGAATTTCGTAGCTAGGTGTCGCACACCGAGCGTGAAACACTGAAACTGAGACATAGAAGCGAGACAAAAAGTTGTTGGTTTCGCCCTTAGTTTGAAATTTGTATTTTAACGTCCATTCTAGTTCTCAGACGTGTCTAAGTAAGATATATATAAGTTGTTAAAAGTTAAATAATTATATTTGTTAATAAAGACAACAATTTTGTAAAAAATAAATATACCACAACGTTAGGTGTGGGGTAATACACAAAAGAAAAGACAATTATCGTGTGGATTACCTTTTATTTGCGGATTTAAAACCAGCCATGACAAAACTCACCAAAGCGCAATTGGCTGAAGCACTTCAGAGCGCTGGAGTAAATGTGCCAGACACGGCTTCTCTAGCTAAACTTCGGTCATTGTATGAGAATACAGTGTACACTTCTGCAACACCCCAACAAACTTCTGCTGAGTTAACTGAGGAAACTCCACCTTCTGGACCTCCGAATGAAGAAAATACTTCTGCAGCACCGGCCCCTTCCGATAACAGGCATGGTGCTACAACTTCTGATGATGGCCAAGACATGGAGGAAGAACGAGAGCTGGCCAGACTTAAGCGTCGCAAAAAACTTCTTGATTTGAGGAAAGAGTTGGACCAGATGGAGGTGTCCACAACATCTTCGGTTGCACCATGGCGTGCAGTGGACTTCTCAGACATCGAAAATGCTGTTCCTGCATTCAACGCTGACGATCCATATAGCATTACTAAATGGATAGTTGACTACGAGGATGTGACCGACTCGCTGGGGATGACCGATGCAAGTATTTGTCTGCACGTCGTCTCATGCAGGGAACTGCGAAAATGGTGTTACGCACGGTCTACGTTGACAACTGGGATTTCTTGAAGCAAACACTGATTAAAGAATCCGACCATAAGATGAGCAGACAGCAGTTCTATCGTCAACTGAGTGAGTGAGTGCGTCGTCAGGGCGAGCCGCTTCTTCGATATGTCATATGTATGCAAGAACTTGGGTCACATGCTGAAATTGATGAGGCAGAGTTGATTGAGTTCATTATCGATAGCTTGAGGGATTCACCAGCAAATGTTTCCATTCTTTTTGCTGTCAAAACAATAGTAGAGCTCAAAAACCTTTTGCCACGATATGAAAAGAGAAGAGTTCCGAGGAATACGCTTGCTAGGTCAACAACTTCTGGAGGAAATATGGTTCCCTCAACTTCAGCGTCAGACAACGAACAGCCCAAGAGATGTTTTAATTGTTCAAAGTATGGGCACATCGCAGTAAAATGCCCAAAGGAGCAACGACCAGCTGGATCCTGTTTTAAATGTGCTGACGAGGGGCACATTTACAAAAATTGCCCTTATGTTATGAAGACCAGAGTTGGAGCTGTGAACCGAGTTGCCCTACATGATGATACCAAGGAGCTGACTCAGATTTGTTGAATTCGTTTCGTTCGTTGTTGAATCGTTTTCAAGAATAGCAAGACCTCTTTATGATTTATTAAAAGCTGAAACTACTTTTAGATTTACTCCCCAATGCGAAGATGTTTTTCGGACTCTAAAGGAACGATTAACATCTCCACCTGTGTTAGCAATCTGTGAACCGAGATGCTCTACATGATGATACCAAGGAGCTGACTCAGATTTTGGATGCTGTTCAGATGGTAAGTGTCGCCTTTATGACAAATAAGAATAAGTGCACAAAATTTATCGATTGTTGTTCTCTTTTGGATAACGGTAGTCCGGTTAGTTTCATTCAAAAGTCTATCCTGCCTGAAGAAATTTACGTTCAAGAATCATTAACTTATTCAAGATTTAAAAGATTAGGAGACATTAAACTCTTTACGTACGGTACGATTAATTGTTATATTAATATAAAAGATACTTTAAAACTTGTTTCCCTTATGGTTATTCCAGATGAAGTAACTCCTATACCTTTACTTATTGGTCGTGATCTCCTTGAAATCTTTAATATAAGACTTAATATGAACTATAATAAAGTTAATGGGGCATATTCATAGTCGCAGATAGACCCAGGTTTAACTAAACTACAGTTTAAGACAATTTTGGCTCAATGAATACAGACCGATTTTAATTACAAATTGTTGGTTTTATATTTTTATAAGATAATTAAGTTGGTATACTACACAAATAGCTTCAAATATTTTGAAATGATAACCTTAAAAAAATAGAATCAACTTCCGAAAATTCAACCAAAGCTATGTTTAACTTAGACCCAGGTCTAAAATGACTTCTGAGCAGTTTCAAAATGAAATTTGTTCGAATAAAACTTTTGTTTCTAACCAATTGTATATGTGCACTTATTACCGAACCTTCAGAGTGTAGTAATTGTAAGAACAATATAAATGATATTTCTGTAAGCAGTGTATTGGCCGCTGAATTTAAGATACAATCTAATGATCTTAGTGATTGCTTCAAAGACGAGTTGAATACATTTGATTATAATAAAATTAAGCTTAATGACGATCTTGATGTAAACAGAGAATATAATAATGTTGAGATAGATGGTGATTTCTTTGGTTGCCATGCTTTTGAGATTATATGGGATAAAGAAGATTATATAGATATTGATCCAAATCTTAGTTTAGACATTTCGAAAACCATTAATGATATAGTATCTCACAATTATTTGAATTTTGATAAATCTTTAGTTTCACCAAAGGATTTTGAAATGCACATTAGACTCACATCTGATATTCCTGTTTGTTTTGCTCCACGAAGGCTATCAATCTAAGAGAAAGGTACTGTGAGTGAAATAATAAAAGATCTATTGGAAAAACGAATTATTCAGCCAAGTAGCTCTCCGTATGCTGCACCAATAGTTTTGGTTAAGAAAAAATCTGGTGAAACAAGAATGCGTATAGACTATCGAGCATTAAGCAAACATACATACAGTAAGAGATCCTCATCCAATACCATTGATAGAGGATTGCATTGAATACCTGGAGGGGAAGAAGGTCATGACCTTATTAGATCTTAAGAGTGGGTTTTATCAGGTAAAGGTAGCAGCAGATTCAACACAATTAACTTCTTTTGTAACCCCGAACGGTCAATGGGAATTGCTTGAAATGCCTTTCGGCCTTAAGAATGCGCCCAGTGTTTTTCAGAGATTCATAATTCAAATTTTTCGCGAATTAATAGACAGAGGAGATATAGTTGTCTACCTAGATGATATATTAATTGCTAGTAAATTTATTGCTGAATATTTTGAGATACTTACTAAGATTTTATGTTGTGTAGCAAAGAATGGGTTAGAGCTTAACTTATCAAAATGTCGTTTTGCATATTCGAAACTTGATTACTTAGGATTTAAAGTAACGGAACACGGCATCCAACCTAGTGATTCCCATCTTCGAGCGATTGCTCAATATCCTGTGCCTAAAGACAGAAAAAAACTGCATTCATTCTTAGGACTTTGCTCATACTTTCGTAGATTTGTTGAATCGTTTTCAAGAATAGCAAGACCTCTTTATGATTTATTAAAAGCTGAAACTACTTTTAGATTTACTCCCCAATGCGAAGATGTTTTTCGGACTCTAAAGGAACGATTAACATCTCCACCTGTGTTAGCAATCTATAGTTCAAGGAAAGAAACGGAACTGCATTGCGATGCAAGTTCATTGGGGTATGGTGCAGTTCTACTTCAACGACAAGAGGATGATAAATTGCATCTGGTAGCATTCTTCTCTAAAAGCACTACTGAACAAGAGGCCAAATACCATAGTAATGAATTGGAAACTTTAGCAATAATTTCGGCTTTACGTCGGTTCCGTGTTTATTTGCAAGGCATACCTTTTATAATCGTAACTGATTGCAGTTCTTTAACAATGACACTGAACAAAAAGAATGTTAATCATAGAATTGCTCGATGGGCCTTGGAACTGGAGGATTATGACTATAAAGTCAAACATCGTAGTGGTGCCATGTTGATGCTTTAAGCAGATGTAATGTTTTATCTGTTATTGACTCTGAGGATGTTGATTTTCAACTCAGAGCGGCCCAAAATCGAGATGTAAAGATTTTGGAATTGAAAAACAAACTATATTTAAAAGATAATAATTCGTTTTTAGTTCAGGATGGTATTGTCTTCAAAAAGCTCTGATCAAATTGGCCGTCACTATTGATTTCCGAATGTTCAAGAAAAAGTTGAAAAATACATTAAAAAGTGTATTCGTTGCATAATGCACTCAGCACCAGTTCGATCTAATATACGTTATTTGTTTAAAATCCCTAAGGAGCCAATCCCATTTCATACAATAAATTTGGATCATCTTGGTCCTCTCCCTTCAATAAAGTCAAAGAGAAAACATATCTTAGTGGTGATAGATGCATTTACAAAGTTCACTAAATTGTACCCAGTTGTATCAACAAGCTCAAAAGAAGTATGTATTATAGTATAGTATTATAGTAGGCCATCAAGAGTAATTACTGATAGGGAAACCTGTTTTACTTCACTAGAGTTTAGTTCATTCGTTATAGACCAGAATATAGACCATGTTCAGGTGGCAGTTCATTCACCAAAAGCCAATGGTCAAGTAGAGCGAGTCAATAGTGTATTAACTAGTATGCTTGCTAAGCTTTCGGAACCGATCGAGCACTCAGATTGGATTGTTTCTCTAACACAAATTGAATTTGGACTAAATAACACTATACATCGAGCTATTCAAAATACACCAAGTCAATTGTTATTCGGTACTAACCAAAGGGGGGTAATAATTGACAAATTAATAGAATTTCTTGATGATAAGCAATTAAGTCAACCGGAAAGAAATCTTGAATTGTCAAGATAAAAGGCTTCAGAGGCAATCACTAAGATTCAAGAATATAACCTAAATATTTTGAAGAGCATAATAACCCAGCACATATATACGACGAGGGTGATTATGTGGTAATAAAAAATATAGACACAAATGCCGGTGGAAATAAGAAATTGATTCCAAAATTCAGGGGCCCATATGTTGTTTACAAGATTCTACCTAATGATAGATATGTAATACGTGATATTGAAGGTTGTCAAGTCACACAGCTGCCATATGATGGCATTGTCGAGTCTCGAAATATTCGACTCTGGAAGAATCGAAACTCTGAAGATTCGGTTGATTAAGGGCGACACCTGCCATCTCTCACTTATAACTTAAGACTTGTTTGTTTAATTTAATCGTGGTCGATCAAATTGTCAGATTGGCCGAGTTGTAGTATAAAATTATTAATACACGCAATAATGTGTTATTCCCCTTATGTTTAGGTTTCAGAGTTTCGTAGCTAGGTGTCGCACACCGAGCGCGAAACACTGAAACTGAGTCATAGAAGCGAGACAAATAGTTGTTGGTCTCGCTCTTAGTTTGAAATTTGTATTTTAACGTCCATTCTAGTTCTCAGACGTGTCTAAACAAGATATATAAATGTTGTTAAAAGTTAAATAATTATATTTGTTAATAAAGACAATAATTTTGTAAAAAATAAATATACCACAAACTGCTCACTAAGAATTTAAAAACAATTTATTTAAATACTTAAATTAATTATGGTCTTCACTTTAAATAGAACAAAAACATAAAAGCTGACCGTGACGTCACATAAATACCCAGATATACGAAACTGCCGAATGTTATGTTTATCTGATGAGCATAAACCTCGTTCATGTTTATCGTGCATTGAAGCTTATGTCTTAAACCAACGAAAAGTAGCTTTCCGAATGCTCAAAAAGACAAATCAAGTAAAATTAATTATCTTTCTCTCCACGTGTTCAATTTATTCAATATACACATATATGTAATTCTAAATGTGAATAGAGTTTTTTTAAAAAGCTTCTTTAAAATGACTTATACAAATTCGAGCTTCTTTATTATAGATTAACATATTGGCCGCGTTCGGGTACGTCGCCAATATGGTATCTAGATTTTTTCGTGTTGTTGAAATGCCTAAAGCTCGCCATACACGACCGAGCCGAACAGCTCAGAACCAAATTGGTTCGTGGTTTTCCGACTGGATGAATATCCAATTGGTTCACGCCGAATCTTTTTGACATTCATCCAGTACAAAATGTTCGGAGCCAATTGGCTCCGAGCCGTTCGTCTCAGTCGTGTATGGCCAGCTTAAAGAAAAAACCAGCCGACGAACCAAACAGCTGATATCAAAAAGAAATCTAAGGCTATCCCAAAAATGTTCGGATCTGTGTGGATTAAGGCTCTCCCAAACCAACGCGGAACATTCTCTATGCAGGGCGAATCATTCACAATCATAAAAAATAAATGTCAAATAAATAATGCTAAACAACAACAAAAAAAAAAACTGCTGTCGGCGAATGTTCCGCGCCGCTTTCGCGTTGGTTTGGGAGAGATACTTCATACTAACAGCTGATATCTCACTTGTTTATTTTCTTGGTTTTCGGTTGGTTTGGTTACATACACGGTTTTGGTCGTTCGAAAACGTATCAGATGCTAAAGTAGATACAATGTGTCTGCCTACCACCCGAACGTGGCCATTCTTTTATGATTCTTTAGTAAGACTTAACAAGCCGTATCAAAGTATTCAATAAAGCTTATTGAAAATGGTTACAGAAAACTTTTAAAGGCAGCAACTTATATAAAAATTGTATGCAGCCTTTTTAAAGTGACATCTTCAATCATCTTCTGTAATATCAATTTTAGAAGCCTATTCGAGTGACAGCTCGCAAACTCGGTAAGTCTTCTTTTTCTTCTTCTATTCGGCTTTAAAGAAGTAGTTATCCAGCTCGTTACATGTATAAGAAATTTAATTCTGCCAAAGGCCGTACCGAAGCTTTATATAAAGTGAAACCTGCGGCACACCAATATTTTTAAGCTAAAAGAAGTTGAATTGTTAGTTGGGTTCTTTTATGATTCTTTAGTAAAACCTTACAAGCCGTATCACATCAATATTTTTAAGCTAAAAGAAGCTGAATTGTTGGTTGGATATAGCTTACAAATATTGATGTGCCGCAGGTTTCACTTTATATAAAGTCTCGGTAGGGCCTTCGGCGGAATTAAGTTTCTTATACATGTAACGAGCTGAATAACTGCTTCTTTAAAGCCGAATAGAAATAAGAAAAAGAAGACTTACCGAGTTTGCGAGCTGTCACTTCTTCTTCTTAAATTGATATTACAGAAGATGATTGAAGATGTCACTTTAAAAAGGCTGCATAATGTTTTTATATAAGTTGCTGCCTTTAAAAGTGTTCTGTAACCATTTTCAATAAGCTTTATTGAATACTTCGAAACTGCTTGTTAAGTTTTACTAAAGAATCATAAAAGAATGGCCACGTTCGGTTGGTAGGCAGATATATGGTATCTGAGATACTTTAGCATCTGATACGTTTTCGAACGACCAAAACCGTGTACGTTACCAAACTAAACGAAACGACCCTTCACAAATAATCCAAACAGATCCGAATATTTAAAAAACTCTATTGACATTTATAATTATATATATTGAATAAATTGAACTCGTGGAGAGAAAGATAATTCATTTCACATGACTTTTGTCTTTTTGAGCATTCGGAATGCTACTTTTCGTTGGTTTCAGACATAAGCTTCAATGCACGATAAACAGAAACAAGGTTTATGCTCATAAGATAAACATATTATTCGGCAGTTGCGTATATCTGGGTATTTATGTGTCGCCACTGTCAGCTTTTATGTATTTGTTCAACTTAAAGTGAAGACCATAATTACAAATTTAGGTATTTTAATAAATTGTTTTTAAATTCTTAATAAGCAGTTTAAAAGTAGAAAAATTTATAATAACAATCAAATAAATATAATTGTGACGTCACAATTGTATTTGCTGTGTATTTTTTCGGCTTGAAATTATTAAAAATATGCATTATTACTAAGTTTATTTTAAGACTATTGATATTAATTTAAGACTATTGAATTGAAAATGGAGCATGGGAACTGCTAAACAAATTGTTTACATTTCATGTTCATGTGTGAAAATTTTTATAGAAGCTCGGATTTATTTAAAGGAAAATTTAAAGTTTTAAAAAAGGAAAAGGCTGATTAAGTTCTTGCATCTTCCAAATTATATCTAAGATGGCTGAGTGGTTAGAGTGATGGACTGTCACGTAGGAGTTCCCGAGTTCGATCCCTAAATAAATAAAAAATAAAATAAATCGGGTGTCACAACGGCTCATGAAGAACCAGGGCCTAGTGACTAACAACTCGCAACCATTCCTGTGTGCGCCTGTCGAAAGGAATGGAAGGGACCTACAATTTTATGTCAAATCCGAACGGCTAAACGAGAAGCACTTATTCTTGACAAGTGATACTCTTGGAGGATTTGTCGCAAGAGGCAGTAGCCCTGAAAAAAATTTTTTTTTTAGTTTTTAGGTGGACGAGGCTGGGAAGTGAACCCAGACCTCCAGCGTGACAGTCGAACGCACCAACCTTTACGCTACGGACTACTACAATTCAAAATGAAATGAGATGTCAAATGAAATTAGCTAATTTGATAATGAAAACAATTTTTTGCAAATTTCGAAATTACCTCGTTTCGGCTCTAATGAAAACGTAGTATTATGCCATTTTCGCTGGGCCAAATGAGGTAATTTCGTTGCAAATTTCCAAATGAGATCCGAAATTACCTAATTTCCCATACAAAATCACATTTCGAAATCGGTAATTTCAACCCCATTTGCACGAAATTAGGTTGGAAATTAGGTGAATGCATCCAGCGGGAATCAGTTTTAAAAGCTCTTAAAAGCTTTTGCATGAGAATATCAATACGCTATACTCAACAACATAAAACAGAAAGAGAAAACAACAAAAGTAAACGGCTAACTGCCATTCCAAATTCGAAATGAAATGAGATGTCATATGAAATTAGCAAATTTGATAATGAAAACACTTTTTTGCCAAATTTCAAAATTACCTCATTTCGGCTCTAATGAAAACGAAGTAAAATTCCCCATAGAAAATCACATTACGAAATGAGGTAATTCCACTCTCATTTGCACCAAATTAGGTTGGAAATAAGGTGAATGCATCCAGCGGGAATCAGTTTCAAAAGCTCTTAAAAACTTTTGTATGAAAATATCACTATACTCAACAACATAAAACAGAAGGAGAAAACAACACAAATAAACTGCTAACTGCCATTCCAAATTCAAAATGAAATGAGATGTCAAATGAAATTAGCAAATTTGATAATGAAAACACTGTTTTGCCAAATTTCGAAATCACTTGATTTTGGCTCTAATGGGCCTTTTTTCAATTTGAAAAAAAAACATTGATTTCTAATTAAACTTTATATTTGTCAAATCAGTGTCTTTTACATTGACAAAGGATAAAAAAGTTGGGCAAAAGTGTTCTTTGTCTTTCAAAGGCAATGTTACATTTCGTTGGTCAATTCAGTTATTTCCACTTGTCTTTGATATTAGTTGTCTTCAATTGACAAGCAGAGTTGGCCAGTTCAAAGACAATCAATTTAATATGGCGTTTTCACTGGGCCAAATGAGGTAATTTCGTTGCAAATGTCCCAACACATAAACATCCATACAAAATCACATTTCGAAATGAGGTAATTTCAACCCACTGATCTCTATAATACACTGGATAGTGTATTCCTTACAAATATAACAGTTTTTGTTGACTCCAATTGAAGATGACAGTAAGGCGCCAAGAGCGCAGTTTGACGTCTTCCAGTCACAAAACAAAATTATTTTGACGTGAATTTTCATTGTGCAAACAAAATTGAGTTGAAAGGTTGGTTTTTTCAGAGAATTAACAATTAACTTGGAATAAATATATTTATTTGAATGAATAAAGGAATTCATAAATAGAAAGTTTTTATTTTTTTTATTAGATTTACAATGGAACAACACATAAACTCGATCTCCAGAAGAATTTTATCTGTGACAAATGTGAGGGACGTGGTGGCAAGAAGGGTGCAATTGAGAAGTGTAATCAATGCAACGCAAGAAGTTTTTATTCCAATCAACACCGAAGTTGTTACGTTGGAGGAGCTTTGTCCACATAATAACCAACGCCAGCATCATCATCAAGTCATGAAGAGGACGAGGATTGCTACCATCAAGGTGGTCCAAGAATACAACAATGTTCAACCAATAAGCTACTTAAACATCCATACAACATAATTGATCCCTTAGAGGAAGATTTTAACTAACTCAAATTATAAAATAAATGTAAACAAATACAAAATCAACACAAAGGTAGATTACTAAAATGAAAAAAATGAAAGATTGATTGCGGTTAGGAGCGACCCAAAAGGAAATAGTATTCCATGACGAAACAAAACCCCAAAAAACGGAAGGAAAAAAACTTTAAAAATTTCGTGTTAAGAAAAGGCTATAATAATAAATGTACTGTTTTGAAAATAAATTTAAACAAAATACAAACACAACTCTAATGAATCAATTGGTTTTCCATCGTGAAAAAAAAAACAAAACATTTTTATCGCGACCAATCCAAAACATCTATACAAATATTGTGTCATTCTGTAATCCTGCTTCCGCATGCCAACCAACCAGTTCATGCGTAGTCCTTTGAAATATCCTTATTATGCTAAATTCGACCGTCCGGCAAGTTTTTTTTCAAGTGGGGGCGGGGGTGGGTGTTGCGAAAAACCACCACCGAATACAAGATCCTTCGCTGGATACATCCACTACTTAACGCGCCTTTATTTCCAAATTCTATTATTCGCCTGAACGATCAAAGATGCAACGAAAACAAGAAGATACAAAAGAAGAAAAAGAAGAGAGACATATATAGATAGAGATACATTGAATTTAATTTAAAAAAGTAACGAAAAGTGCGAGACTGAATTTTTTTAGTTTTCTTTTCTTTCGATTTAATAGAGATAAAAATAAGATTACTTAAAAAAGAAGTTGTTTCGTTATTTTTCAAAAAGAAATTTCCACCAGTAGCGGATCTAGGATTTGGCTGTGGGGGGGGCCTTGGAGTTTGGAGATCCAATTGGTTCATATGAAAACATATGAAACAGAAAACGAATTTTGACGTTATCACTTTTCCTTTAATAATAGCCGTGTTTTGTTTGCCTTATATCCGCTCCTATCGCGCTTTAAAATGTTTTAAATAAAGTTCAATAACAAGAATTTGGAATTGATATTGTTTTAAACACGGGAATTATTTTTAAGCAGAGCTAGAAGCCAATTTAATTGCTCAGCAAAACATGGTAGTATAACTAATTTTATCACTTACATTTTCAGCCATGTTAAAGCCTCAAACCACACGAGCAAATTAGTTTATTTTTTATTCCTTAATAATTGATTAGGTACCAGGTACCTACCTACATTATGTACATAACTATTTGTTTAAATTAGATGAAAAATATGCTTTCAACTTCGCCTTTTTGAAAAAAAATTAAAAACTGTTTTTAGTTGTCTAGCTCAGAAAAATGATATTTAAGTGGTCTTGCTGGCAAAAGCTCATTTGTGCTTTGAGAGTATCAGTCCTCTGAGTTCTCATTTTCTTGAATTAGAAAGAAACAGCTGCTCTAAAAAATACCCACGACGGCTCATTTCTGCAAGTGTGAATGAATTCCACTTTCTATTCCTGTTCAAAATATGTCTCATAGGGATTGTAAATATTCAAACCTGCAAGATTTTTCTGAGTTCACAGAGTTTTTCACGCTTAAGGAACTTGGCTCCTTGACTAGAGAATTTGTATTTCATTGCTTAGCCCAAACATTTTTTGTATGTACAATTGCCCTTGACCTTTGCAAGTTTGAAAACTAAGCCCCAAAATTCTTGTTGTATTAAACATTTACACTAAGCTTAACACCCCGTTGTTTTCCAATTGTTTTAGCCCCAATTGCGTTTATTTCCTTAAATTAGCTAATTTTTTAGTCTAATCAATTGTTGCTTTTGACATGTTAATGTTAAGCCCCGATTAATTATATCTTCAAGCATTATCCCCAAATTTGGACTTTGACAGTCCTTAGACTAAAGCCCCAAAAGCTCTCTGGAATAAGGTTAGTTTTTAAGGAATTAGTTGTTTAACCCTGATTACGTTTTTGTCAAATTTCTCAGACATTATTAGTCCCAATCTGTTTTTTTTTTTCCAATTTTCTGGATTGTTTTTACAGAAAATTGTAATTGCATAAAACATGTCCATTATTCCCCCACTCGGTGTTTTGTCCAATTCGTTACAGGGTTTAGTTCCAACCTTAGGGCATAGGAAAAAAGTTACATTGCATGTAAATTGTTCAGCCCCAACCAGGTTTTTTGTCCAACATATTTCACATCTTAACAATATTTTAGACGAATATAAAACTCTACACTTTGTAATGTATTGCTTTCTATATCTCAAATTATTTTAGGAATCGGCTGTGGGGGGGCTTTAGCACCTAAATCCACCCCCTGGATCCGCCACTGTACTACAAGCTACTTCTTTTGGTGCAAAATTTGTTCATTGAAACTGAAAAGAAGTTTTTCAAACTTGTGCTCGCAAGTGTCCAGATTTTTTGATTTTAAGTTAAAAAAAAATATATTTTTGATATTCAACACTATTGTAACCTTTTAGAAGATCGTTTATATAAAAAATGAAAAATATCTTTCAATTCGTTTTCGAAATAATCAAAATTGAAAAAAAAAAAAAATTGTTCTACTAAAAGGCATCTTCCACTACCATTATTAACAATAACCTTATAGGGTTTACCACGATATCTTGAAACCAATAATCCAGAAAGCAAAAATCCCGAAAGTAAAAATCTAGAAAAAAAAATCTAGAATTGAAAAAATCTCGAAAACAAAAATCAAGAAAGCATAATCTCGAACTGTAAAAATCTAGAAAAAAAATGCAAAAATCTAGAAAACATATTAATTGTTGAGACAATGAATTGTAACCATTCATTGTCTCAACAATTAATATTAATTCTAGATTAGGAAAGTCTCCTTAAGAGAATCAGTACACTGCACAGCACATGCACCCATCCAACTATAAAAGTAGGGGACTAAATTTAGTGTTGCTAGGGAAAGGGACGTTCTCTTATAGCAACGTAAGTTTTCTTATTAAAAAAAAGTGCAATGAAAGTAAATTAAATCGTTACAAACAAAGGTTCCATCAAAATTGATGGGTTTATTTATTATTTAAATAAATCTGTAAAAAATAAGTTTTACTGGCTGTCTGAACTGAATAAATCTCATTTTTGTAGTGCCAGGGTAACAACAGTCAAGCATAATGATAATGATTAATGATAAACATAGTTCAGGTTAGTTGTGTGGCTCAAAAAATTCAGATTGGTCAAGAAATTAAGGTAAAAAGGGAGTTAAATACTCTAAATAAAATAAGAAAAGCAAATCTTAAAAATACCGGACGAAAAAGAAGAAAAAAGTTATGTAAGCTACCTTAAGAGTCTTGCATATAACTCCAGTTTATATAAGTTATTAAGTTATTATAGTTAGAGTTATTTGTTTAATTTTGTTATATTTTGACAATTTATTTTCGTTTATATTGAATAATTATTGTACTTTTTTAATATTTGTTATGTTGTGGTACGAGTATACATATACGTATATATACATATCTTATAAAATATTTGATTTTTTTTTAAACATTTTCGATTGTTGTTCTTTTTTTGACCAGAAGAATAAAGTTTTCGATAAATTTTATGCGTTTTATTTTCGTTTAAACTATTGAAAAAGGTAAAAAAAAAATCTCGAATAAATTTTTTTTTTTCGGGATTTTTTTCTAGATATAGTCTTTCGTAATTTTTGTACGTTCTAGATTTTTGTACATTCGGGATTTTTGCATTCGAGATATTTTGTTGTTTTTTTCGAGATTTTTGCCATTCGAGATTTTTGTCATTCTAGATAACGTCATGATCCCAACCTTATATTTGGCTGATTTATTTCAGTAGCTATATAATATTATTTAAAACAAAAAAATAATATTCGAAATATTTTATACATTTGCATTAAGTATATTTACATTATTTTTATTTTTAAATCAGTTTTTTTTTCTAGAAAAATAAGATTTTCTTTATGTGTTGAAATTGTTAAAGATATCTGATTTGTTATAACACCCTTTTTAATGGGTACTTAAAAAATAAATGTTTGTTGTAGAACTAAAACTAACGGTACCTACCTACCGCCTACGATACAAATGTTGGAAACGAGCTTCAACGATTTTTATAACAAAACATAACAATATTTCCCATAGAAACATTTTCAACTGAATGAACCCGATTCAAAATAATTTTTGTATGCAGAGCTTTTAAAAACTTTAAATAATATTGCATACCAAAATCAAAAAAAACTTTTCAATTATTTTTTTTTTTTTCTGAAAATGATTCCAAATTTCAAAAATAACTTGAAAAAGAAACCGCTCTTACGAATTTTATTTTATTTGTTGTGCATAACTTAAAATTATTCACGAATTTAAGAAATTAAAAAAAAATATTTTCATTCTTCTGAATTTTTTTTATTAACATCTGTGTTTTCAAATAATACATGACTAAGCAAAAAGGCTATTGAAAAGTATTTCATGCAAAACTTGTAGATTATGTCATCCGCCAAAAAAAAAAGTTACAACAATTTTTTTCTTACGACCCACCGATAAGAAGATAGCGACATTTCAAAAAACGTAAAATGTCAAAAATGGTCGTTTTTCACCTATAACTCCTAAACGTTTCAAATTTTTGCCAACATCTGAAAACAAAGTTTTAAGGATATAATTTTTTTTTAAAGTTTGAGAATAAGTTCAAATTTCAGTTCTTTTTTTTAATTTTTACTCTTAAAAGCATAAGTTGTCGAAAAAAAAATTACACCCAGTTTATATACCATAATATTCTCTTCAAAAAAATATGAAACTTTTTTCCATACGAGTCATAAGTCGCGTCCCGATTTATATCAAACTAGAGCCTAAGCGAAAATTTGGTGTGAACCATTCTATTTTATTCCCTAGGAATTTTCTTACTTGATATTCCCGAACGCACGCTTAAGCATGCAGAATTCACGCGGAACGCACACGTAACGCATGCATTACGCATGCGTTCCGCATGCGCTACGCGTGCGTTTCACATGCGTTACGCGTGCGTTTCACATGCGTTACGCATGCGTTACGCGTGCGTTACGCGTGCGTTCCGCATGCGTCCCGCGCATGCGTTACGCATGCGTTCCGCACGTAACGCATGCGTAACGCAAGCGTAACGCACGCGGAAAGCACGCGTAACGCAAGCGTAACGCACGCGGAACGCATGTGAAACGCATACGTTCAAGATCTAAAACCATTCAGGATCTCAAGGCCGTTCAAGATCTCAAGGCCGCTCAGGATCTCAAGGCCGATCAAGATCTCAAGGTCGTTCAAAATATCAACACCATTCAAAATATCAACACCATCCAAGATCTCAAGGCCGTTCAAGATATCAAGACTGTTCGAGATCTCAAGACCGTTCAGGATCTGAAGACCGTTCAAGATCTCACGACTGTTCGAGATCTCAAGGCCGCTCAGGATCTCAAGGCCGATTTGCCGTTCAAAATATCAAGGCCGTTCAAAATATCAACACCATTCAAGATCTAAAGACCGTTCAAGATCTCAAGACCGTTCAGGATCTCAAGGCACGCGTGCACGCATACGTTTGCGTGCACGCATAAGTTTGCGTGCATGCATACGTTTAAGTGCACGCACACGTTTGCGTGCACGCATACGTTTGCGTGCACTCATACGTTTGCGTGCACGCATACATTTGCGTGCACGCATACATTTGCGTGACGCACACGTTTGCGTGCACGCATACGTTTCCGTGCACTCATACGTTTGCGTGCACTCATACGTTTGCGTGCACGCACACGTTTGCGTGCACGCATACGTTTGCGTGCACGCATACGTTTGCGTGCACGCACACGTTTGCATGCACGCATACCTTTGCGTGCACGCATACGTTTGCGTGCACGCACACGTTTGCGTGCACGCGTGCACGCATACCTTTGCGTGCACGCATACGTTTGCGTGCACGCATACCTTTGCGTGCACGCATACGTTTGCGTGCACGCATACCTTTGCGTGCACGCATACCTTTGCGTGCACGCACACGTTTGCGTGCACGCATACCTTTGCGTGCACGCATACCTTTGCGTGCACGCATACGTTTGCGTGCACGCATACCTTTGCGTGCACGCACACGTTTGCGTGCACGCATACCTTTGCGTGCACGCATACCTTTGCGTGCACGCATACGTTTGCGTGCACGCATACGTTTGCGTGCACGCATACCTTTGCGTGCACGCATACCTTTGCGTGCACGCATACGTTTGCGTTCACGCACACGTTTGCGTGCACGCATACGTTTGCGTGCACACGTTTGCGTGCACGCATACCTTTGCGTGCACGTATACGTTTGCGTGCACGCATTTACGCACACGTTTGCGTGCACGCATACGTTTGCGTGCACGCATACGTTTGCGTGCACGCACACGTTTGCATGCACGCATACCTTTGCGTGCACGCATACGTTTGCGTGCACGCACACGTTTGCGTGCACGTATACGTTTGCGTGCACGCATACGTTTGCGTGCACGCATACCTTTGCGTGCACGCACACGTTTGCGTGCACGTATACGTTTGCGTGCACGCATACGTTTGCGTGCACGCATACCTTTGCGTGCACGCATACGTTTGCGTGCACGCATACGTTTGCGTGCACGCACACGTTTGCGTGCACGCATACTTGTGCGTGCACGTATACGTTTGCGTGCACGCATACGTTTGCGTGCACGCATACCTTTGCGTGCACGCATACGTTTGCGTGCACGCATACCTTTGCGTGCACGCATACCTTTGCGTGCACGCACACGTTTGCGTGCACGCATACCTTTGCGTGCACGCATACCTTTGCGTGCACGCATACGTTTGCGTGCACGCATACCTTTGCGTGCACGCACACGTTTGCGTGCACGCATACGTTTGCGTGCACGCATACCTTTGCGTGCACGCACACGTTTGCGTGCACGCATACGTTTGCGTGCACGCATACCTTTGCGTGCACGCATACGTTTGCGTGCACGCATACGTTTGCGTGCACGCATACCTTTGCGTGCACGCATACGTTTGCGTGCACGCACACGTTTGCGTGCACGCATACGTTTGCGTGCACGCATACGTTTGCGTGCACGCATACCTTTGCGTGCACGCATACGTTTGCATGCACGCATACGTTTGCGTGCACGCATACCTTTCATGCACGCATACGTTTGCGTGCACGCACACGTTTGCGTGCACGCATACGTTTGCGTGCACGCATACGTTTGCGTGCACGTATACGTTTGCGTGCACGCATACGTTTGTGTGCACGCATACCTTTGCGTGCACGCATACGTTTGCGTGCACGCACACGTTTGCGTGCACGCATACCTTTGCGTGCACGTATACGTTTGCGTGCACGCATGCACGCACACGTTTGCGTGCACGCATACGTTTGCGTGCACGCATACGTTTGCGTGCACGCACACGTTTGCATGCACGCATACCTTTGCGTGCACGCATACGTTTGCGTGCACGCACACGTTTGCGTGCACGTATACGTTTGCGTGCACGCATACGTTTGCGTGCACGCATACCTTTGCGTGCACGCATACGTTTGCGTGCACGCATACGTTTGCGTGCACGCACACGTTTGCGTGCACGCATACCTTTGCGTGCACGTATACGTTTGCGTGCACGCATACGTTTGCGTGCACGCATACCTTTGCGTGCACGCATACCTTTGCGGGCACGCACACGTTTGCGTGCACGTATACGTTTGCGTGCACGCATACCTTTGCGTGCACGCATAACTTTGCGTGCACGCATACGTTTGCGTGCACGCATACGTTTGCGTGCACGCACACGTTTGCGTGCACGCACACGTTTGCGTGCACGCATACGTTTGCGTGCACGCATACGTTTGCGTGCAAGCACACGTTTGCATGCACGCATACCTTTGCGTGCACGCATACGTTTGCGTGCACGCACACGTTTGCGTGCACGCATACCTTTGCGTGCACGCATACGTTTGCGTGCACGCATACCTTTGCGTGCACGCATACGTTTGCGTGCACGCACACGTTTGCGTGCACGCATACCATTGCGTGCACGCATACCTTTGCATGCACGCATACCTTTGCGTGCAGGCATACCTTTGCGTGCACGCATACCTTTGCGTGCACGCATACCTTTGCGTGCACGCATACCTTTGCGTGCACGCATACCTTTGCGTGCAGGCATAGGTTTGCGTGCACGCATACGTTTGCGTGCACGCACACGTTTGCGTGCACGCATACCTTTGCGTGCACGCATACGTTTGCGTGCACGCATACGTTTGCGATCACGCATACCTTTGCGTGCACGCATACCTTTGCGTGCACGCATACGTTTGCGTGCACGCATACCTTTAAGTGCACGCACACGTTTGCGTGCACGCATACGTTTGCGTGCACGCATACCTTTGCGTGCACGCATACCTTTGCGTGCACGCATACGTTTGCGTGCACGCATACCTTTGCGTGCACGCATACCTTTGCGTGCACGCATACCTTTGCGTGCACGCATACCTTTGCGTGCACGCATACCTTTGCGTGCACGCATACCTTTGCGTGCACGCATACCTTTGCGTGCACGCATACGTTTGCATGCACGCATACCTTTGCGTGCACGCATACGTTTGCGTGCACGCACACGTTTGCGTGCACGCATACGTTTGCGTGCACGCACACGTTTGCGTGCACGCATACCATTGCGTGCACGCATACCTTTGCGTGCACGCATACCTTTGCGTGCACGCATACCTTTGCGTGCAGGCATACCTTTGCGTGCACGCATACCGCACGCATACGTTTGCGTGCACGCATACCTTTGCGTGCACGCATACCTTTGCGTGCAGGCATACGTTTGCGTGCACGCATACGTTTGCGTGCACGCACACGTTTGCGTGCACGCATACCTTTGCGTGCACGCATACGTTTGCGTGCACGCATACGTTTGCGATCACGCATACCTTTGCGTGCACGCATACCTTTGCGTGCACGCATACGTTTGCGTGCACGCATACCTTTAAGTGCACGCACACGTTTGCGTGCACGCATACGTTTGCGTGCACGCATACCTTTGCGTGCACGCATACCTTTGCGTGCACGCATACGTTTGCGTGCACGCATACCTTTGCGTGCACGCATACCTTTGCGTGCACGCATACCTTTGCGTGCACGCATACGTTTGCGTGCACGCATACGTTTGCGTGCACGCATACCTTTGCGTGCACGCACACGTTTGCGTGCACGCATACGTTTGCTTGCACGCCAACGTTTGCGTGCACGCATACCTTTGCGTGCACGCATACGTTTGCGTGCACGCACACGTTTGCGTGCACGCATACCTTTGCGTGCACGCATACGTTTGCGTGCACGCACACGTTTGCGTGCACGCATACGTTTGCGTGCACGCATACCTTTGCGTGCACGCATACGTTTGCGTGCACGCATACCTTTGCGTGCACGCATACGTTTGCGTGCACGCATACGTTTGCGTGCACGCATACCTTTGCGTGCACGCACACGTTTGCGTGCACGCATACGTTTGCGTGCACGCCAACGTTTGCGTGCACGCATACCTTTGCGTGCACGCATACGTTTGCGTGCACGCACACGTTTGCGTGCACGCATACCTTTGCGTGCACGTATACGTTTGCGTGCACGCATGCACGCACACGTTTGCGTGCACGCATACGTTTGCGTCCACGCATACCATTGCGTGCACGCATACGTTTGCGTGCACGCATACCTTTGCGTGCACGCATACGTTTGCGTGCACGCATACGTTTGCGTGCACGCATACGTTTGCGTGCACGCATACCTTTGCGTGCACGCACACGTTTGCGTGCACGCATACGTTTGCGTGCACGCCAACGTTTGCGTGCACGCATACCTTTGCGTGCACGCATACGTTTGCGTGCACGCATACGTTTGCGTGCACGCACACCGTTTAGGATCTCAAGAACGTTCAGGATCTCAAGGCCGTTCAAGATCTCAAGGCCGTTCAAAATATCAAGACTTTTAAAGATCTCAAGACCGTGCAAGATCTCAAGACCGTTCAAGATCTCAAGACCGTTCAGGATCTCAAGGCCGTTCAAGATCTCAAGGCCGCTCAGGATCTCAAAGCCGAACAAGATCTCAAGGCCGTTCAAAATATCAATACTTTTCAAGATCTCAAGAACGTTCAGGAGCTCAAGGTCGTTCAAAATCTCAAGGCCGCTCAGGATCTCAAGGCCGATCAAGATCTCAAGGCCGTTCAAAATATCAACACCGTTCAAGATCTCAAGGCCGTTCAAGATATCAAGACTGTTCGAGATCTCAAGACCGTTCAGGATCTGAAGACCGTTCAAGATCTCACGACTGTTCGAGATCTCAAGGCCGCTCAGGATCTCAAGGCCGATTTGCCGTTCAAAATATCAAGGCATACCTTTGCGTGCACGCATACCTTTGCGTGCACGCATACGTTTAAGTGCACGCATACCTTTGCGTGCACGCATACCTTTGCGTGCACGCATACCTTTGCGTGCACGCATACCTTTGCATGCACGCATACCTTTGCGTGCACGCATACCTTTGCGTGCACGCATACCTTTGCATGCACGCATACTTTTGCGTGCACGCATACGTTTGCGTGCACGCATACCTTTGCGTGCACGCAGACGTTTGCGTGCACGCTTTCGTTTGCGTGCACGCACACGTTTGCGTGCACGCATACCTTTGCGTGCACGCATACGTTTGCCTGCACGCATACGTTTGCGTGCACGTATACGCTTGCGTGCACGCACACCGTTTAGGATCTCAAGAACGTTCAGGATCTCAAGGCCGTTCAAGATCTCAAGACCGTTCAAAATAGTAAGACTGTTAAAGATCTCAAGACCGTTCAAGATCTCAAGACCGTTCAGGATCTCAAGACCGTTCAGGATCTCAAGAACGTTCAGGAGCTCAAGGCCGTTCAAGATCTCCAGGCCGCAAAGGTATGCGCAAAGGTATGCGTGCACGCAAAGGTATGCGTGCACGCAAACGTATGCGTGCACGCATACCTTTGCGTGCACGCATACCTTTGCGTGCACGCATACCTTTGCGTGCACGCATACGTTTAAGTGCACGCATACCTTTGCGTGCACGCATACCTTTGCGTGCACGCATACCTTTGCGTGCACGCATACCTTTGCGCGCACGCATACCTTTGCGTGCACGCATACCTTTGCGTGCACGCATACGTTTGCGTGCACGCATACCTTTGCGTGCACGCATACCTTTGCGTGCACGCATACCTTTGCGTGCACGCATACGTTTGCGTGCACGCATACCTTTGCGTGCACGCATACCTTTGCGTGCACGCACATGTTTGCGTGCACGCATACCTTTGCGTGCACGCATACGTTTGCGTGCACGCACACGTTTGCGTGCACGCATACGTTTGCGTGCACGCATACCTTTGCGTGCACGCATATGTTTGCGTGCACGCATATGTTTGCGTGCACGCATACGTTTGCGTGCACGTATACGTTTGCGTGCACGCACACCGTTTAGGATCTCAAGACCGTTCAGGATCTCAAGGCCGTTCAAGATCTCAAGGCCGTTCAAACTAGCAAGACTGTTAAAGAGCTCAAGACCGTTCAAGATCTCAAGACCGTTCAGGATCTCAAGAACGTTCAGGAGCTCAAGGCCGTTCAAGATCTCCAGGCCGCAAAGGTATGCGCAAAGGTATGCGTGCACGCAAAGGTATGCACCATCAGCTGAATATAATAGTGATGAAGATATTCGTCCAAAAGAACCAAGATCAGAGAAAAAACTAAAGAAATCGTCTGAATCAAAAAATAAGGACGAAAATGTTCAAAATGTACTAATTCAATGTGAACAAATGATAGAAGCTGCAAATGAAGCAAAACGCAAAGCTTAAATACAAGCTTACGATTGGATTCAGATATATAAGAATCGCTTGTGCAACTGTCGAATCCAAATAAGAAAAAGTCAAAAGGTATGTCGTTTAATTTAAAAAATAATATAAAAAAAACATCCATAACTAATTGCACATTTTTTACTTAATTTAATACAGAAACGGAAACCACCCCACCATCTGATAAGGAAAATTCAAAAAAAAGATCAAATAAATTGAAATACAAAATCGAAAATATCCACAAAAAAAAAATATAATCAGATATAGAAACATTAGAGACTGCATGTGAAACAGTTATAGTTGAACCATCAGCTTCGCAAAAACTACGTTTTCAACATGGTTTTAGTGAAAGTCCAAAAACAACAATTGGATTTAAAATTCAGGATATAAATTCAACTGATAAAAAATCAGACAAAAAATGCACTCGCAAACTTGAAACTACGTCAGGTTCACTTGTCGAGGAAGATCTAACTAATTCTACGAAGACATATTTAAACAACGCAAGCGCAAACTTCCTCACATCAAGGAACCAACACATACACTTCCAAAAATGCAATGGACTACCTTCGGAGTTTTTTTCGAAGAAGACTTGTCGAGAGCTCGTCCATTGGCAGGTCAAAAGCTACCCAATTTTTAGTAGCTCCTTTGAATAGTAGTAAAAAAAATAAGTCATCATCGGAAGCTATATCATCGTCAACAATGAATAAAGCCCTAAGAAAACTGCCCTTAAGGCACCGCGACAAAATTCTCGAGAAATCTTATATGAAGCTTCGTAAAATTATCAACAATCAGTTTTAGTTTGTCTTACAGAAAAATATTCAAATTGGTGGATTTCTGTTATTTATTAAAAACACGGCGTATTTCGGCTATCCGTCAAGCATGCATACGTTTGCGTGCACGCATACCTTTGCGTGCACGCATACGTTTGCGTGCACGCATACCTTTGCGTGCACGCATACGTTTGCGTGCACGCATAAGTTTGCGTGCACGCACACGTTTGCGTGCACGCATACGTTTGCGTGCACGCATACCTTTGCGTGCACGCATACCTTTGCGTGCACGCATACGTTTGCGTGCACGCATACGTTTGCGTGCACGCATACCTTTGCGTGCACGCATACGTTTGCGTGCACGCATACCTTTGCGTGCACGCATACGTTTGCGTGCACGCATACGTTTGCGTGCACGCATACGTTTGCGTGCACGCATACGTTTGCGTGCACGCATACCTTTGCGTGCACGCATACGTTTGCGTGCACGCACACGTTTGCGTGAACGCATACGATTGCGTGCACGCATACCTTTGCAAACGTATGCGTGCACGCAAACGTATGCGTGCACGCATACGTTTGCGTGCACGCACACCGTTTAGGATCTCAAGAACGTTCAGGATCTCAAGGCCGTTCAAGATCTCAAGGCCGTTCAAAATATCAAGACTTTTCAAGATCTCAAGACCGTGCAAGATCTCAAGACCGTTCAAGATCTCAAGACCGTTCAGGATCTCAAGGCCGTTCAAGATCTCAAGGCCGCTCAGGATCTCAAGGCCGAACAAGATCTCAAGGCCGTTCAAAATATCAATACTTTTCAAGATCTCAAGAACGTTCAGGAGCTCAAGGTCGTTCAAAATCTCAAGGCCGCTCAGGATCTCAAGGCCGATCAAGATCTCAAGGCCGTTCAAAATATCAACACCATTCAAGATCTCAAGGCCGTTCAGGATCTCAAGGCCGTTCAAGATACGTTACCTTTGCGTGCACGCACACGTTTGCGTGCACGCATACGTTTGCGTGCACGCATACCTTTGCGTGCACGCATACCTTTGCGTGCACGCATACGTTTGCGTGCACGCATACCTTTGCGTGCACGTATACCTTTGCGTGCGCGCATACGTTTGCGTGCACGCATACGTTTGCGTGCACGCACACGTTTGCTGGATATATGGAGATTCATGTGTCGTTATATAAAAGACGTCGAATTTTGACATTCCCACTTTTCGTTTAATGATATCCGTTTTGTGTGTGCCTTTATATCCTCTCCTGTCGCGCTTTTAAATGTTTTCAATACAAAGTACAATAACAATTATTCATAATTGCTGTAGTGGAGACAGAAACAAATTCAAAGGCCAAAGGTATCTGGTATAACTAGTTATTGTATTAATAAAATTAATAATTTTTAGCCATATATGCTTGAACCACGCGTACAAATTCGTTTATTTATATTATTTGAAAATTGATTAGGTACCTACGTAATGTAGTTATATTTTTAAATTAGCTGTGGGTATGTTTTGAACTTCCCATTTTTGACAAGATTTGAAAACTGTTTATAATTGGCTAGTTCAGAAAAATTATATTTAAGTGTTCGTACTCGCAAAAGCTCATACATATGTGCTTTGACACGGTATCAGTCCTCTAAAATCTCATTTTTCCTGAATTAGCCAAATCAACGAAACTATTTTGTTCAAACTGACACTTTAGGACATAAGACAAAGCTGCTCTAAGAAATAAGCCGCGGCCCAATTTTGCCAGCGTGAATGAATTTTCGTGTATACGCTGCATACACTTTATATTCATGCCAAAAAAATATGTCGACAAATTCGCACGTCACTCGAGAGCCTAGAGGGATTGCAAATATTCATTTGCTTTTGCATGATTTTCTGAGCGCGCACAGAGAAAACTCACTCTTTTGAAATTTGGCTCCTTGACTAGAGAATTTGTGTACAATTTCCTAGTACAAAAATGTTTTGTATGTACAATTGCCTTCGACCTTTCAAAAATCGTGCGCTCATTCGCATTATTACAAATTAATTAGTACAATCACAAAACACGTTTTACTTGAATTGCAAATGGTAGCAAAATGGAGTCATGGCGTTCGCAATATTAGCCTTTCCATATTTACTTATATAAACATTATATCAACCCGAGCAAGATACTAACTTTAAGGATTGCATTAATATTTCTTTGGATCACTATTGGATATGATTAAAGAAACATCAGTTCATCGCAATGTGACGCTGTTGTTATTGCTTATTGAAAGTCTAATGGATCAGTTATATCAACTTTGACTCCTATACCGATTTGGCCCGTCAGAATGATTTCTGGGTCACTAAAGAAACGAATGATACTTTAATGTCTGAAATCGGAAGCAATTTTGTTAGTTGGGAGGGTGGATCTGAACCAGAAGAAACTCTGTCAGCTTCTGAAAACCCATTGGACACCTCTGCTGCAAAGACACTCAGCGCGTCCAAAAAGCTACACAAATCTCTTGATCAAAATAGCTCATTGCTGAATGCACAATCCAAACGTCGGAAGTCAATCGCTCAACAAAGTATTATCCAGAATGTATCCGAAAGTTCTGGTGATTCAGAAGACGACGATGAAGAAAAATCAATTCCTAATGAGCCAGAAAAATCAAAGCGCTAGAAGTCAATTGCACAACACAGCATTACGCAGAAAGTTTGCAAAAGATCTGCTGCCTCAGAAGAGGACAATGAAGAAAATTCATCTCCAGAACATACAACGAAATGGAAAGTAACCGTAATGATGCATCTGAAGCTCAATTTTCTGATGAAGAACTGTCGCCACAGGCAAAACAATGTCAGATTTCCTTGGTGAGGAAGACAAAAATGTATGTAAAAGTCAATTGTAACCAATGACAGCAAATTAGATGAAACTTTCCAGTTCGTTCCAAAAACAAGTATTTATACTTCATTACACGAGAGTTTATATCGCAGTATGTTGAGGAAGTCTCTCAATCAAAGTCAAAAGCGGAGAGAAACTATAAAAGCCAATACATATGCTGGGGCTGAGGAAAAAATCTTCCAAGTTATTCTAAAGAAGGAGAAGATGATTCGTCGTCAGAGGGAGAAGAAGTTAAAATAAAACGAAAGATTGCATCCGGAAAAAGTTTGAGTGTTTCGTTGAACAACACCCAAATAAAAAAGAAGAAGCTTAAGGACTCTAAATCTATTCGTAATTTTTTCACGATTGGTGTATCTGTGCGAAAGAATTCTTCCGAAGATGAGGATGTGGATTCTTTAGAAGCTGAACCTGTTGCTGAAATTAAACTTTCTTTAGAAAATGATGCTTCTTCAGGAAATGATAGCCAAGATTCCTCTTCATCAGAAAGTAAACTTCTCAAAAATCAAAGTTGTCCAGCATGTTGGCCCTTACAAGTCTCGGAAACCAATGTCAAATTCTATATTACAAGCTCAACCACCATCAAGTTGATATCAACCAGAAAATCCGAATCAAACGTACAATTAATAACAAAAAGAAGAGGCTGCATCCAATTCGTTTGTGGAAACCTTAGCCGAGGAAAAAAAGAAATCAAAAGAGTAAATCTAACAGTTTCTGTAGAGTTGTTGCACCATCAGCTGAATATAATAGTGATGAAGATATTCGTCCAAAAGAACCAAGATCAGAGAAAAAACTAAAGAAATCGTCTGAATCAAAAAATAAGGACGAAAATGTTCAAAATGTACTAATTCAATGTGAACAAATGATAGAAGCTGCAAATGAAGCAAAACGCAAAGCTTAAATACAAGCTTACGATTGGATTCAGATATATAAGAATCGCTTGTGCAACTGTCGAATCCAAATAAGAAAAAGTCAAAAGGTATGTCGTTTAATTTAAAAAATAATATAAAAAAAAACATCCATAACTAATTGCACATTTTTTACTTAATTTAATACAGAAACGGAAACCACCCCACCATCTGATAAGGAAAATTCAAAAAAAAGATCAAATAAATTGAAATACAAAATCGAAAATATCCACAAAAAAAAAAATATAATCAGATATAGAAACATTAGAGACTGCATGTGAAACAGTTATAGTTGAACCATCAGCTTCGCAAAAACTACGTTTTCAACATGGTTTTAGTGAAAGTCCAAAAACAACAATTGGATTTAAAATTCAGGATATAAATTCAACTGATAAAAAATCAGACAAAAAATGCACTCGCAAACTTGAAACTACGTCAGGTTCACTTGTCGAGGAAGATCTAACTAATTCTACGAAGACATATTTAAACAACGCAAGCGCAAACTTCCTCACATCAAGGAACCAACACATACACTTCCAAAAATGCAATGGACTACCTTCGGAGTTTTTTTCGAAGAAGACTTGTCGAGAGCTCGTCCATTGGCAGGTCAAAAGCTACCCAATTTTTAGTAGCTCCTTTGAATAGTAGTAAAAAAAATAAGTCATCATCGGAAGCTATATCATCGTCAACAATGAATAAAGCCCTAAGAAAACTGCCCTTAAGGCGCCGCGACAAAATTCTCGAGAAAGCTTCGTAAAATTATCAACAATCAGTTTTAGTTTGTCTTACAGAAAAATATTCAAATTGGTGGATTTCTGTTATTTATTAAAAACACGGCGTATTTCGGCTATCCGTCAAGTTTGTTTATGTTTGTTATATTTAGTTTTATTATTAAGTTAAAAACAAATTCATTATAACTACCTTACCTATATTTTTTGTCTTTATTTTTTCTTAATATGTACACAAAATGAACAGTACCCATTTCACATATAATGTACCTTCCGAACAAAGATGTGTTTCATATTTCACTTTACATTTCTCACTGCCAAAGAATGCAAATATAAGAACACGTTTTTAAGGCATTAAGGTTAGCCATAATAGCGTCGCAAAGGTACCACTATGGGAACATAAAATGCATCAAACCTGAAGGCCGATTCTGAAAAGCACGGCGGATCGCTTTCATTGTCGGATTTGTATTTTCTTATTCTCAAAAGCGCAAATTAATTTATATTTGCGTTTTTTTTTCGATTCGTCAACCATACGTCACCTAAAAATCTATTGCTTTCAAACAAAAAGCTTAAAATCATAATGTTGCAAGAAAAAACTTTTCAAAAATGTTTTAATTCGAAAAGTTCTTACCATCAAAATACTTCAAAACTGCCGCAAGCTTTAGACAGGAGAGGGGGCCAAAGTCCCCTTTTGTAGTTTTTCTTCAATATTTGTGAAACTAAGCTTAATAGAGGCAAAGTCAATACCACAAATTGAAAGAAAATTAAATTCCCTTCCAATAAAAGTTATGAGCATAGTATTATAAAAGTATTATAAAAGTTCCACTGCGGTTACCGGTGCCCATCAAGCCAATAATAAGACAGGTGTTGGAAATAGTCTCCGAAACTACACTCAGAAAGAACTCCAGTGGCATGCAAACTTGATTCTTCACAATGCCATGTTTATTATTCAAAATAACTATTAATAGATTTATTTCCATAATTTCCAAGTCAAATGTTGTTATCTTGAATGTACATACCTATGACAAAAGCTAGGCACTAGGTTCATATACTGCACCTTCTGCGCTTATTTGCCGTGTATCCAAAATTTGTACTAGGTGGGATAATTTTTGTAGGAAAGTTTGAAAAACAAAAGCTTAATTGCCTAATAACCGCAGGAGATGGGATATAGAGCATTAAGCACTCAAAGTATATTAAAAAAAAGTGATATTTTTAGAACTTATGTGCTCTATATCCATGGCCAAAAGTGCAGTCAGCTGGAAAAGTATATAGAAGTAACATTTTTCGCTGAGAAAATAAATAATATAAAATCTTTAATTAAAAACCCGAAAATGCTGCCTTTGTTTTAATTCAATATTTAAGGATTTTTTGCAACCGTAACATTTTTTGGCATCAGGACTTCAAAATACAATAAAGGAATTTTCAATTAATATATTAAAAAATTCAAAGGTCGTAGTTGTCAAGTAAAAAATAACGTAATTATTTTTCAAACCTTATAATTCGTTTTCAGAAGAATAATTTTTTTGTATATGGGGCAATCAAGTATTCAGCCAGCGATATGTAGGTATGTTCATGTTCATTGAAAACCTACATTTTTTAAGACCTTTTACCTATAAACTTTAAAATAGCTTTCAATAAAACTAAGTAACGTTTGAATTAGCTATTTATTGTGCGTGGAATAGGTACTGCTTACTTACTTATTTTCCTTTCAAGGAAACAGACATTACGTACATAGGTATATACTTAGGTAATTTCAATTTAATAAACAAACCCCCTTTAGTTCATCGACCTTTCTGCTGTTCCTATCTTGTACATATCTACCTATTATTCTATCAAGAATGTAAAAACAAAACGAGCACATTATAAGTAGGTAGGTATATAACAAAATTTTCTCGAATCAACTTGCTTTATCCTTTTTCGGCTGTCCCCCTACCTACATATAAGAGAAATAAAAACTAAACGTGCACAAGATAACGTTTCAACAGAAACAAAAACCTTGTATACGTCGTACATTATTTACAACATAAAAACTTATGTAACATATTACATACTTACTTTTTTAGCTCTATCTGTTTTAGTTATTAAAATAACAGATTTATAGTAATAATTACTTATATTTGAAATTGTTTTTAAAACTTTTTTAAATTATATCATAATGTTTAAGTGGTTATCACTTCGACCCCAAAATTGGAAAAATTACCGTTTTCGAACACCCACCTGTGGAAATCAGTAGCGGATCCAGGGGGGTGGCTATAGGGGCTAAAGCCCCCCCCCCACAGCCGAATCATAAAATAATTTGAAATATAGAAAGCAATACATTACAACGTGTAGAATTTTATATTCCGTCTAAAATATAGTTAAGATATGAAATTTGATGGACAAAATAACGTGGTTGGGGCTGAACTATTTACATACGTCAAGTTATGTAATTTTTTTTCTAAGCCTAAAGATTGGGGCTAGATCCTGAAGCGAATTGGACAAAATCCAAATTGGGGGCTATGAATATGGACATGTTTCATGGCACGACAATTTTTCCCTAAAAATAAAATCTAGAAAATTGGGACGAACAAACCAGCTTTGGAACAATAAGTTCTGAGAATTTTGGACAAGAAACCTAGCCACGGTTAAGCAACTTACTCCCTAAAAACTAACCTAATTCCAGAGAGTTTTGGGGGCTCAAGTCTAGGGACTGTCAAAGTCCGAAGTTGGGGCTAAGGGTTGAAGAGATAAGTAAAAATAGATACAAAATGGTTGGGGCTTAACATTAACGTGTCAAATGCCCCAACTGTTTACACTAAAAACAAAGCTAATTTACCGAAAGAAACGCAGTTGAGGCTTAAACCATTGGAGAACAACGGAATGTCAAGTTAAGTGTAAATGTTTAATACAACAGAAATTCTTTCTTACGGCCTTGGCTACGCTAAGAGATTTTTCGGTTTACGTTTTCAAAATTTGAAAGGTCGAAGGCAATTGTACATACAAAACATTTTTGTACTAGGAAATTGTACACAAATTCTCTAGTCAAGGAGCCAAATTTCAAAAGAGTGAGTTTTCTCTGTGCGCGCTCAGAAAATCATGCAAAAGCAAATGAATATTTGCAATCCCTCTAGGCTCTCGAGTGACGTGCGAATTTGTCGACATATTTTTTTGGCATGAATATAAAGTGTATGCAGCGTATACACGAAAATTCATTCACGCTGGCAAAATTGGGCCGCGGCTTATTTCTTAGAGCAGCTTTGTCTTATGTCCTAAAGTGTCAGTTTGAACAAAATAGTTTCGTTGATTTGGCTAATTCAGGAAAAATGAGATTTTAGAGGACTGATACCGTGTCAAAGCACATATGTATGAGCTTTTGCGAGTACGAACACTTAAATATAATTTTTCTGAACTAGCCAATTATAAACAGTTTTCAAATCTTGTCAAAAATAGGAAGTTCAAAACATACCCACAGCTAATTTAAAAATATAACTACATTACGTAGGTACCTAATCAATTTTCAAATAATATAAATAAACGAATTTGTACGCGTGGTTCAAGCATATATGGCTAAAAATTATTAATTTTATTAATACAATAACTAGTTATACCAGATACCTTTGGCCTTTGAATTTGTTTCTGTCTCCACTACAGCAATTATGAATAATTGTTATTGTACTTTGTATTGAAAACATTTAAAAGCGCGACAGGAGAGGATATAAAGGCACACACAAAACGGATATCATTAAACGAAAAGTGGGAATGTCAAAATTCGA